>OX336394.1:272623172-273207295 GCA_946902985.2 Meconema thalassinum
GATGAGTAAACTAGAACTTGTATCGGGAAGTAGGTGGAAAGAAATTGAAACCGAGCAACTAGAACTAAGGGAAACGATGGAGTCGAACAATAACGGGATACTAGCGAAATTAACAACAATGGAGTCTAACAATAACACTGTAATAGCAAGGTTGACTACAATTGAAACTAACCAAGCAAATGTAGATAAGGGCCTAGATAAGGAGCTGGAAAAGGCGAAGGACAGCATTAGGAAGGACTGGAATCGGATGACGGCAGAGGCGAAGGACGAGAAGTTGATTATGATAAAACAATTAGGCGATAACTGCAATCGAATCCGCGACATTGAAGAGAACATGAAAGCTAAGTTACAAGAACACAATGATCGTCTGATAAAGACCGAGTTGAAATCGATGGAAAGAGGGACCATACTTGCCTCATTAGTGGACAGGCAGAAAGATGAACACTTAGATAAGGAGATAACTTCAAACAATTCGGAGACAGGTCGGAGCCCAGACACCGTGAACACACAGCTATTTAGAGAATGCGAGGGACGTGCTTCTACCCCTCAGGCAAACCAATTACCAGCTCAAGTTATTCAGGTTATTAGAGCGAATGATTTCCGCCCGAATAAATTTATACCTGATACTGGAGTTACACCGAAAATGTTCCTGAAAGAATTGGAAAATTTCTTTATGGACCAAAATCTAAGTCCGGAGAGACAATTGAGGACAGTAGAACGCTATCTTGGCGGCGGAGCATTAATTTGGTTCTTAAGCTTCCGCTATACATTTGAAACAATGGAGGGTTTCCGACAGGCGTTTTTAAAAAAAATTTGGGGGCCGAGCCATCAGCAAAACTTGAGGTTGGAACTTTACGCAAGGAAATACCACGGTTCACAACAAACCAGATTTGCAGACTACTTCACACGACAGATGTTAAATTTGCGCGATCTTGACCATCCACCGAATGAACAGGATCTCATAATGACGATTAGCAAGCAACTCCCTACACATGCTCAGCAATTTTTAGCAGCAGCAAATATAAGTACAGCAGTCGAAGCGGAAGAATTATTACGGCATTTAGATGAGTCCAACAATCAATTTCAAGGAAGGGAAAAAAGAGTAAACAGGGACGAGATGGTTAACACCACTGAAATAGTAAAACCTCAGGCCGGAAACACTAAATCGCAGTCGACTAACACGGGAAATAATCAGAACCAAAGAAACGACACGGGAAATAATCAGAACCAAAGAAACGACACGGGAAATGAAAGGAGGTTCCAAACGAGGTACGACGACCAGCAGAGGAGAAAATATTATGAGGAAGGATATCCGCAGAGGAGATACCAGAACCAGGGACGATTCTATGGGAGACAGGAGATCCCATATAGAGGCAACAATTACGACAACAATTATAATCAGAGGTGGCAACAAAGACGGTACGAGAACCATGGTAACCGCAGAAACCAACGGTATCACGAAAAATCGGGACTACAGGATGACTATCGTAATCTAGACCAACGATACGAGGAATCGCAACGTTATTTAGAGGAGCTACAAAATACTGGAGGGGGAGAGAGAAATCGCTGGGAAAACGCGATGAACAGACGTAAGGATCCAGACAACTACACGGAAGATGACGGGGCGCAAAGCTTACAGATGCAGCGTGAAAGACAGGAATCTGGACGACAAAATCAAAATGGAGGTCGCCAGGATAAAAAAAAACCATAAAAAACGACCAAGAAGACAGTCTCACGAGCGACCAGTGTGCTGAAGGAGATGGATGGATTGTGGCAAATATTACGGAGTGGATCGCGAGACCAGAGGATTGCCTAGAAGAAATCATTAAACCTCACAATGACACTATTATGAAATTACCTGTTATTTATGCTAGAATCGGCGGATTAAGGGTAAAATGTTTAGTTGATACGGGTAGTCAGATAAGTCTAGTATCTGAGGCCTTAGTGCGAGAGATAGGGCGGAATTACACAGTACCTATAATTCCGGTCCCTCAAATGAAAGTACGTGGCGTTATTCCTGAGCGCACCGTGACTTGTAAAACACAAGCGTACTTGGAACTAGAAATTCTGGAGCATACATTCGCTCAGAGTTTCATAATTCTACCTAAGCTAAACTTCAACATAATACTGGGATCAAATTTCATATGTGAATATCAAGCAGTCATCGACTTGCATAAAAACACTGTGAGTTTCAAGAATATAGAAGGAATGAGGAATGTGGGGTTGAACATGAATGAAGCGACTACAGGGGGAGAGGTAAACACCTGGCTGCTCGAAGCAATTAGTGAGGAGATAAGGGAAGAATTGGAGCTTGGAACTGATGGCATAAACACTGCACTCGTGGAACTTGAAGAAGAAGAAGAAGAAGGAGCTGAGATATGGGCATTGTTGGCTGAAGCAGATGGCAACGCAGACGACTTCGAACAACAATTACAAGAACGCCTAGATGGAGTCAATTTAAGGGGTGCAGACAAAGAAAGACTCGAACAGATACTCAGAAAACACCGTAATGTCTTTGATACAATACCTGGGAAAATCTTAAATTTTAAATATTCTATGCAAGTCAGTGATTGGTCCCCATTTAAAAGCCGATTGTATCCAATACCTGAAAAATATCAGAACCAAGTAAGCGAGATTATTGGCGGGATGCTACAGGCTGGAGTTATACGCAAGACTCCCACGCCATTTCTCAATGCTATATTGGCCGTTGCCAAACCTAACGGTTCAATAAGGCTATGTTTAGACGCCAGACCCCTCAACAATAGACTTCTTCCAGAATATGACCAAGCACCGTTAATCACAGACGTCCTTAAGGGTTTCCGAGGAAAAAGCATTTATTCGAGTGTGGATTTGACCTCAAGTTTTCACCACATCGAATTGGATGAAAAATCCCAATTGTTGACAGGCTTCCTGTTCAACAATCAAACATTCGTATTTTCGAGGATGCCTTTTGGCGTTAAAACAGCCGGTTGTGCCCTAATAAGAGCCCTAGATCGCAATTTGACAGAGGAGGTCAAGCAGATGACAGTGAGGTACATTGACGATATATTGTTGGCGTCTGACAATATTGAAGATCACATGAATAATCTGGACAAGTTACTGGACAACTTACGCACATCGAACTTCAAAATCAACCTTAAAAAGTCGCATTTCTTTAAAGATGAAATTTTGTATTTAGGACATGTTATCGATAAGGATGGAGTGAGACCAAATCCAGCCAAGATTGAAGCAATTATGAACTTCCCCACACCAACTAGGGTGAAACATGTTCGTGCTTTCCTGGGAGTTACGGGATTTTTCAAGGAAAATTGCCCGGGGTATACAGAGACGGTCGCCCCTATGCAGGAACTGCTCAAAAAGAATAACAAGTGGTTTTGGAATGACGTTTGCTATAAGTCTTTCCAGGCTACAAAGTTACTTCTAAAAAATTGTATCAAACTGGGTTACCCAGATTTTAGCCGAAAATTTGTTATTCAGGCTGACGCCTCATTCATAGGAATCGGAGATATGCTATTCCAGGAAGATCCGAACAACCTTCAACATCGGTCTTACCTTGCCTTCGTAAGTCGCAAATTGCGCAAACATGAACGTAACTACACCGTAACAGAGCTGGAGCTTTTGGCTATACTTCACGCTTTACAACAATGGCGTAAAATAGTATTTGGTTACCCCATAACAATAAGAACTGACCACAAGGCACTAACGTTCTTATCCAAGACTACTATGCTCAGCGAAAGAATCACCAGATGGTCCATTTACATCCAACAATTTGATTTGGAAATTGAACATTGCCCTGGTAAGATGAATATAATACCAGATGCGCTTACCAGGAACCCTGAGGCGGAAGTTGATGAGGATGCTGTCGTGAATCACCTTGAGTTAACAGATAAGGATCGTGAGTTTCTTGACGAACTGAAAGAACTACCCAGAGAACAGGAGGCAGAACCATGGATGATGCAGTTAATAAAATTCTTTAAAGGAGAACTACAGAGAGGAACACCAGCGTACAAGGAAGCTCTGATAAAGGAAGGAAGATACATGTACCGCAATAATTTATTACACAAATTTATTGATGAAGAACATTCGAAACTACGAATTTTGGTACCAGCGTCTTTACAGCGTGGATTAACATGGCATACACATGAAACCTTGGGACATATTGGAATCGATAAAGTTGAAGCAACTATAGCAGAGGCATTTACCTGGCCTCGTATGAGAACCACTATTTGTGAGGTAATCAAGACGTGCGATACTTGTCAGCGCACAAAACCTAACAATTACCTAATGAAGCAGTACCCGAAACCTTTGCTACCACTTAAACCATGTGAGCTGATGGCGATTGACACTTATGGGCCAATAACGAAAGGAAGAAGAGGATGCCGACATCTATTGGTGTGCTTAGATGTATTTTCGAAATTTGTGGTTTTGTGTCCCATACAAAAGACCACTTCGAAACAGGTTCTTAGCCGCCTTAAAATTAAAGTGATTCCAACCATGGGAAAACCTGAGTTTATTTTGTCAGATCACGGAAGTTACTTCACCAGCAATGAATTTAAACAAGGATTAATTAATCTTGGAGTAAAACATATATTTTCATCGATTCGCAACCCAGCTGCAAATCCGAGTGAACGTGTGATGAGAAATATTTCGTCATTCTTTAGGGTCTTGATTCCAAATGAACACTATAAGTGGGTGGATCGTATTAAGGATGTTGAGACTTGTATCAATTACACAAGACATGAGTCAACGGGAGAAATTCCTTTGGTTCTCCACCATAACAGAGTGCCTGAGAGATCGTGGGACAACATTGTCATCTGTCCACGTGATCCTATGCCAACACACGACTTAAGGATTCAAAATACTGTAGTACACATGAGAGCACAGGCTGACAGACGGCTAAGAAGGGTAAGAGGAAAGAGATTCCATCGGGAACTGAACGAGTCAGAGTTGGTCCTCATAAAGAAACCACCGCTATCTAATCCATCGAACAAGATATTCCACAAGTTCTGTGTTAAATATCTGGGACCATTCAAAATAATCAGAAATCTGGGGAACAATGCTTATCGAGTAGAAGAAGTGAGTACCGGAGCTCAGGCCGTGTACAACATTTGTAACATGAAGATTTATCATGAACAGGAACCTTGGGAGCCGAGAAGGAATAATGTCATAGGAGCAAATTGCACGGACATAGAATCATGCACAAGTACACTTGGCTAGCATCGGTGAGTACTCGTTGTGAAGAACGTAAACATTGTGTTGTTTACATATGAGGAGGAAAGCAGGTAGTCTACTGCTAATGACGTCTAAGTGGAATGAGAGAGAAGAAATACCAGACACGCTTGAGGCGACGAGACATTGAGGAAACTCATTAGTACAAGGTAGCTGAGTACTAGGCTGATAGCAGGGGCGTATAAGATCTACGATTTGAAGAGGGGCTTACTCTCGCAGAAAAGAGGTGCCGTATGGAAGTGAAATCTACTTCTTCTAAGTTAAATTTCACCTTTTATGGGGTGAATGAACCCTAAAATCCTATGCTAATATTTCAGTGTTCATATTATTCTTTTCTTTGGGCATAGATTTATGTTATTTGAAGGAAGTTCTGGTTAGCTTGAGGGAGGCTGTGATGCTCTGAGAGCCGAGCGATGTCACAATACTGGAGACGTGAAGTCTGCACAATCTATTTTTGGCTCGCATCTTGCGAACAATGAAACTGAACTAAGTCGTCATAAGCTTGAAGGCACAATACAGAAGTTTCCTTATATAAGACAGCCAAGGTTGAATGCGCACTGGATCTTCGCGCTGATTGACGTCACAAATAGGTGTGACCACGAACATAATGCTTAAAAGGATTTGAACTTGTGACCAATGAAAGGCGAATGCTTAGGGTGGCCCGAATCTAAAAGTACCCACGCGACAGTGAATTAATAGATCCTACGATGCAATATTCTCCGCAATAGTATGGCTGTAATGTGCGAATTTTTACAAGACTTTTGATATGTGTTCAAACGTGATAGGACAATTTTATCGATTTATTGAGGAGCGGATATCCCCCTCCTAAAGATTTGAGTGATTGAATGAATACTGGGAGCCGAGCAACACGGAAAAGACACTTGATTTTATGAAGCGGACGGCGAAGCCAGGCCGGGCTGTATAGCGATTACTTTTTACTTGTGCTAGTGACAAAAACTTAGTAAGTTGTGTGTCGAGCAACATATTGATTTTAGTGAGTACTTAAGTGGTTCTTACACCACAAAGTCAGGGCAAGTCAGCGATACTGCGATAGGACTCTTGTGTGAATTTAGTAGCACAAATAAGCAGTTATATTTTTGATATTAACCATTACACATTCATTCAGCGCCAAGATGACGACCGACGGCAGAAGGAACATGGTATCATCAGCAACGACTTCAAGAGTTGAAATTATGGAAGGCTAGGTCCATAATACGGGATGATGACGAGGTCAATTCCATGGCATCGGACTAGACGCAGATGTGTTGAGTAAAAATTTGAATTAATTCATTTTGAAGGGTAAAAAAATCGCGTATAACTGGAAAATTGTATATTTTGTAAATAACTTTGTTTTGTGTGCGAATATGTAGATTCTGCCGGCATGATATTTTAAATAGCGATACGTGACAATTTTGCTGATTCTTTTTACATTTAATATTCTATTGGCATTTGCTGATGTTGAACTGTTATGATTAGAGTACAAGTTCTTCAAGTTGTTGTGTACTTGAAAAGCCTAGTACTTATGAGGTTAATTATCACGGAAACGTTAGATAAGCGGTGACAAGTGGGACTTGATAATATTAATGTCAGGTCTGGTTTGGGAATTCTGATATTTACGATCGTTATGCAAACGCAGTGATTTTGTACTTTGTAATTTAAGCAACAGTAGTTGCACGGGAGAAATTTCTACCTCACCGTATTTGATGTTTTATTGCTTCAGTTCTGATCTGTGGTACCAGTTGGGTCTTTTTGACAAGCTATATTATGTGTGTGTGCTACGGTGTGATTCTACATGAGAGCTGGCGGGGACGTGATATCCAGTGCCGTTGCTAATACTTTTCAGGGTACGTGACCTATGGGGCGTATTTGCTGAGATTGAATCTTGATATCCCAGGTAGGGATTTTGTGTTTTTAAGAACGATGAATTTATTATGTCGCGATTACAGGAGCTGCGAGACTTCTACGAGGATTCAGGCTTTGGGCTTGAATATTATATTGCACACACATGGCACCGACTCAGCGCTTGTTTGACCTTGGACCCAGAATTGGAATATTCATTATGCATCCGGCATTGTGCTGAGATATTAGGCCCATAAATTGTATAAATGTCTTGCTTAACGATGCGTAAATACTTTTATTGAATTAAGGGATTAGATGCCCACGCCGCTTTGTCTAAAGATTTTTCGTCGTATTAATCGGAGTGTTTTTGTGCTTGTCCATTTGGCATTGCATTTCATGTCATTTATTGCTGTAAGCATTCTTGTTGTGTGACCGGCGTCGGCCGTGTGAATTTAATGTAATTATCGGGACGCATTCGGCGGTTCTTTCTGTTTTGCCTTGTCACGTAGCGCTCTGATTTGAGTAAATGGCATAAGACCTGCTCACAGGCCGCTTGTAATCTGTAAATATCAATTCGTGATACTATGTGTTTATTTTATAAAAGGGTTAGTGCATGCCGGCATAGATATTAATTTGTTTTACCTTTCTAATACTTTCCAGTAGTGACGTGATTAATTTTCCCACAGACAGGAGTTCACGGCCCAGTCGTATGTAGCGCATGGAAGTGAATTCCGGTCTAAATACTCAACTAATCAAAGTGTAGTTCGAAAAACGTATAGCGCGGCACATAATATTGTATTTTATTTCAGGTATTTTTATTTTGTTTGATCATTTTGTAAAATTTTGTATCGTGATGTGTTAGATCACGTGGGTTTAAGGCTGTCTAAGCCAAGTGTTTAGATAATTCTATTTAAACTGACATGCAGATCAGTTATTCATTTTTATTAGCTGTTGTGGTGAGTGGCAAATTTTGTCAACACGGGCAAATGGAGCTTCCGTCTCTCAGCTGACGTTGGCAGATCGCCAGTCCTCATACTCGCTAAGTGGGTTGATGAACTCCCAGCTGTTACTCCTAACAGACGGTAGGGTTATCAGCACACGCAAGGGAGGATATATTTGTTCTATGGCTGATTCAGTATTAAATTGTATTTTGTTTTAACCTGTCATTTTAATTATTCATAACATTAGAACCTTATGGACCCTGGAAACTTTATGAGAGGCATGTTCTATAAACCAATAGTGACCGATCATGACCCCGCAGTTTTCTCCTGTAATGTCATCTCTTCCAAAGGGCACAATACTCCCTCACATAACAGGCAATATTCCGGCAAACTATGTTGATTGTAAATCGTGGAACCTACCTAAAGATATCACATTAGCGGATCCTCACTTCAACGAGCCAGGACCAGTAGATTTGCTCATCGGTGCAGAGATTTTCATGCAGCTGTTGCGAGAAGGATGGCGGAAAAATTGCGATGGATTACCCATTTTGAAGAATACCACCCTGGGATGGATACTGTAAGGTCCCATAAAATCCCAGGATCGGACCAGTAAGGAGGCGGAAGCACCACCCACTTCATCATTGTTCCTCAGACAGGACGATGACCTCGACAGGAAGGTGGAAAAATTCTGGTCGATAGAAGAAGTGACAACTAGAAGAACCAACTTAACCAAGGAAGAGAAGTAATGCGAGGAGCATTTCACAACTCACACCAGGCGGGACGACAGCGGACGTTTCAGTGTGAGATTACCTACAAGGGAAGAAAGTCCACAACTTGGAAAATCTTACAAAATAGCGGAGAAACGATTCAGACTACTGGAACAGAGATTCGAGAAGAGACCTGATCTGCGTGCAGATTGCGTGAGATTAATGGAGGAGTATGAGAACCTGGGTCATATGAAGTTGGCTTCAGATATAAGCAAGGACGAAGAAGCATGCTGCTATCTCCCTCATCATGCAGTATTGAAGGCTGAGAGTACCACTACTAAAACACGAGTTGTATTCGATACTTCCTGCAAAACTGACAACGGTGTTTCACTTAATTACACTCTCGCGGTGGGACCTACCGTTCAACAAGATCTGCTATCAATTGTGACAAGGTTTCGTACTCATCACATTGCGATGACGGCAGACGTTACAAAAATGTACCGTCAGATCAGAGTAGACGACGAAGATGTTAACTTAAAGCGCATACTGTGGTGAAAACATCCATCTGAGCTTCTACGCACATACCAACTAAAGACTGTAACATACGGTACTTCCTCAGCGTCCTTCCTAGCCACAAGATGTCTAACCCAGCTGGCTGAAGAAGAAGCACATGCGTTTCCCACAGCATCTCGCGTATTGAAACGGGATTTTTACATGGACGATGTATTGTGTGGTAGCGACACTGTGGAAAATGCTATACAGCTACGAGGAGAACTACAAGAGTTGCTGGAACGAGGAGGGTTCCCGCTCCGCAAGTGGACGTCGAATCACGCAGCTGTACTTGAGACTATACCTAAAGAACTCAGAGAATCACAGTTACCACTACGATTTGATAAGGAAGACAACATCAGAACGCTAGGATTACTATGGCATCCCTTTCTTGACAAGTTCCAGTTTGAGGTCCACATCAAGGAGAACAGTGGAAGCCCCACAAAACGGAAGGTACTTTCAATTATAGCTTCTATATTTGATCCCCTCGGGCTGATAGGACCAGTAATTATGAGGTGTAAAATTTGCATGCAACAATTATGGCAAGAAAAATTAGGATGGGATGAACCACTACCATCTCCGTTACTTGAAGGCTGGATCAAAATCTTCACTGATCTTCCAGCTCTAAATAACAATCATGTCGACAGGTTGATTCTCTCTACGGGAAGGGTGATCCTCATACAAGTTCATGGCTTCTCAGACGCTTCTGAACGGACCTATGGAGCGCGTGTTTACATTCGAAGCACCAACCAACACGGGGAAGTTTCAGTAAGGTTGGTATGTTCAAAATCCAGAGTGGCTCCTCTGAAACAACAGTCCTTACCTAGGTTAGAACTGTGTGGAGCTCTTTTGTTGGCACGTCTGGTTGATAAGACTACCAACACCTTAAACCTGAAAATTGACCACATGTTCTTGTGGACTGACTCGACAATTGTACTATCGTGGCTTGCAGCTGAACCAACAAAATGGAAAACGTTCGTCGCCAACCGTGTCTCCGAGATACAGCAATTGACTGGAAGAGCCAAGTGGGGTCATGTGATGTCAGAAGATAACCCTTCCGATATTCTTTCAAGGGGAGAAGGACCACTCAGCCTGCAGTGCAATCAACAGTGGTGGCATGGTCCAGCTTGGTTACTACAAGATTTAAGTATCTGGCCCACTAGGGACTCGAACGACTCTGCAGGTGAACTTCCAGAAAGAAGGGATACGGTGCAATGTCTAGTTAGTGCTACTCCATCAGACGAAATCACGACGAGGTTCTTATCCCTCCGTCGCCTACAGAGAGTAATGGCTTATTGCAACAGATTTATGTTCAATACCAGAAGACACAACGTAAGAAAAACGGGACCACTATCTGCAGAAGAGCTTGAGACTGGACTTCAGACGTGTATCAAGCTTGCTCAACGTGTGACATTCGCACGGGAAATAGGCGAGTTGAAGTCAAACTCATCAGTTTCACAGCAAAGTGCAATAAGAAATCTGAACCCCTTCTTAGACGGGAACGACTTATTACGAGTAGGTGGTCGCCTACAAAACTCGTTGAAACCATTTGCAGAAAGGCACCAGATCATATTACCTCAGCGTCACAATGTAACCCAGTGGATTTTGGCTGGTGAGCATGTTCGTCTGCTACATGCTGGTGCTAATCATGTAACGGCTTCACTTAGGTCCAGATATTGGATAGTAAGCATAAAGAAAGTGATACGGACTGTCATTCACAAGTGTTTGAAGTGTTTTAGACTACGAGCCACTACAGCCACTCAACTCATGGGACAGCTACCATCTCCTCGAGTGACTCCATCACGGCCATTCTTGAACACGGGAGTTGACTACGCTGGCCCGCTGTACATTAAACAGGGTACAACCAGGAGCAAGGTCAAGGTAAAATGCTATGTAGCGTTGTTCGTTTGCCTTTGCACCAAGGCGATACACTTGGAATTGGTTCGTGACTTGACTACACAGGCTTTCATCGCCACCTTACGCAGATTTGCAGCCAGGAGGGGAAGGTGTACAAATATATACAGTGATAATGCTACTAACTTTGTAGGGGCTAGAAATGAATTGTTGAGAGTGCACCAGTCCGAGCAGTGGAAGATAGAAATGCTGAACAACGCAGCCCAAGAAGGATTCACTTGGCATTTCATTCCTCCTGATTAGCCACACTTCGGTGGTTTGTGGGAAGCTGGAGTTAAATCCATGAAACACCATTTAAGAAGAACAGCTGGCAATGCCTGCTTGACGTATGACGAGATGTACACACTACTTTGCCAAATAGAAGCATGCCTGAACTCACGACCGCTCGTTAGTCTATCGGACGACCCTGATGAATCATCATACTTAACTCCTGGCCACTTTCTAATAGGTGCTCCCCTGTTATCCTTCCCTGAACCTGACCTTAGAGATGGTGTGCACTGTTATACTTCCAGATGGCGCTACATTCAAGTGCTGCAGCAGAAGTTTTGGAGACAATGGTCTAATGACTATCTTAATAGCTTGCAACAGCGGCAGAAATGGTTGAAGAGTCAGCCTAACCTTCAGCCTGGACCTGTCGAGTTGGTTAAGGACGACAACACTCCTCCTCTTTCTTGGAGGCTTGCAACGATCGAGGAAACATATCCTGGGAATGATGGACGAGTGCGTGCAGTCACCATTCGTACCAGCAGTGGAATTTTGAAGCGTTCTGTAAATAAACTATGTCCATTGCCAATTAAAGACTGATATGTGCAATTACTTTCAGTGTCATCTTGTGGTTTAGTTAATTACTTTATTCTTGTGTCGCAAGAGTTCAATTTTGAGCAGTGTCCTGTATTGTTTGTGTATAGTGTTGAACCTTCTTATTGTATGATTTAACATGTTCATTTCATTGTTATTACTATAGGCTGTGTATTTTTGTTCCTATGTTGTTTTGGTTGGGGTTTGTGTGTGTTTTGTATTCGGCGATCCATACGGACTGGTGGTGAAATAACTTTAAATTACCACTGTTGATTCATGTAAATCAATCATTTTCTTACAGTTGTTAAATGTGATACATTTAGGTGTGGCGGTATGTTGGTAGTTACTCAGTGCTCCGCTGAGTTGGTCTCGGCAGCACTTCCATGTCGCCCTGTCTCGGGGTTAGCCGGCCGGCCACGTGATCATGTGACTCGAGGCTTCCCGGCGGCATGCAGCACATGGCTGACTTACAGCAGGACAAGCATGGCGCGGCTTGAAAGGGACCGATTTAAATCGTGGCCATCACGGCTACAGCCAGTGTATTTAGTTGTGAAATATGTGTTAATATATAGTTTAAATATTAATGTGTGTGTGTAACGTATTATTTTTGAATTCTGCTAACCTAAACATACATAACCAGCGAGCATCTCCTGGCCACCGCATGGTATCAGGAATCTTTCCGGGAGAGAAAGGAACACTTGCTGAATCTCGTGGGTACATGTCTCCAATCACAAAACCAAACTTAAGAAGATGACCTGTTTCGAATATCCAGACGCATGTGAGTCGCAAGTTCTGTTCTGTTTGTTGCAAGTATGCCAACTGCAGAACATTGAATGTTCTATTAAAAATAAAAGTAAGCCTACAGTTTTTCATAAGGTTTGGAAGTATAAGAAAGAGTTGATTATCGATAAAAGTTATTGAAACTATTTATTGAACACTCAGTGTATTCATATGAGATCGACGCTTCCATATAATGGTCCTAAGGCCCGATGCACAGAAGCGGTAAAAGGGCGCTATGGCGATCAAACAGAGTTCCTGGTGATAACGGAGGGATCAATATACTATATTCGTGGCCTGGACATTAATTTGAAATTTTAATCATTTTTTAATTTTAGTGATGTTTGTAGCCATACGCTAAATACATTAAGTACAATGCACACTCGACTCCAGTGACGCAGCGTCAGGTAATGTACAACAGCGGTGACGTAGCGTCATTATTTCGAGTTGTGGTTCCTGCCAGTACGCGAGATAAGTTTTTCGTAGATCTCCGGCCAGTTGTCTAGTTGGAGAAGAGTGAACTTATCGACACTCACTTAATTTTAATATTACTTGAAGATCTACTATTTAGGTCCACTCAAGTTCTACCGCGCTGTATATTGTTATACTTACAAAAGAATAGAAGACGTTGAAAAGATGTTAAATTATTGGTTACCAACACCTAGGTAATTACAATACTTTTACATGAAGCCTGACTTGCTTGCCGTGAGGCAGAGCGTACACAGTATATACCTATAGCTGTCGTGAAGAGTGACCACATGGCCTGCTGTATGGTTATGAAGAGAGCGATATTGAGCTCTCCTTCAGTATATAAACTATAACTTTCTCTGGAGAGGGAAAAGCTGTCACATGTAGAGATTCACCAATGGCGTGTATCTCTAGTGGTAAGAGGGGTTTTTAGCCAATCAAACCATAAGCGTTGGGGTTTGGTTGGACTGACCTTAAAGTTGTTGTGGAAAGCTCAATACTAAGAATTATTATGAGGATGGAACAGAAATATGTGTTCCTTGAGAAATCGTGGAGACAGTCTGGAAAGTTAAGAATGTTAGCAGTGACCAACTCCCAGCTTTGGCCTTCTAGGAAATATCTAATAGGAATATGTTCACTTAGAGTGCTTCTGTCTATAATAGCAAGCTTTTAGTTTATACATGCTTTGCCTGTGGGCTTGGAGTGAGCTGTTGTAACATTCTGACTTCCTGAAGAAAATATACTCTGTCTCTCATGGACAGTAATAATAATAATAATAATTATTATTATTATTATTGTTATTTATAATATAATAATTATTATCATTTAAAACCCAAAATTAGTAAGGGATGCTTCTTGGTCATGGCTAGTAAGGGGTTTACTGGGCAATGGACATGACTCGCGGATTCAACGCTGACTTCCAGCGTCGTGGCAGTATATTGTTGACTGTTGGTTCGTGCACACGTGCGTCAGTTATACACGCTGGGCAGTATGGACATTGAAACAGATGTAGAATTGTTTATTGAGGAAGTGTAGAAATATCCTGAATTATGGGATGTTCCGTGCACCGACTACAATAATTTTCACGGTGTAATCATCTTGCTATCTCCTAATATTCGGCAAGATTTGAAACGCTCTTAGCGAGATGATGATGGTTATAATAATAATAATAATAATAATAATAATAATAATAATAATAATAATAATAATAATAATAATAATAATAACAATAGATATTGGAATAAGAGTTTCCATTCCTACAATCGTTAATAAGAGTTCCCAATTAAATAATTATACGTAAAGGTTTAATGTTTGCACTTCCCTTAAAGTGACAGCCAACATTTCTACTGGATGACTAGCTAGTCTCAAGAGGGTGAATGACGCGCGTCACTGCTACGCTACGTGGGAATTGCCGAGCATGGAGACGCAGTGTCACGGATGCCCGCTAGTGTGCACCGGGCCTTAGGTCCCTTATATGGAAGCGTCGATCTCATATGAATAAACAAAGTATTCAATAAATAGTTTCAATAACTTTTATCGAGAATCAACTCTTTCTTATACTTTCAAAGTAACCTAGCTCTACCTCACTCGACCTGCTCGATGGTTATTCCAGCCAGTCAACTCAAGGATGGCCAGTCCAAACATCATGTTCCAAGGGGCTCGACAGTTTAAGGGCTTCCACAGACTGGCGCGATATGCTGTTCGGGACTAGGAATTCGATGATTTTGCATCTCAATTTCAAGGCTTTGCTAGCAAACAATAGGCAGCCATTTCCCTTTGAAAAGCAGTCCTGAATCGCAATGTACAATAAATAAATTCGACTTATCGAAATTTTGAGTTACTTAGCAACAAGTAGTCCGTGAATAACTAAGCAGCCTATTTTCATATATCCTACTTATGTTAATTGCCTCTATTGATTGCTGTAATAGATACGTAGATATTGAGAACCGTCTAAACATTTCATATGATCACCAAGTTGGATTTTTATATTATGTAGGCCAGAGTTATGTACTATTACATGAAGATTATTGCCTAGGTGTATTATTCAAACTTCAATCGCATGATTAGGACACAAGCAATTTAAAAAAAAACTGGTTTTTAACATTTCGCACAACCGCTATATTGCGGTTATCAAAATAATTGAAATAAATTATATGTCAGTGGATTAAAATTTGTATAAGCATTTATAGTACCAAGTTTCACTTCGCTTGGATGGTTAAATCGCGAGAAACGACCATTTAAATAATTAAATTTCGCGTCGTCGCTATGTTGGATTTGTGTTCACCAGGTTATTGAAAGTCCCATAGGTGAACTTATGTTCATAGCCTCTATCAAAATACAAAATTTCAGATTGAATGCTGTCATAGATTAGTAGATATTGAGAACGGTCTAAATATTTCGGATGGTCGCCAAGTTGGATTTTTATATGTAGATCACAGAATTGTATACTATGATATGACTATTATTGCGTAGGTTCATTATTCAAACGTTGACTTCGGTCGCATGATTAGGACAAAAGAAATAAAAACTTATTATTAAAATTTTGCACAGCCGCCATTGTGAGGTTAGTACCGTCCCTTTAAACAACAATAACTAACATCTTGAGGTTATGTAAACAATTGAACTAAATTAGATGTCAGTGCATTACAATGTGTATAAACATTTGCTGTACCATGTTTCATTGCGTTTGGAAGGTTAAATCGCGAGAAAAGTCTATTTCAATGTTTCAACTTCGCTTGGCCGCCATGTTCGTTTTGTGCTTAACAGGTTTTTGAAAGTCACATACGTAAAAATAATAATAATAATAATATCGAAGGAAGGAAGGAAGATTGTAGTTTTACGTGACCGTGAATATTGTGATTATAAGCCACGGGACCTCCTTTTTACGTGGAATCCGAACCACAGGACATGGCATTTCACTTCGAAAATCTCACATGCATTAACCGGGAAACAATAATAATATCGTATGGCCTCGAGTGCAGGGTGCAAGATTTGTTATTTGCCACCCAGAGGGCAGCTTGCATGTCGAATTATGATTTTTCTTGAAGCACTATAAAAGTCAAGGAGGTTAGATATCTAAGCCCCTTGACACTATAGCGCTTTCTAGTAGACAAATGAGGAACTTTGTGTTGGCGGAAAATCTCGAGCTTAATTTTGCCATTATGCACACGGCTTACTGAATTCAAATCGGTTCTTTAACATGCCAACATCGTATGACAAGCGTGTCGTGACTTTTGCCGCCTTTCAAAAATCACTTACCACGGTCAGGAGCGAACCTGCAAGCTTGGGGTTAGTAATCCGACACGATAACCACTCACCCACCGTGGCAAGCAGTCACATAGGTGAACGTTTAGTAGTGCCCTGTATCACCAAACAAAATTTCAGGGTGATATCGGTAATAGTTTCGGAGATATAGAATGCCGTTGAAATATTTTGCACAGCCACCATGTTGGATTGGTGAGACGTAATAAGATTTGAAGTACACGGTTGGGGTCGGACGAAATGGTACTATGACCTTACCGAGTTTCATTGAAATCTCTACAGCTGTTTAGATTTTATTAGGGGGGGGGGGCACACACACTCACAGACATACGAACTCACACACGTACACACACACGGACAAAATGTGATGTCATAAGACTATTTTTTTTATAAATGAAAATAGGCTAAAAATACATGTACATTTTAGGAAGTTTGCTCAGGAAATTATAATTACTGCGAGTTATCGATTATCTGAACCGGGTGAGTTAGCCGTGGTCGTTATGGCATGACTGCTGGCAGTCGCTCACATCCGGGAGGCGAGGAGGTTCGAATCTCCCCACCGGCAACCTTGAAGATGGTCTTCTGGGGTTTCCCTTCTTCCTTCCAGGCAAATGCCGGGGTTGGTCCCTAACTATAGGCCACAGCCGCTACCTTCCAACTCCTCGCCCTTACATTCCAACTTCCCTCCCCAACGGTACGTGTAGCTCACCCATTGGGTGTCCGTCTCGAAGCAGCTACAAAACTGGCGAGCCGAACATGTCCTCGGACACTCCCGGCACTAAAAGCCATACGCTAAAAAAAATCGATTATCTGAGTCATGGAAGTTCGATTCTTGGTCCGGAGCGGATTAATTAACAGTACACAAGGTTGAAAGAATGACTGGCAGCTTGGAATGTATATTAGTGAAACTGGTTATTGGAGGAAATATTTGGTACGTCTGTAATGTTTACATTCCACCAGCTTCAAAAGTAGAAACATACAGGCAACTATACCTGTGGTTGGAATCCAGCACAGAAATATATGATAAAAATGTATTAATCTTTGGTGACTTCAATATCCCAACAATACAAAGTACAATAATTAAAGATGACAATATTTTATTAATTATCTTCAGCTAAAATCTTATAATTCAGTACTAAACCGTAACGGGAGGACGCTGGACTTAGTTCTATCCAACAAACCCAACATAAATGTAACGGAAAACACAGACCCACTCTTACCGCTGGATCGCCACCACCCTGCCCTGGATGTGGAAATATCTCTAACTATATGTCGAAACCAAGTAATTATCCAGCCTAATGATACCTATAACTTCCGGGAAGCCGATTTTGAGCAAATGTACACTCGGTTGAGGGATAGTGCCTGGGGTCAAATATACGAGTGCACTGATGTAAATACTGCAGTAGACCTGTTTTATCAGATTTTTAACACAGCACTTGGCGAAACCGTTCCTATATGTAAACGACAAACGGGCAGAAAATATCCTGTCTGGTTCTCTAAGGAAACAGAGAGTAAATTGAAGGAGAAGGAACACCTTAGGAAGAGAAAATATTACTCAGATCATCATAGACTACGTTTTGAAGAATTAAGGTAAGAAATTAGAAAGGACATTAAATTATCTTATAAGAAATATATCCATAATATTGAACAAAACATTAGCAGGGACTCAAAGAAATTTTGGACGTTTATTAAAAAAAAAAAAAAGAAAAAAAAGGAACACATGCGACACTTTTAAATATAATAATGAAGAATTGGACATTGTTGAAGGTTTCGCGACATATTTCAAATCAGTGTATGACTCTCAGTCAGCCCAATACAAAGTCACAGCCTGCAATTCGAATATTCCCAACACCCTTCACATAAAACTTGTCTCAAAGGAAGAGGTATAAATGGCATTAAAAAAATTAAAACCTAAGTCGTCGGCTGGTCCTGATAATATTCCACCGTATGTAGTTAAGGGCTGTGCTGAAAGTCTCAGGGATCTTTACACTTTATATTTAACTTAGCCATACAAACTTGTACGTTCCCTGACGCCTGGAAAATCACTCGCGTCTGCCCTATACTAAAATCGGGAGATCCATCACTAATTAATAACTACCGTCCTATATCTATTTTATCTGCAGTAGCCAAGATATTTGAATTCATATTGCACGGAAGAATATCAGTATATCTCAGACCACTCGTAACAGATAACCAACATGGTTTCCTATCCAGGAAATCTACAGTGTCGAATGCAACTAATTTTACTCAAATTATATCTAAAGAGTTAGATAATGGAGGGCAAATGGATGTCATATTTACAGATTTCGAGAAAGCTTTCGACACAATAAATCACGATATCCTACTTAAAAAATTATGTATTTTGGGATTCTCCCACCCATTACTCAAATTATTCATCTCCTACCTCAGAGACAGGAAACAATTTGTTTTGTTCCAGAAAATTGTCTCAAAGGAATACATAGTTCATTCCGGAATACCCCAAGGCTCGAACCTTGGACCTTTGATTTTTCTAGCAATGATCAATGATTTGCCACGATGTATACTGCACTCAAATAGTCTTTTATATGCAGATGACTTCAAAATTTTTAAATCAATTTCTTCCACTAATGACTGCACTCTACTACAAAATGACCTAAATAATATACACAAATGGAGTATAGAAAACAAATTATACTTAAACGTACCGAAGTGTGTTGTTATGACCTTTACACGTAAGAAGAACCCAATCACATTTGTTTATGGAATTGGACCTAAGTCATTGAAAACAGTAAGCGAGAAGAAAGATCTAGGGATTCTGTTTGACCGAGAGTTTGCTTTCACTTGTCGTGTGCAAAAGACGGTCGGGGATGCTTACCGCATGTTAGGGTTTATAATAAGAAACACTGAGCCATTCATTAGGACCAGTACCTGCATAAACCTTTATACTGCCATGGTGAGATCCAAGCTCGAGTACGCCAGCCAAGTATAGAGTCCCTGGCAGAAAACATGCATTAAGTCCATTGACCAAGTTCAAAAGAAATTCCTCAGATATTTACACCTCAAAATAACGGGCAATTATCCACACATGGTACCCTACGGTGAACTTTTGTTGAATTTCGGCATGACTAGTTTGGAGTCTCGAAGGCAAGTGAATGATATGAAATTCCTTTATAAAGTCATTAACGGTCAAATTGATAACTCATTTTTCCTATCGCTCCTAATTTTCAACATCCCTCGCTTAACTACAAGATCAACCATAACATTCAACAAGTAGTTCCGTGAAGAACTATACAGCCTATTTTCATATATCCTACTCATATTAATTGCCTCTATCAACATACAAAATTTCAGTTTGATTGCTAAGTTAGATTCGTAGATACTGAGAACCGACTAAATATTGCAGATGGTAGCCAGGTTGGATTTTTATTTTGGTACTATTACATGAAGATTATTGTGTACGTGTGGTTTTCAGACTTCAATCGCATGATTAGGACACAAGAAGTAAAAACGAGATTTTAAAATTTCGCACAGCTGCCATCTTGTGGTTATGAAAACAATTGAAATAAATTAGATACTAGTGGATTCACATTTGTATAAGCATTAACGTGCAAAGTTTCACTGCACTCTGATGGTTAAATCGCGAGAAACGTCCATTTAAATATTTATAATTCGCGTCGCCGCCATGTTGGATTTGTGTTCACCAGGTTACTGAAAGTCATATAGGTGAACTTATGTTCATAGCCTCTATGAACATTAAAAAATCAGTTTGATTGCTGGAAAAGATTCTTAGATTTTGAGAACCGTCAACATACTGTATTTGGGATGCTCGTCATTTTCGATTGTTATATGTATAGGCCATAGAGTTATGTACCACTAAAGGAAAATTATTGCGTAGCTTCATTATTCAAACTTTCACTTCGATCGCATGATTACGACACAAGAAGAAAAACTTAATTTTAAAATTTCGCACAGCCGCCATCTTCAGTTTATGTAAACAATTGAACTAAATTAGATGCCAGTGAATGACAATATGTATGATCATTTACTGTACCACATTTCAATGCGCTCATTTGATTAAATCACGAGAAAAATGTATTAGAATGTGTCAACTTCGCTTGGCCGCCATGCTTGTTTCGTAGTTTACAGGTTTTTGAAAGTTACATAGATAATCTTTTAGCAGTGCTCTTTATCACCGTACAAAATTTCAGGTTGATATCATAAATAGTTTCGGAGATATTGAATACCTATGAAATATTTCGCACAGCCGCCATTTTGAGGTTATGTAAACAATTGAACGAAGTTAGATGTCGATGCATTACAATGTATATAAACATATACTGTGCCATGTTTCATTGCGTTTGGTTGGTTAAATCGCGAGAAACGTCCATTTAAATTCGCAACTTCGCTTGGCCGCCATGTTGGTTTTGTAGTTACCAGGTTTTCAAAGGTCACATAAGTGAATTTCTAGTAGTTCCCTTTATCACCATACAAAATTCCAGGGTGATATCGGTAATAGTTTCGGAGATATTGAATGCTGGTGAAATATTTCGCACAGCCGCCATGTTGGATTGGTGATACGTAACATAATTTGAAGGGCACGGTTGGGGTCGCCGGAATAGAGCTATGAACTTACCGAGTTTCATTGAAATCTCTCCAGCCGTTTCGAATCACACACACACATACGCACGCACACACGGACAAAAAGTGATCTCATAAGCCTTTTTTTTTTTTCAAAATTGAAAATAGGCTAAAAATGATATTATATCAAATACCACTTCACATAACAATCTTTTTACTACTATGCATTTTGATCTTTGTGAACTTCCTAGTTTTAAGAATTACATTAAGATATTAATACTTAATGCAGACATATCAGGAAATGTATCTTACTGTGTAGATGCACTATTATTGGGGCGCACACTGAGCCCTCCTGTGTACCATCAACAAATAAATAAATAAATAAATAAATATCGATGTTCGACTGTTCCAGTAATGAGAAGTTATCGTGTGATGAACAAATAGTGCAGAGCGGGTAGATCAGATGTAAGAGAATTAAGATGTCTAACCCCAGCGGGACTCTAACCCATGATCTCCGGCTTTATATGCCGGTGCTCTGAGCACTGATCTATAGGGGGACGCTAATTCTCACTTGACAAAGGTACATGTGTGAAAGTCCACAGCGTGCAACAACTCACTGTATGATTAGCTGATCATACAAAAAAAAAAAAAAAAAAAACCTGGCACTATACAACCCATGACAGGCTAAGGCCGACCAAGCGACCACTGCCCAGCCATTTGGCCTGCAGATATTGGGGTGACGCGTGACCAGCGCGTCGGGTCCCCTCGGCCGTTAATCTTGGTATTCGTGATCGAACTGTAGATGTATCATTGGCAAGAGATAATTAGAGTGTCCCCCTAGAGCTCAGTGGAGTCCGGCTCCGTGGCTAATTGGCTTTGACCCGAAGGGTCCTGGGATCGATTCGCGGCCGGTCCATGGGGAATTTAATCTCCTGTGGTTAATTCCTCTGGTTCGGGGACTGAGTGTTTGTGACGTCTTCATGTACAAAGAAACCAAACACTGGAAACAAATAGAATAAACAGAAACAAGTAAAAAAAAGAAAGTGGTCAGAGCACCGGCATATAAACCGAAGGTCACGAGTTCAAGTCCCGCTCTGGCCAGACAATTTAATTCTCTAACTTCCATCCTCTAACTTAACTCTAACTTAAAGTCTTCATTTCTCGTTATTATGGTCGTGAATATTCAATTCTTGGAATCTATAGTAATTAAATGAAATATTGTAATAATAATGTTATAGGTAAACTAATCGCGTGTTTCGGAGCTCCTTCCGGTCACGGAGAGAGTCCGTCATTTTGTGTAGGCTAAGGATAGGTTCTATTATTTAAACTAGTTTCCATGATGGTTCCGTATTGACGTACTAAATAGTTTTAACAACAAATTGTATATCCGTCTTAGTCAATTATGTATTGACTAAGGCGGATATACAATTTGTTGTTAAAACTACTAAGGATAGGTCACACAATATCCACCCACTCGTACCTAATGAGAAGGGAAGACCCCCACTTTGTACCTGTGGAGCCGTTTTCACCGTGGCCCACATTTTAACCGAGTGTGTGGATCTTGCTGACTTACGAAGAAACCTTGGTTTGCAGATGACACTCAAACTTATATTAGCCGATGACGAGGGGCTGTTGATCTCGTCATCCGCTTTACAAGTGAGAGTGGGTTAGGGTCAGCAATCTAAATTTTCCAGTGAACATTGATTCAAAGACCTGTTCTTTTTTGAATGCTGAATTTTTGTTTTTCCGTATTTTTTTGTTTATAATATAAATATTAGTATTATTAATTTTTTGTTTTATTATTTTTTGGTCTTTTCAAATTTAGGTGTCCACCTCTAAATTTTAAATTCTATTCCAAATTTGTACACTTTAATCTGTGTTAAGATAGGCAGATGACCTCGTAGTTCCGCCCCTTAAAACAACAATAACTAACTTATGTTATAGGTTTTACGTCCCTTTTAACTAGGCCTACTGTAGCTTCTAGAGACGCTAGTGTGTCAGAATCTTGCCCCCGAAGGGTATCTTTAACGTGCCAGTAAATCTACTGATACGGCTCCCTCACTTTTAAGCACCCTCTACTGACTGCGCCGAGATTCGATCCCGCTATCTTGGGATCAGCAGGCGAAAACGTTACCGCTGAGCCACGCAGCCAGTCACATTAATTATTAATTTAGCCCCCTCCCCCATTTATGTGCGAAGTATTTTATTTAGTGTATAAATACCATGTCATTTATTTCAGGCACTAGAAAATTAATTGTAATTCCCCGTCCAATCTAATTGGGTGCACTCATATTGACCGACTGAAAAGCATCTAATAGTAGGTTAGTTATTAAATCCTTATAGGTAAAGCCCTGTGCGGATGCGGATATCCTCGGATAAACCCGCGGATGTCCGCAACATTCTTCGCCATGCGGATATAGTTTGAATGGCTCTGCGGATAGCGGATAATGTTTCAAGTAAATTTGCGCATAGCTGCTACAGTAGAATACAATCCGAACTTGTTGAATGTCATTACTAGGACCCGAGAAATTGAAATCAACATACATATCAAAGTATGCGCCTTCACGCACAGTATACGAATTGACAAGGGAGCCTTACTTCATAGAGGAGCTCCGATTTAACCCTTTATAGGTCAGTGGTCTGTATATTGCTGAATGTTGAATCTTTAAGCCGTATTTAATTACTTTTTTGGGGGGGATTAATTCTTAACATTTCGGAAAACCAGATATTAGAGCTAAGGTGCTTGATAAAATTATTTTTTAATAATTACAATTAAAGTTAAAGAGTGAAAAAATATAATATGATAATAAGAATTAGAATCAAAAACTAACATGCTTGTAAAAAATTTAAAATAAATAAGCTCATAAGAATTAAAATTGCAATAAATTTATAATCTTAATATTGAGATTATAAACATAATTTCAAAAATTAAAAATTATGAAAATAAATATAAACATTAAAATATTAAAGAAAATAAAAATAAAAATAATTAATAATTACAATTAGGCTAAAATAATTCATTTTAAAATAAAATAAATACAAATAAAATATAGGGGCAGATGACCTCGCTGTTCTACCCCATAAAACAACATTACCTAACTAACGACATATTTCCAATAATATTACGCCCTATAACGTGTTAAATTATGTCTGCCCAATACAGCGAGCTATAACTCAGTATTGAACGACCTACAACAGAAGAAAGAAATCATCTGGCCCGAGTTTTATTCCACAGATGCCATGATCAATAACGAGTGGAAAAGGTCGAATTACGAGCTGCGCCACATTGTGACCCGACTAGCAATACATGGCTTTCGTTACAGACTGTGCGTAATGAAAGCTTTACACGACCCAGGATCCAGCTGTGTGTGCGAACGATGTGGCATGCTGTGTGCAAGGTATTATGTGTTCAAGTGCAAGAACAGAGGTCAGTCCTTGACAGAATTTTGTACATATTGATGATATTGATATTAATTTATGTCATAATGTAAGTGTACTGTAATTCATGACCATTGGCTGCTATTAAATCTTTATTATATCATATTTTTCAGGTATGTTTTTAGCCTACTTTTCACATTTTGCAAAAATGAGGAAAAAGTAGACTTATGAGATGGAACCGGGCAAATGTGTGTCTGTCTGTCTGTCTGTCTGGCTGTGTGTGTGTCCCCCTATCAACTCCTAAACGGCGGCAGCAATCGAAACAAAATTTGGTAGGACTAAAGTTCTGTACCGGAATATCTCAATGCCGTATTTGAAAATGATGTCAGTGCTACCAACTGCTGAAAAATCGCAATTGAAATTTGAGCTCCATGTTGGATATCTTTGAAGGTATGAATGGGAGCTATTTCAAAATTGGCACACGTATAGATAATAATATTTTAGTTTAATTTCCAGGAGGGCATACATGGCAGTCTTGCCAAAATGATTGTAAGTCTGCTGATAGGTCCAATCTCATTCAAATTACGTCATTAAGCATAATTAACAGTCCGAACTGAAAAGGGTTGCAATTCTGGCTGTATAACATTCATTTTAAACATAGCACTTGGCATACAAAGCCTAAAAAAAAAAAAAAACGACTCTCTCCTCAAATGTGTTGCTTTAATGTGTTATGCTTTATCTAATTGAAAATGCCAGTAGATTCGGATTACAAACGGGCGGATGCGGATAACAGTCGTACGGATGCGGGGCGGATGCGGATAACAGTCGTGCGGATGCGGGGAGGATGCGGATAACAGTCGTGCGGATGTGGGGCGGATGCGGATAACAGTCGTATGAACGTGGGGCGGATGCGGATAACAGTCGTATGGACGTGGGGCGGATGCAGATAACAGTCGTATGGATGTGGGGCGGATGCGGATACCTGTCGTGCGGATGCGGGGTGGATGCGGATAACTGTAGTGCGGATGTGAGGCGGATGCGGATAACAGTCGTGCGGATGTGGGGTGGATGCGCATAACAGTCAAATGAATGTGGGGCGGATGTGGATAACAGTCGTGCGGATGTGAGGCGGATGCGGATAACAGTCGTGCGGATGTGGGGCGGATGCGGATAACAGTCGTGCGGATGCGGATAACTGTAGTGCGGATGTGAGGCGGATGCGGATAACAGTCATGCGGATGCGAATAACAGTTGTGCGGATGTGGGGCGGATGCGGATAACAGTTATGCGGATGCGGGGCGGATAACAGTTGTGCGGAGGTGGGGCGGATGCGGATAACGTTTTGTTTATCCGCGCAGGACTCAACTTATAGGCCTAGTCTTCTTTCAATCTCCAAGTAGAAATGATGGGCACGGTATCTTAATTAATGTCAGTATTTTGAAACATCTGACGTAAACAATTTAAAGTTTAGACAAGTATGGTTAGGAAGACCGTAAATACGATTTACTATGAGATGCCAAGTTGGCTATGTGGGTCTTGACAAATTTCCGTGGTTCATTTAAAACTCGCTGTGAATTCGTGTGCTAATTTGCAACGGATGGCGGTGCGATTCAATGATGTTGGAATGAGTCCAGACGCTGACAGGCGCTCTGATTTATTCAACAGCTGAGGGAAGGGTCATGATACTAATTGTAGTCTGCGGTCACAAGGGTTAATAGCTTTCTAATTTTGAACTTGTTCCGTGGCTTAGGCGGCAGCACGCCGGCCTCTCACCGCTGGATCCGTGGTTCAAGTCCCGGTCACTCCATGTGAGATCTGTGCTGGACAAAACGGAGGCACACAGGTTTTTCTCCGGGTACTCCGGTTTTCCCTGTCAACATTTCATTCCAGCAACACTCTCCACTCTCATTTCATTTCATCTGTCATTCATTTAATCATTGCCCCAGAGGAGTGCGTCAGGCCTCGGCAGCCGGCACAGTTCATATCCTCGCCGCTAGATGGGGGCTTCATTCATTCCATTCCTGACCCGGTCGGAGACTGGAAGCAGGCTGTGGATTTTCATTTCATTCAATTGAAGTTATCAAATTGTTATTGTAGGGCGTGACTTGCACGTCTGCAGCATTAACTCATTTCGTAATCTTCTCCACATTTCTTTCAAGTTCACGACTCAGTTGCTATTCATTCGAAACGGCGGATAGTTATAATCAGGCTTCGGATAATTATGCACTTAAAAATGCCAAAATATGCATGCAAATATGCACTATAAAGTGTCTAAATAAGCACTAAAATATGCATTAAGAATAAACATATATCTGATATCAATTAGGGGTTTATATTAAAAGAAATTAATGTTACATATTAAATATCGCTAAAATAAAGAAAATTACTTACAGTACTACAATAGATTGCTCCAGTTTGTCAATAAAATGTACAAGTCTTGATTACACTTAATCACTGCATGATGTAATAGGTTTTCAAACACAAACTTGCGCCTATTTTCACTTAAAATGACTTTGTATTCAGAAAACACTCTCTCCACATCACATGCCACAATTGGAGCATACTCCAACTTGGCGAAATCAGAGACCTCTAGTATCGATGCACTGTCAATTTTGTCTTTGCCTTGGATAACACCACAAATGCTTTTAAGTTTGAGGAGACCGGAATTTTTCAGCACTACACTCTGCAATTTTTTCGAGAAAACTTGATTAGTTAGGTTCTTTAGGGATCGATCGACTTCTTCAACAATTCTAATGCTAACGTGAAGAGGCAGTCCTTTTTCTTGCAATTTCTTGATGGCTGAAGGTATGCAACGCAAATTGGAACGAATGAATATAAGTTGCTCACGAACACCATCTTTGCTCAAGACTTCTTGAGCTTCTTTAATAGAAAAAGCTTCTTCAGAATCGAGGTCTTCAACTACCTGTTTTACTACCTCGAAATAATTGGCATAATAAACAGCAGCTTCGAGCCACGTTCCCCATCTTGTATGAACTGGTGAAGGCGGGAGCGGCACATCATGAACTATATCAACAAATTTTTCTTTGCGACTTGGAGCCTTCAGAAACACTCTTTTCACTGTGGAGATCAACGTGTTTACTTCAGGAAAGGAAGCCCGGACTGCTTCAGCGACTCGATGAAGTCCATGTGCTACACATGTGACGTGTATCATCTTGGGATATAATATCCCAAGACCTCCCATGGCTTTACACATGTAAGGTGCGGCACCCGTGCAGGCCACGATAACATGATCGTAAAGAATGCCCGATGGCCACAAACAAGAAAGTGCATCATTGAAAAATGCAGCAACTGTTGAGTGATTTACCTTAGGCAACACAGCCATAGTTAGTAGATATGATTTGTCTCTCTCTTCTTCTTCTCCTAAAATTCCAAACACGAAGTTAGCTACATATCTTTGATCTACGTCCGTTGTTTCGTCTAGTGAGACCCACATATATTTTCCATGAGCTTTATCCCTTAGTTTAGCTAACGTTACATTGTAAAGCTCAGGAACGTAATTCTTCCTAATTGTTGATTCGTCTGGGACTGGTTGTTTCGTATACTCCTGCAGAAACTGAACTACGTTCTTATTGTTTAGTTTAGCCAACGGTATATTTGCCGAGAGAAATGCTTTACACAGATCTTCATTAAATTTACTACGTGTTGGTCCAGGTTTAACTAAAGCAGTGGTTACAAGAACCTCGTGTTTTTGTTTCAGCTTAACGTCTTTCAATTTATTGTGTTTCGTTGTTTGAAGATGTTGTTGAATTTGATACTTTTTAGATGCGTTTACGACTGTGCTACATTATTTGCAAAACAATACACTTCCGTCAGTTGAAAAGTCTTGAAACTCTCGTACATACCCTTTCATTACCTCATTAACAGTTCTCTTCTCCTTAGGCATCTTAAATACAGTAGCTATTTAACGTGCTATGAGCCACAGCCTGTTTAAACTTAACCAAAGTAACACTGACAAGGTAACTATTTAAGGAATGAGGAAAAGATAACCTGCTTTACGGGAAATACCAAGAATCAGTCCCCACCTAATTGCATTGTAGGTAGACAAAGCTATGGCCGGATGGAGGGCTCGTGTTGCTAAATTTAAACACGATGCAAACCCAGCACTACTCAACATTCCTGTTACCTGAAATACATGTCAAATATTCCAAAAGTGTCCTGCAGAAGCTGATGTCTACACTCAAGATTAAGAATGTTCTTGAAATATGCACTAACAGGAGGAATCCCCTAAATATGCACTGTTAAGTTAAAACTGTCCCAAATATGCAATTGCATATGCAATATGTAAAATGCATAATTATCCGAAGCCTGGTTATAATGTTGTGAGGTTAACGTTATTTTGAAACGCCGAGGTACCAGAATTGTAAATCTGCTTTAGCATTTGAGCATCCTCAAACATCAATTAAATGAGTCACTAAAGGCAGTCTGTGGCAAGGCTTGTAAATAAACAAATAAATAAATAAATACATGAATGAAAAATAAATAGATAAATAGATAAATAAATGAATGTGTAAATAAATAAATAAATAAATGAATGAATAAATAAATAAATAAATGAATAAATAAATAAATAGATAAAAAAGTAAATGAATAAATAAATAGATAAATAAATGAATGAATGAATAAATCAATGATTGAATAAATAAATGAATGAATTAACAAATGAATAGATAAATAGATAAATAAATGAAAGTTAAATAGATAAATAAATAGATAAATGAATAAATAAATCGATAATTAGATAAATAAATAGATAAATGAATAAGTAGATAGATAATTAGATAAATAAATAGATAAATGAATAAGTAGATAGATAATTAGATAAATAAATAGATAAATGAATAAATAAATAGATAATTAGATAAATAAATAGATAAATGAATAAGTAGATAGATAATTAGATAAATAAATAGATAAATGAATAACCAGATAGATAATTAGATAAATAAATAGATAAATGAATAAACAAATAGATAAATGAATAAGTAGATAGATAATTATATAAATAAATAGATAAATGAATAAGTAGATAGATAATTAGATAAATAAATATATAAATGAATAAATATATAGATAAATAATTAAATAAATGAATACATAAATAAGTGATTGAATAAATAAATGGATGAATGAATGAATAAATAAATAAATAGATAAATAATTGAATGAATAAATAAATAGATAAATAGATAAATAAATATATAAATAAATAAATGAATGAATGAATGAGTGAATACATGAATTAATCAAACAATAAATAAATAAATAAATAAATAAATGAATAAATAAATGAATAAATAAATAAATGAATAAATGAGTAAATAAATAAATACATGAATGAATGAATGAATGAATAAATAAATGAGTAAACAAATAAATGAATGAATGAATGAATGAATGAATGAATGAATGAATAAATAAATTAAATAAGTAAAAATCAATCTGCCTTGGTGAATAATTACACAGATGAATTTAAATAGGCCTAAATGAAAATGTTATTCCCATGGCAGAAATCACTAGGCTACAGTGCCATTAAATACGAAGTTGGTACCACCATTTCAGTACCGACAGTCGTGGCTATGCTCGCTAAAGTGCAGCGATAGGCCATGGGGCCAAGCTCTCTGCTGACTCGGTAGACGCGTGGGTTCGAGCCTCACCGTCGGCCGTCCTTGAAATGATTTTCCGTGGTTTCCCCCGAATTTCAACACCAGGAAAATGCTGGGACGGTACCTTCTGATAGGCCACGGCCGCTTCCTTCCACACCCTTGCCCAGTTTCATTCACCTTCATCCATTCCATCTCTCATCCCGACGCGCAGGTCGCCCACGGGCGTCGCCTATAAAGACCTGCACTCGGCCTCTCAGGAGGTCACACAAAAATAAAAACGCCATTTCAGTGATTTTAACAGTCTAAACAAAAATAATCTATACATTAAAAATATTTATGAAAACTTATCCGAGTCCGTCCGGCCATTCTATCCGTTCGATTTTCTTCATTATTTTTTTAAATCAAAGGTATTCATGCCCAGATTTGTCATCAAGTATTACAAATCACTTAACTTCCGCCTTCCTCAAATTATTTGATTTTTCGAACTTTTTCCAACTTTTTCCAACTTTGAAGCAATCATATCTTTGGTTCTAATTGAGGTGCGCAGGTCGTTTTGGTCTAAAAACACTCAGTGACTCAAGCGCTTTCATTTCAGCTCTTAACGATTCAAATCGGCTGATTCTGAGGAAAGTTATGAGTGGACATTTAATATTACTTCTAATTTTTCATTTTATTGGACCGAGAAATGAACATGGCCATGAATTTAATAGGGCAGTTTCAGATCTACTTCCAGGAACATCTAGATTTTATACGAGTGTGAATATATTGGTAACTGAAGAAGAAAATTGAAGTTTTTCATTGTACCACTGAATTTTTGAACAGGCTTGAGATGAGTGGTCTACCTTACCATGTGTTGACTTTGAAAGAAGTTGCTATTGTAATGTTCCTTAGGAGTTTCAATGCAACTAAGAGATTACTGAACGGGACGAGGCTAATGGTTAGAAAAATGTACGACAATATCATAGTTCTCTAAATTCTAACTGGTGTGAATAGTGGGGAGCGAATACTGCTACCTCGCGTAGATTTGTCACCATCTGACACTCCAATGACGGTAATTTGCTATTACACTAGCGTCTTGTATTACAATCAACAAAGCGCAGGGTCAAACGCTTCATCGAGTAGGGATTTACTTGCCTGACCCTGTTTTAGGCCATGGAATATTGTATGTTGCCTTATCCCGAGGAAAATCATTTAAATATGTAAAAGTAGAAATTAAATCAAAGGGTCGGCGCACAGCGAACATTGTCTGGAAGGAAGTATTGTGAAATAAATATTATAAACTATTACATAATGTAATGTTTTAATTCCAATACTGAAAAATAAAGCTGCGGAGCAGCACGGGCGCCCTAGTACTATTGTAAGTTGTTCTATGAACAACTTGTTGCCATTTATCTGAGTTTCCGCACTTCCTTCAGACAACTGTCGTGATAGTTCCTTATTTCATGTCCCCGGGCACCTATCCCATCCCTAGGCCTATCTCTAATGCAGCAGCACACACTATTAGTCACCTCATAAACACAGGTTATCAGACGAATTCAACACACATCTAAGTACAAGGGGCTGATGACCAAAGATAACCCAAGCCCCTAATACGAATTAACAGGAAATGGGAAAGCATGGAAAACCATTCCCAGGTTGGCTCAAGTGGGAATCAAACCCGGACCTCAGGGGCGACAGAAAAGAATGCTAGCCGCTACACCACGGGGTGGTCTCACTCAACAAGTATCCATATAATCCCATCTAGACTTGCATATGAATTAGCACGCGAAACTTTCCTCATGGAACATGTACGAACTACTGCTCGAGTCCAAGCTCCATGAACCTGAGACGAATGTGGATCGTGGACGATGAGGATTGATGTGTGTGTGGGGGGGGGGGGGGGGGGGGTCCCGATCCGTGCGTAGTAACAGAACCAAATACATTGGTTGGGTTATTCACTCACTCATTCACAACACTACCGTGGTATAGGCAACGACCTTATGTTAGCAGTATTGGAATAGACAGGAATTACAGATAACACGGCGGGTTGTTGACAGGCCCTTCTCTTCCCGCCTCCCGCGTCACCTCACCCCTCAAGTTCACAGAGCTTGGACTCGAGCGGTAGGTTCTTACTGCCATCTACCGGGTCATCATTTTATTTCCCGCATGTACGCGCCGCTAGGCCGGTGAAGGTGGCCTTGGCAGATGCGGCCGCTAGGCCGGTCAAGGTGGCCTTGGCGTTCTCCCCGCAATGAACACGTGCGCTGCGATCGGCAATAAGCTGTCAGTATCTCCGGCGTATTCAAGCTTGTGAAGTGCTAGTTGATTTGATCTAACATGAACTCACGGACGAAGAAAGGAACAATGGTTACTTCATGCAAGATAATGCAACGGCGCACACAGCTAATCACTCCTTGGCAGTAATACGGGAAGCTTTCAATGACCGTATAGTTAATTATCCCGCCAGATCACCCGATTTAAATCCATGTGATTATTACCTCTGGGGAATGCTGAAAGGAAAGGTATATGCAAACAATCCTCACACAAGTGAGGAGTTAAAAGAAAATATTCGCCAAATTATAACGAACGTCACCCAGGAAGAAATTCGCCGTGTGTCTAGAAACTTGTTTACGAGATGCCAGGCATGTTTGCGAGCTGACGGACAACACTTTGAACATTTATTGTAAAACCAGGTACGGTAAGTTTGTAGATAATTATTTTCACTAGAAATTGCTATTAAATGACTGTATGTTGACGCGAAGTAGTGGGGAGAAGTCGCGCACTTTTTACCGGCCAGCGAGCGGGTGTCAGCACGAGAGCTTGCCGCGCCGTGATCGGTATCGGATGCGAGACTTAAATTGATGACCCTGTACTTAACAAGAATTAAAGCAGAACAGACAACAGAGGAGACAAGAAATACTGACCGAATTCTACGCGACCAATGCGATGATTAACCGGAAATGGACTGGACCAAACGACAAGGATCGCAGCGCAGTGAGAAGACTGGAGGAACATGGATACCACCATAAACTCTGCAGGAGAACAGACTATCACGAACCTTCACCAGAATACATAAGTAAATTATGACAAACCTTGTGCAAGATACCATTTTAATGAAAGCCTCAGAAAAACAAAATCACTACTGGGTATAGCAAAGACCAAGATTGATGTATATTAATTTAAGTTGTGTTTTATGGCCAAAGGCTGCATTCGCTGGTTGATTCATTAGTTTAGGGGCTGCGACAACGCGGGCATGTAGCTCCGTGTACTTTTGGTGTGTGTAGAATCAGTCTGATAACCGGTGTAAATTGTGATCACTGTATTAGTGTGGGTTATCTGGTTTTAATTCAAGTAAGGACTGCAGACGATAATTTCAAGTAATTCCTACTTTCGCTACCAAATGCTACCGTCCACGACACCTCGCTGTGAACTTGGCTACTACTAGATTCCATCGCAAAACTGTATAAGGGATCAAAGCACACATTCAACCATCGAGAAGACGTTGACCCAAATCTAGTGATGCAATTTGTAAGAAGAACATGACCTAATACTATTTAACAACCGCTGATAAGTCCACTCAGGTGGGCGATAATTCCGCCCGGGTGATACCGAGCTCCGCTGATGAGTTCTCTCCACGGGGGTCAATTAGGAAAATCCTAACAGGGGAAGTTGCCTGAGGCGTGTTTTACTGCCCCCCACTCCAAACTGGACGTGAAGGTAGTAATATTAACGGAATGTGTCAACCTGCGATGATCTTCACTATCTACTTTTGTTATCTCAAACACGTAGTCCTTACCACTCATTAGAAATTCTAGGCGTACTATACAAATCAATATGCACATTTTAATTTGTATGTTGTAGCTTTGGAAAAATGTAATCATATGAAAGTTATAACCAGCAGTATGAGCATTACAACGATATTCTGCTACAAAGTGCAAAACTGCAGACAAAAGCTTTACTTCCACTGACAGTTCGTGGAGTTAACATTAAAACTTTGACGGTATGAAAATAATTCATCTTCTTAGTATTTTCATTCAATCAAGACGAAGTACTGGTATAAGAACACAATTGAATGTAGAAATTTTATGACACATCGTTTAAGTCTTAAGAGAATAAAAATAACCTTTACCACAAGGTGATTTCTTAAAGTCTGCAAATGTGTAAATTGGGGGATCAAAGTGAAACGATCTTGGTGGGGGAAATTGTGTTTAAATGTACCTCCTGTATTAGTCCAATAACTAACCAAAATACTCATTCTACTAATATTTCATATAACAACCGCTATATATATATTTTTTTTTTTGGTGGGGTGTGAAATTTGTCACCGCACTGGTAGCCCCACTAAACTACATTTAGTGGCAATATACCTAAATGAAACCTTGTTATTGTCACATTGCATTACATTTCATTTGCATATTCCTTGTTGGTGCACACTGTTTCTTGAAGATACTTAGTTGAGTTTATTCTCGACTTATCCATATATTTTGGCCCATCTATGTCCAAGTATTTCATTCAACCTATAAATATACTTGGCAAATTGAATTATGATATGAAATAAATCACCCGTTTGGACAGCTAGTTCTACAGAGCTAACCTAGAAGTAGGATCCTCTGGTTTTATTCGAGGTTAGTTAGTTAGTTAGTTAGATGGTTTTATCATTTATAAAACATATTTACGGTGTTCGACCATCTGGAAACAACATATTGTAACCACAGATATATTTCAACAGGACTCTTTATAAGGTTAGATGACTTCAAAAATCTTACGCATTGTTCCATATCAGTATGCCTGGCTGGAAACAACATCCCATAGCATCCATCAGCGACATCCGTTTCAATATATAATAATAATAATAATAATAATAATAATAATAATAATAATAATAATAATAATATCATATGGCCTCGGGTGCCGGGTGCAAGCTTTGTTATTTGACACCCAGAGGGTAGCTTGCATGTCGAATTTTGTTATTCCTTGATGAAAGTCAAGGAGGTTAAATATCTAAGCTCCTTGACACTATAGCGCTTTCTAGTAGAGAAATGAGGAACTTTGTGTTGGCGGAAAATCCCGAGATTAATTTTGTCATTATGAACACGGCCTACTGAATTCAAATGGGTTCTTTGACATGCCAACATCGTATGACATGTCGTAATTTTTGCCACTTTTCAAAAAAAAAAATCACTTACCCCGGCCAAGAGCGAACCTGCAAGCTTGGGGTTAGTAATCCGACACTATAACCACTCACCCACCGTGGCAAGCAATATATTATTATTTAGCCGTATTGAATAAATCCAGTCTAATATAGGTCTAATATAGAAAGTTAGGGTTCAACTAGAACGTTTTTCAAGGTTAGAGGACTTTATCAGTCAAAAATTGTTACGCATTTCACCAATTCTTTATACGTGGAAACAACACCTTTTTGCAATCAACAGGAGATCCGATTCATTATATTGAACCATAGTGAAGAAGTATAATGTAGACAATCTATTAAGGTAGATTTATATTAACTTTAGTCTTGTTTCGTTTATGTATTTGTCTTGTTTTTTGTGACCTTTCATTTTATTTAAATTTTAATGTGTACTTTGTAAAGATATCCATTTTCACTATGGCATTAATTGTTAACATAGTTTTTAAGATTGTTTTATTATTTCATTCTACGCTGACGATTATCATTGTATACCGAAGCATGTTCGTATTAATTTAAATATTAAACGTCTTTTAAGTGTTTGACAAGGCGGCTATTATAATTTGAGATTAATATAATGAAAACCAAAATGTTAATGTATAGTCTATATCATTTTAAAGCTTATAAAACAGGTTACAATGTTAATACTGAGAGCTCTCCGTTATTTTTTTGACGGAGGTCCATGTTTTATTCTCGGCTCTGCCAAGAAATTTAATTCTGGTCTATGGGTTGGAACGGGGTACACTCAGCCTTGCGAGGAAACACTGAGAAGAGATGGGTTCAATTCCCACCTCAGCCATCCAGGAAGTTGTTTTCTGTGGTTTCCCCACTTCTACTCCAGGCAAATGCTGGAAGGTTCCTAACTTAAGGTCACGGCCACCTCCTTCCCAATCCTCCAGTCTAGTCTGCAAACCTCTGTTTGTGAACAAGTCACCTCCATGATCTCCTATTAGCAGTTAGCACTGCGGCCTCCTCTGCTTCTGCACCTCTACATTGAAATCGCTCAACACTGAATCTAACCATCGCCTCCTAGGTCTACCTCTACTTCTCTTACGCTCTACAGCCGAACTCATTAACCTCTTAGGTAATCTCTCCTCCCCCTTTCTCTTCACATGACCCCACCATCTGAGTCGGCTCATACGAACATCTGGCGTGTTTATTTCTAACTTATCCAGTTTCGCTTCATTTACATACAACAATACTTAAATGTTCCGTCTATAAAAATAGTTTCTCTTTTACACAAGTATTTCAAATTTGATGCAGTAGAAAACATAATAATGTTATTCTCTGTCTTTTACCAGAAGCATATTTTCTTTTAGTCGGCCCCGTGGTGTTGGGATAGCGCATCTGCCTCTCACCCGGACGCCCCGGGTTCGATTCCCGGCTCCGTCAGGGATTTTAGAAACTGACGTTAGGGCTGGAACGGGGTTCACTCAGCCAATATTAACGGCCGAGGGGACCCGATGCGCTGATCACGCGTCACCCCAATATCGGCTGGGCAGCGGTCTCTTCGTAAGCCTAGGCCCTTCACGGGCTGTAATGCCAGGGGTTATTATTATATTTTCTTCTAAGTTCGATCGAATGTCCATAATGGCTAGAGTATCATGAACTTCTTGCTTATTTTGAGGCAGAGGTGGTAAGTTTCTCAGTCGCAATATTATTTTAAATCCTCTCTATGCCATTTGATAGTAAATTATCAGACAAGTGCTTAGGGGTAGCAAGTATATCCTTTCTCATTAACTTCGATGGCCGTTCACATAATTATATTGTCACGTACATTTCTTTTTACACAGTTTGAAATAAATTCCTGATTAATCGTCGTACATGGTTCGTGATTGTGAGACCCACATAACAGAATGTTACCACCATTTGTAAATAAATGGGCAGAACATTCCATGACACCTCCACTGTTGGCCCCATTTTGACAACTCACACTTATGAAATTTATAGTTTCCTATAATTCGCAATTCTCCAACTCTTTGACTGTACATGGATAACATGTTCGCTGCACTGATTATATCTACAGAAACCCCAGGGGGGCCAGGTGTATGTAGCTGTCAGTCAACTCATGACTTACAAACATTTCAGGAGAGGTTGCCTACCCCCACTCTCTTCCCAAACCCATTAGCGTGAGCTGACAGGACTGTTTGGGTTTAACCTAATCAGCGGAGTTCGACCATCCCGTTCCGCCCGATAGGAAGTGCTTTCGTTGTTGTGTAACTGAACTGTAATTGTATTGTTTTGAGTCAATAGATAAGAAGAACAAAAGTAGCGCGCGTGTCTATTGGTGCTTTGCTGTTATTACTGTAGTTGTACGTCTAAAATGTACCCACGAGCTGTCTAATGACAGGATAATCTCCTGGGGCCCTTGGGAAGGCCATGTGGGGAAGGACTGCTCGAGGTGAAGGCCAGTATGTGAGACATAGCGTGATCGAACATACTCTATAAGGGAGCAAACCGGAGGCTGGGTTTTACATCAACGACCGACCTCTCGCCATGTCGGGATTTAATAAGAGGAACTTATAACTAAAGCCCTGCGCGGATGTGTATATCCGCCGATAAACCCGCAACATTTATCACCGTGCGGATATAGTTTGCATGGCTGTGCGGATAGCGGATAAGTTGCGGATAATGTTTGGAGTAAATTTGATGATAGCTTTTAAAATACAATCCGAACTTGTTGAATATTATTACTAGGACTCGGATGTTTACCGTTATGTTTTTATTTCGTGACAAATGTAAGATGATGATTTAAGCTTATCTCATTCAAATTTTGTTATTAAGCATAATTAACACTGTGAACTGAAAAGGGTTGACTTTCTGGCTGTATAACATTCATTAAAAAAAAAAAAAAAAACATATCCTAGGCCCTAGGGGAACGGCTTTCTCCGTCAAATGTCTAAATGTGTTGCTTTAATGTTCTCCAACGGGGTCGGGGATGAGATGCGATGTAAGTCTTCGTGGTGGATGAAATGTCTAGCTTTAATACTTTATCTAATTAAAACTATTATTGTAATGCCAGTAGATTCGGATAACAGTCGTGCGGATGCGGATAACAGTCGTGCGGATGCGGATAACAGTCTTGCGGATGCGGATAACAGTCGTGCGGATGCGGGGCGGATGCAGATAACAGTTGTGCGGATACGGGGTGGATGAGGATAACAGTTGTGCGGATGCGGATAACAGTCGTGCGGATGTAGATAACAGTCGTGCGGATGCGGGGTGGATGCAGATAACAGTTGTGCGGATGCGGATAACAGTCGTGCGGATGCGGAGCGGATGCAGATAACAGTTGTGCGGATGCGGGGCGGATGCAGATAACAGTTGTGCGGATGTGGATAACAGTCGTGTGGATGCGGAGCGGATGCAGATAACAGTTGTGCGGATGCGGATAACAGTTGTGCGGATGCGGGGCGGATGCAGATAACAGTTGTGCGGATGCGGATAACAGTCGTGCGGATGCGGGGCGGATGCAGATAACAGTTGTGCGGATGCGGATAACAGTTGTGTGGATGCGGAGCGGATGCAGATAACAGTTGTGCGGATGCGGATAACAGTCGTGCGGATGCGGGGCGGATGCAGATAACAGTTGTGCGGATGTGGATAACAGTCGTGCGGATGCGGGGCGGATGCAGATAACAGTTGTGCGGATGCGGATAACAGTTGTGCGGATGCGGGGCGGATGCAGATAACAGTTGTGCGGATGTGGATAACAGTTGTGTGGATGCGGAGCGGATGCAGATAACAGTTGTGCGGATGCGGATAACAGTCGTGCGGATGCTGGGCGGATGCAGATAACAGTTGTGCGGATGCGGATAACAGTCGTGTGGATGCGGGGCGGATGCAGATAACAGTTGTGCGGATGCGGATAACAGTTGTGCGGATGCGGGGCGGATGCAGATAACAGTTGTGCGGATGTGGATAACAGTCGTGCGGATGCGGAGCGGATGCAGATAACAGTTGTGCGGATGCGGATAACAGTTGTGTGGATGCGGAGCGGATGCAGATAACAGTTGTGCGGATGCGGATAACAGTCGTGCGGATGCTGGGCGGATGCAGATAACATTTGTGCGGATGCGGATAACAGTCGTGCGGATGCGGAGCGGATGCAGATTACAGTTGTGCGGATGCGGATAACAGTTGTGCGGATGCGGGGCGGATGCAGATAACAGTTGTGCGGATGCGGATAACAGTCGTGCGGATGCGGAGCGGATGCAGATAACAGTTGTGCGGATGCGGATAACAGTCGTGTGGATGCGGAGCGGATGCAGATAACAGTTGTGCGGATGCGGATAACAGTCGTGCGGATGCTGGGCGGATGCAGATAACATTTGTGCGGATGCGGATAACAGTCGTGCGGATGCGGAGCGGATGCAGATTACAGTTGTGCGGATGCGGATAACAGTCGTGCGGATGCGGGGCGGATGCAGATAACAGTTGTGCGGATGCGGATAACAGTCGTGCGGATGCGGAGCGGATGCAGATTACAGTTGTGCGGATGCGGATAACAGTTGTGCGGATGCGGGGCGGATGCAGATAACAGTTGTGCGGATGCGGATAACAGTCGTGCGGATGCGGAGCGGATGCAGATAACAGTTGTGCGGATGCGGATAACAGTCGTGTGGATGCGGAGCGGATGCGGATAACAGTTGTGCGGATGCAGATAACAGTCGTGCGGATGCGGGGCGGATGCAGATAACAGTTGTGCGGATGCGGATAACAGTCGTGCAGATGCGGAGCGGATGCAGATAACAGTTGTGCGGATGCGGATAACAGTCGTGTGGATGCGGAGCGGATGCAGATAACAGTTGTGCGGATGCGGATAACAGTCGTGCGGATGCGGGGCGGATGCAGATAACAGTTGTGCGGATGCGGATAACAGTCGTGCGGATGCGGGGCGGATGCAGATAACAGTTGTGCGGATGCGGATAACAGTCGTGCGGATGCGGGGCGGATGCGGATAACAGTCGTGCGGATGCAGATAACAGCCGTGCGTATACATGGCGGATGCGAGTAACAGTTTTGCGGATGCGGGGTGGATGCAGATAACAGTCGTGCGGATGCGGATAACAGTCATGCGGATACAGGGCGGATGCGGATAACAGTCGTGCGGATGCGGGGCGGATAACGTTTTCCTTATCCGCGCGGGGCTCTACTTATAACTAGCTATCGGATTTTTTGAAAATGCATATGCGCATATGCAAAAGCATATTTTGTGGGTTTGTTGGATTTATTGCATATTCTGAACATAACAGCATATTTTAGCATATATATTTGAAATTAAGTATAATTCAAAACATCTTGAACAAAATTGGTTTCGCCTCTGTGTTGGACATCCCTTGTACTAGGCAACTCTCTGAGCAACAGATAACGAGATAACAGTATTTTACGTCTGGCATTTCAAGAAATGGACGGGGATTGACATTCCTTCCACCATCCTGGCAGTATCCCTTGTAAGCAACTTTCTGAGAAACTGATAACGAGATAACAGTATTTTACGCAAGCATGCTGCCTGCCTATTTCAAGAAGGGTATAGGGTGGGACATTCCTTTCACCATCTCGGCAGCCTGTAGCCCAGGATTAGTTTTGTGAGGAGATCCTTCTGTTGAAGTGTTACTTTAATCTTAGTCTGCATATCCTTTACTCAAAATACCTTAAGAGAAGAGCAGCAGAAACTATTTTTTAAATCAGTGGGTGTCGGGTAATAGTGATTATTAGGGCTCGGATTCGAGCATATTTGCATATTTTTTTCCTGATTATTACACATTGAAAGAAACCCTTCAGTGGTATTTTCACCTCTCTGGGACCAACAGAAGTGCCATTTATCGAGCATATAAATGCATAAAACCGCGGTTTTCATAATAGAAGCATATAAATGCATATTCTTGTGGTTTTCGTCTAAATAGTTTGTTTTCCTTCGAATCATCCCCCCCGAATTCGGGCTCTGACCATCCTTAAGATTCGAAAACAGAAATAATTAATGAAAAGCCTATCTGGTGCGAATAATAGAACCGCAGGTCTTTAACCTTTAGTGAGGTCGTTCTCGTCATTGAAACTTTTATTGACTGATTTAAGAAAATAATTCAAAACTGAAAGCATAGAAAAAATTCTTGTTGTACAGACCAATGCAGATCTACTTCATTGACTCGCCTAATTCTGAACATTTTGTAAATGAACTTTTAAACTGTAACTTTTATTTTAAAAAAATCTATTATATATACTTGAAAAACTTGAATGCGAGTATATTGCATACAATTAGAAAATAAATATCGTATATAAAGGTATGTCATTGTTTTTTCGTTTCACTTTCTTTCTATAGATTTTAACGGTGTTTTCGAGCATATTCTGCATATTTAGCCACATAATAATGGTATTTTTCGAGCATATCTATCGAGCATATAATGGTTTTTTCGAGCATATCTATCGAGCATAAAACACATGGTTTTTGACCATATCTGGAGATTTTATCGAGCATATCGATCCGAGCCCTAGTGATTATTCAACTGATTGCGTTGCCGTCAAATATTCTCGAAGGAAGTGAAATGTGGAACGAAATTTCAACTTGAACAACATGCAAATTCGACTTCACATATTATGGCAAAGAAGGGAAAGAAGAATGAATACGATTGGCTTTTTGCTAAGTGCATATTTTTCCATTTTCAATGCATATTTTCTACACTTTTATTAGCTTGCAACAGTAGGTGAGTGGTTAACGTGTCGCTCCTGGCCGTGGTAAGTGATTTTTGAAAGGCGGAAAAAATTACGACACCATGTCATACGATGTTGGCATGTCAAAGAACCCATTTGAATTCAGTAGGCGTTTTCATAATGGCAAAATTAATCTCGGGAGTTTCCGCCAACACAAAGTCCCTAATTTCTCTACTAGAAAGAGCTATTGTGTACAAGGAGCTTAGATATCTAAACTCCTTGACTTTCATAGTGCTTCAAGAACGACGAAATTCGATATGCAAGCTACCCTCTGGGTGTCAAATAACAAAGCTTGTACCCGGCACGCGAGGCCATACGATATTATTATTATTATTATTATTATTACATTTTTATTGCATAATTGCATGCAAATTTCAATCGTTTTTAGTGCATTAAGGTCCGGCCCCTACTTGTAACCTTGGAAACATACTCGTAGTAGAACATTGGTCGGCCCCATGGTGTTGGGTAGTGCACCTGCCTCTCACCCGGAGGCCCAGGGTTCGATTCCCGGCTCCGTCAGGGATTTTAGAAACTGACGTGAGGGCTGGAACGGGGTGCACTCAGTCTCGTGAGGACAATTGAGTAGCTGTCTGACAGTGAGTCAGCGTCCGAGGGGACTGATATGGCCGTTGCGCTGACAACGCGTCACCCCAATAACTGCAGGCCAAATGGCTGGGCAGCGGTCGCTTGGTAGGTCTAGGCCCTTTATGGGCGGTAGTACTAGGGGTTATTATTTGTTATTAGCCTATTTTCAATTTTGAAAAAATAGGCTTATGAGATCACCTTTTGTCAGTGTGTCTGTGTGTGCGTGTGTGTGCGTGAGGTTTGTGTGTGTGTTTCCCCCTAATAAATTCTATACGGCTGGAGCGATTTCAATGAAACTCTGTAAGTTCATAGCACTACTCCGGGCGACCCCGACCGTGCCCTTCAAATTTTGTTACGTCTCACCAATCCAACATGGCGGCTGTGCGAAATATTTCACCAGCATTCAATATCTCCGATACTATTCCCGATATCACCCTGGAATTTTTTACGGTTATAAGGGGAAATACTAGAAGTTCACCTATGTGACTATTGAAAAACTGGTAACAACAAAACCAACATGGCGGCCACGCGAATTTGCGACTTTCAAATAGACGTTTCTCGCGATTTAACCAACCAAACGCAATGAAATATGGTACAGTATATGTTTATACACATTGTAATGCACCGACATCAAACTTCGTTCAATTGTTTACATAACCACAAGATGGCGGATGTGCGAAATATTTCACCGGCATTCTATATCTCTGAAACTATTAGCGGTATCACCCTGAAATTTTGTACGGAGATAAAGGGCACTACTGGAAGTTCATCTATAAGACTTTCAAAAACCGGTTAAATACAAAATGAACATGGCGGCCAAGCGAATTAAAAATTTTAACAGACCTTTCTCGCGGTTTAATGCTCCAAACGCAATGAAATCTGGCACAGGAAATGTTTATACACATTGTAATGCACTGGTATCCAATTTAGTTCAATTGTTTACATAACCTCAAAATGGGGGCTGTGTGAATTTTAAAATTAAGTTTTTATTTCTTGTGTCGTAATCATGCGATCGAAGAGAAAGTTTGAATAATGAACCTACGCAATAATTTTCCTTTAATGGTACATGACTCTATGGCCTATACATTTCATAATCCTACATGGCGACCATCCGAAATATTTAGACGGCTCTGAATATCTACGAATCTATTATAGCAATCAAACTGAATTTCTTTATGTTCATAGGGGCTATGAACATATGTTCACCTATAAGACTTTAAATAACCTGGTGATCACAAATCCAACATGGCGGCGACGCACAGTATAAATATTCACATGGACGTTTCTCGCAATTTAACCATCCTAGTGCAGTGAAACTTGGTGCAGTAAATCCTTATACTAATGTTAATCCACTGGCATCTAATTTATTTCAATTGTTTTCATAACCACAATATGGCAGCTGTGCGAAATTTTAAAATCTCGTTGTTAATTCTTGTGTCCTAAACATGCGATTGAAATTTGAATGCTACACGTACACAATAATCTTCATGTAACAGTACATAACTCTAGGACCTACATATATAAAATCCAACATGCCGACCATCCGAAATATTTAGTCGGTTCTCAATATCTGCGAATCTATTACAGCAATCAAACTGAATTTTTTAATGTACATAGTGGCAGTTAACATAAGTAGGATATATGAAAATAGGCTGTATAGTTCTTCACGGAACTACTTGTTTATATTAGAACATTACTCGACAAGCTTTCTTAAACAGCAACGTGTTACGGACAGTTTCCGGCAGTTAGCTCTGCACGTTTCCAGCCCACTCCCCCAGCATACTACTGCAGCGTAAAACATTTGCCACGCTGAACGTGTCTGTGTCTACTGTCACGCGCGTCAATGTTCTCAGGTAGGGAAGCATTCGTTCCGCCCCCACTCCACTCTACACCCCTCTCCTACCGCTGAGCTCTCAAGGTCGAGTGCACATCTAAACGCAACTATCTATAGACGTGGTTTGAATGATAATAATGTTCTTGGTTTTACGTCTCTTCGAACTTCCGTAGCTTTTAGAAACGCCGGAGTGCCGGAATTTTGCCCTGAAGGGGATCTTTAACGTGCCAGTAAATCTACTGACACGGCTCCCTCACATTTGTGCACCCTCAAATGCCAACTAACTGCTCCAGGATTTGATCCTGCAACCTTGGGAACAGCCGATGAGAAAGTTACTGCTGAGCCACGCAGCCAGCCGGTTTGAATGAACCATCTAGTGGCTCGGGGAACGTATTGAAAATCCGGATGCAAAGGACCTGGGTTAGATTCCCAGCACTGCCAAAAAATAAATCTGGTCCGAGGCCTGGAACGGGGTATTCTTAGCCTCGTGAGACAAAATTGAGAAGAGATGAGTTCGATTCCCACCTCAGTTGTCCTAGAAGGGGTTTTCTGTGATTTCTCATTTCTACTCCAGGCAAATGCTGGGATGATCCCTAACTTACGACCACGGACGCCTCCTTCCAAATCCCAGGCTGAATTTGGAATACACACACTACTACGATCCAGGGGCGTATATAGAGTTTTATTGGGGGAGGGGGAGGGGGAGGGGTTGCGGGCATGGTAAAGCCCCCAAAGAAAAGGGGGTCCTGCTTTTCTCCCAGGGAAACTTTTGTATAATTTGGTTCAAAATGATGAGTTTTAAGGCTATCTGGCATCATTTTTTCAACCAATTTCTTGTGATGTTGGTTAATGTCTGGGTAGATTATTGGCCTGGGAATAACCTAACCCCCAAGGGAAGATGATAAAGAAAAGGAAGTGGGTTTCGGACTGGAGAAAAAGGATGGAAAAAAGTCCTCTCGGCACGCCGGAAGGCGGAGGTAGATTTCACCGGACAAACTTGGGGATAGGCGAAAATAGGCAGAATATGCAGGTTTTCGTAGAAGGATCAGACCTCATTTATTGCGTGAAAGTATTTTATAATTGGAGAGTAATTAACTTTGTTTTTCGTCATTTTATGCATATTTTAAACATTCTATTGTCTTATGATGACGGTAACCTTCTTGTCATTTGGAGTTCATTTTTATACTTGTGGTCACACTGTCCTTATGCAAGGTTTCGACACTGATGTGTAACTATGTAACGGTCTGTTACTTCCTCACGCAAAATTATATCTCCCGCAGAGATGTTGGTTGGTTCCTCAGTTTAGGGGCTGCGACAACGCGGTCATGTAACCCCGTGTACTTTGGGTGAGTGTAGAATCTGTCTGATAAACGGTGTGAATTGTTATGGCTGTATTAGTCTGTAATTCAGGTAAGGAATGCAGACGCTCAATTTCAAGCAGTAGTTCCTAATGTTGCTACCAGATACTACCGTCAACGACACCTAGCTCTGAACTTGGCTACTAGATGCCACCGCAATCAGCAACTCGAAACGAACGTTGGAACTTCCCCTCCAAAGGAAAGCATACTGAGGGATTTTTGGCGCTCTTAGAAAATCTGACGACTTTGGCCGGCTTTGAACCCGTGACCTTGGGCATAGAAGTTCAGCATGCTACCAGTTACGTCACCGAAGCCGCTTCACACTTAGATGGAAATCTGAATCTGATCTCGCGCAAGTGCGTTGTCATGGCAACGTCTGATGGCTCATCCCTCATCAATTTAGTAGTGTTGCCATGGCAACCACTGATAGCTCTTGGCATTTTCTTATAATTCCGAAATCATTTTTCTCATCCCTTGGCGTAATGGTGGGTCATATCAAAAATTCTTTCAGACAAAGGTTTTAGGTAATTATTAGGGGAATATTGTCCATTTTGTACGGTTTTGATATTGTGCCTATTAACAGAGATATGATTAATGTTTCCCGAAAAACCCACTTTTTCCCACCCCTTTGGTCAATGGTTGGTGCTATCAAAAAACGTTTCAAACATAAGTTTTTGAGCTTTATCCGGCACATAGTATGAACTTTGAATGGATTCGATATTTCACATATTAAGAGAGTTAGAGCAATATTTCTTTTCTTCAAAAAAGTCCCCCATTTTCATCCCCTTCGACCGATTTAGCCCAGTAACGAACTCGACCGAGATTTTAGGGGTATACATATTCGGTAAAAAATTCAAAGTGATTGGTGCAAAATTAGGGCAGTTATCGTGTCCACAAGAAGCTGATATACATATATATATATATACAAGCTGACCCGGCAGACGTTGTCCTGCCAATCAAAGAGTTGTAACTTTTTTTTTTGGAAGTGCTTTTGGATACACAATATTTTTTTTCAATTTTTGTTAACTGCCTCTAAACTATCGTGAAATGAATTAACTAATCTAGAAACAGTCGTGGGAGCGAGCACAACAACTCTCGCAATCAGATAAATGACATATAACGCATACGGGATTTCGTTTAAATGATTCGTGCGCTGTCACTCATTTGTTGAATCTACTCGTGTTCTACCAATATTGTAAATGGATTTACCAAGTTGAACACCTTCCCTGGCGAGTACACAACAACTCATCAAAGTTTCATCGGAATCGGATGAATGACATATGAACGCATACGGGATTTTCTTTAAACGATTCGCGTGCCGTCACTCATTTGTTGAATCTACTCATGCGCTATCTATTGTAAAATAGATTTACTAAGCCTGAAACCTTCTCTGGAGTGTACTCAATGGTTCACCAAGTTTTCATCGCAATCGGATGAATGGTATTTGAAAGCATACGGGACTTCGTTGAAACGCTTCGCACGTCGTCGCACATTTGTTGAATCTACTCGTGCGCTACCTATTGTAAAATGGATTTATTAGGCCAGAAACCTTCCATAGGGTGTACACAACATCTCACCCAAGTTTCATCGTAATCGGATGAATGGTATTTGAACGCATACGGGACTTTATTGAAACGCTTCGCGCGTCGTCGCTCATTTGTTGAATCTACTCGTGCGCAACCTCCTGTGAAATGGATTTACTAAGTTAGAAACCCTCACGTAAGTGTACACAACATCTCACCCAAGTTTCATTGCAATCGGATGAATGGTATATGAACGCATACGGGACTTTGTTTAATCGTTCGCGCGTCGTCGCTCATTTGTTGAATCTACTCGTGCGCTACCTATTGTAAAATGGATTCACTAATCCAGAAGCCTCCTCTGGAGTGTACACAACATCTCACCCAAGTTTCATCGCTATCGGACGAATGGTATTTGAAAGCATACGGGACTTCGTTGAAACGCTTCGCACGTCGTCGCTCATTTGTTGAATCTACTCGTGCGCAACCTCCTGTGAAATGGATTACTAAGTTAGAAGCCTTCACTTAAGTATACAAAACAACTCATAAAAGTTTCATCTCAATTGATGAATGGAATATAAACTTATACGGGATTTTGTTGAAACGCTTCGCGTGTCGTCACTTATTTGTTGAATCTAGTCGTGCGCTACCTATTGTAAAATTGATTTACTAAGCCAGAAGCCTTCCCTGGAGTATACACAAATCGGACGAATGATATTTGAACGCATACGGGACCTTTGTGAAACGCTTCGAGCGTCGTCGCTCATTTGTTGAATCTATTCGTGCGCTATCTATTGTTAAATGGATTTACTAAGCCAAACACCTTCCCTGGAGCTCGCTCAACATATCACCCAAGTTTCATCGCAATCGGATGAATGGTATATGAACGCATACGGGACTTTGAAACGCTCTAACGTGCAGAGACAAACAGTAGAATTCGACAGCACTGCCACCTTTGGTATAAAACACAATTTTCCGCCACGGGCGGAGTGCATGGAATGGCGGTAGTTACACAGGTTGCGACCAGGTGGCTCTAACGTGCAGAGGCAAACCGTCCCAAGATATCAGCTTTCACCAAGGCCAAGGCTAGTGGTTTCCATGACGACTATTTTTGACTGTATATTTTGGTTCTAAAATTGTGTGCAAATTGTGGTTCTAAAATTGTGTTCATTCAACCTACCGGGTCAGTAGGGGGGTGATACGGGTTCTGCTTCACTTGACACTCCTGTGCCCAATAAACCAACATGGCCGCCGCGTGAGTCCAAGCCAATATCTCGCGAACCCATGGTCGGATGTTGACAAATGAGGTGTCGTTGGACTCGGGCTGACGGGGGCTTTGCTATGGACCACTCATTTCAACCCCTAAATAAAACCTACCCCTACTAGGGGGTGAAATTGTAATTTTTTAGTGAAAGCCTCTTTTCAAATGGGACATGTATAAGGTGCGCTGCTAAAATGAACTTAAACGTGGTTGCCCATATCGCGCATGCGTTTTACTAGATGCCGCTATGGATGAACATTTTTGTTTTTGTTTTGTACGCATGCGCACTTGGGATTTTTGTAAGAGGGCGAGCTGTTTGAAAAAAATGATTGATAAGAAGGGGTTTTGGTGGTGAGGAGAGAGCCAGATAGTCGCCTACTTTCCTACGACGTTTGCCGATATCTCTCGAACGCAAGGTCGGATTTGGACGTGTGACGTGTCAAATCGCTTGTTTCAAAGCCCTATATATGTTATTAATAGGTTAAAGTTTTGAGAATGAGGGAAACAGGCGTTTTGGGGTAAAATTATGATTTTAGACTTTTTCTGATATTTCACGAATGCCTGGTCGGATTTGATCCTATGACGTGTCAAATGGCTTGTCTCGAAACCCTCTTTATTTTGGTAATAGGTTAAAGTTTTTGAGAATGAGGGAAACAGAATTTTTTGTTGTAAAACCGTGATTTTAGACTTTTTGTTATATCTCACAAACCAATAACGCCAGAGACGTATACGAGGGGTCGTAGGACTCGGGGTGACGCCCCTCCCCTATCTCCCTTTCGAATATAGTATTTATGTTTAAAAAAATGCGAAAGAGCCTAACGACACTTATGTTGAAAACATTTCAGTTTTTAAAACTTTTCTTAAATTTGTCTAAAATGTTCATGACGAGTGGTTGTAGATAGAAAGAGACGATACCACTGGACACGTGTTTCAACGAAGCTATTACTGGCCACGGTGGTGATATACCAATACAGTATTCGCTATTTCGATGAGACGGCGGGTCGAGGGTTCGTTTTCTGATTTTTCCTATGATGGAATTCCTAATTCCTAAACCCCCTGAAGGGGGTCTTTAACGTGTAAACGATTATGAGTGACATGACAAATGATAATTCCTTGATTCGATGAAGTTGGCTTTAGATAGAACAAACAGAACTTGGTTATATGTTGCTTGAAGTGAGTATAGAAAACAAACTTGCTGGGGCAGACTGACAGGATGTGAATGTTATTTGATCTTATTGGAATGCATTGACTTGACAGGGCAATGAAAAAAAGCACAGAGATGCTGAGGACACTTGAAGGTCAAACGATATGGCAACCATGGTGGGAGGGGAAGCTAGGATGATGTCGCCGATCATGTTCAATGGATGAATTTATATTTTGCGAAGCATTGTTCGGAGAGGGTCATGGGACGACTTGTTTTAAGGGTATTTATTTTTTCGATGTTTCCTATGGTGGACTCATTGATTGAAATAATCCAAAACTGCTAGGGCATGGCCTTGAGATTTTATAAACCGATAATGGGATTTTGACATACAAGATCCACTCAGAACTTGACATGATGTCATTCTTTTTATGGCTTATGAATTTCCCCAAAAAAGACCCAAAACAACAAGATCATGGACTTTTGCTTTTCTTAATATATTGCAAACCCATAATGTAAGATGTTTACTGTGAGTGACGAAATCTAGCTAGGTAACGAAAGAATTATTGTAGGATATATGTATGGTGACTGACACGTCTTTGACCATTGGAACTTGTTTTCAGATCTGACTGTAGTACATAGGGAGTATAGGTTGTAGGCATGGATTGACAAACGGTGCACACAAAATTCAATTTATCGATTCAAGAATTAAGAGTAGACTATCATTAATTAATTGGTTAAAGAGTGTAGCTAAAAATAAAAAAATGGTGACTACATTAAACTAAACTGAACCAAGTCGAATCAAACCCAACCGAACCAAACCAAGCCTAAAGCAAACCAAACCTAATCAAGAACAAGCCAAGGGCTTAAGTGTAAAACTTGTGGGGGAATGCAGTCATTGGCAATGTCCAAAGGAAGGGATAACGCTCTACCTCTAGAGGGTAAGGTAAAGCTAGCGCATGGTGCTAATGCATATTCCCAAGTACATGAACCACACACACACACAACTATCCTATGCTGTTTTTATGAGTTAACTGTTAAAACTTACTCAGTGGTTAGTGAGCAAGATGGTCGCTACACACAACAAGCTTTAAATACTTGAGGCTAATAATCTATACACACACACACACGCTTGTTCTAAACTAAACTGTCTTGCTGGCAGTGCTCACACAGTAGGCAAATGACAGAAATGCTTGGCTAACAGAAATACAATCATTTTCGTTTGTCTAATGTTACCAGCTAACCATTACATGCTATAGTGGTGAGCACATGTGCCTCTTGCACTGGAGATCGTAACTCGATTTCTAGCTCTAAGGCCTAGAATGAATCAAACTAAGAAAGAAGGGTATGGTGACGCAGTGGTTAAACTGTTAGCCTTTCACTAAGGTAGACTAGGGTTTGATTTTAGGTTAATATACATGTCATAAACAAACAAACAAACAAACAAACAAACAAACAAAAAAAGCAGAGATAATGTTTAAAACTGATTACACTTGTCTCTTTTCAAATTATTACTTAGATTGCAAATACAAAGGTGGACTGGGTTTGATATTCAGTTAATGCTGCCTATCGCATACTAGCCTGTAAGAAAGCCAAACAAGCAAAAGGCGTAGGTAGAGCAGTGGTAAAATCGCTATGTGTAGAGAACTACCTAACGGTTTTATGAACTGGCAATGGTATGTCGCATAAACAGTGCAGGATACAATCCAGCAACCATAATTTGTATCTTGTGGAGCAGAGAAAACATATATATAGAGAAAGATATAGAAAGCTAGTGTATGTATGGGTAGCATTGATAATTTGACCAGAGAAAATACGATGAGGTAGGGTGGGGAGAGGGAGAATTAACACTTATATATGAATGAATGGTAAATAGTATTTTAGTTTTTTTTCCCCAATAGTTTTGTTTTTTAAATGCAGTGGTAGATAGTCGTTATTTTGTAAAACATTCTTACTTGCAGTAGTAATAAGACTCTATGGTTTCGCTAACACATAGATAGACTGTATTATTGCCATGGTCAAGCACTCACATTAAGATCATTTACAAAATCATAAAATGAAAAATAAAAAATCTTGTTTTGGAAATATCGTTTTTCAACATACACAAAATAAAAAATTTGTAAACAGCAAAATGGAAAAATCCATGGTCAAGCACTCACATTAAGATCATTTACAAAATCATAAAAGAAAAATAAAAATCTTGTTTTGGAAAATATCGATTTTTTTCAACATACACAAAATAAATATATAAAAAATTTGTAAACAGCAAAATGGAAAATCCATGTTTCCATATAGACAAATTTAAAAACCTTAAACGGACATTTAAGAAAATATATATAAATGGGAAATTGACAAATGTGTAAATATGAAAATGGAAAAATCAATGTTTCCATATCATGAAATTGAAAAACATCAAACTGTCATTTTAAAAAATGCAAATGGAAAATTGACAAATTGCAATGTGTGAAATGTGAAATTGAACAAATGGCTATCATTATTTAAAAAAAAAAAGAACATGGTGCTCCTATGGTTGAGGTGTGAATCAAACCCTTTCTACTTATTTGGACCACACGAGACTGAGTAGACTAGTTTAAGTTGTCATACCACTTTTAAAAGTTTGTGTTAAATCTAGGAATTGAACCCAAGAGCTTGTAGGGGAGATCAAAGGTTATAATATGTTAAACAGATAGCCTTGAATGAAGGGTGTGGGTAGCTATATAGAGATGAGACGTTTCGCTCGGGGCAGGGACGGCATGGAGATCTGCATCAAACCAGTCAAAGGACTAAAGACTCAAACAACAACATGTACGTTCACCAAAATAATGTTGTGTAACGGTAAATGTTAGTCAACGAACAGTAATGCATTACTAAAACCCATGACACGATACCTAAGAGCTTTTCTAAAATGATTTTAAAAATGCCTTTAACCTATATTGAACACCCAGTTCACAAGACTCATAACTGCAATGTTATGGTAAAACAAAACAAAATCTATATTTCAAAACAAACAAGTGGTTTAGTCAATGTATACTGGAAAAAGTTTTGTAAACACTCAAGTCCTCAAGACCAATTAAATTAGTAACTGTCAGGTTGGCCGAGTGGTTAAGGTGTTCTGGACTTAAGATCCAAATTTCTGTATAAGGAAGCAAGGGTTCGAATCCCTTACCTGACATAACTATTGCCTTAACATGGCTTGGCCACACTGTATTATTATGATACTCAGTACACAAACCATAGATATAGTGTATTGTTTAAGGCCACTCTCTTTCTGAACATAGTCAGAGACTGTTGATGGTTAACAATTGTATTAATAGTGGGACATGGGGATAGCAATTAAGAAAAAACAGCCAATACCCATACAATATTTTTATTCATTTTAGTTTTTTTTTTACAATAGTTACACACTGAATACAAACTTTTTATGTCTTTACCATTGTTTGATATAGATTTAAACACAACGCTTGTTGTAGATCCTTTTACAACGTTCTCTAGGTACTCTTGTTCTTAAAAACTGGGGAAGCCGCAATGGTTTTATAGACATTAAACCCTCATTCTCTTTTTTTTCATTATTATAATCATTATTATTATAAATATTATCTTTATAATTATTATAGTCATTGTCACTATTATTATCATTATTATCATTATCCTCAACATTACTAGAACTATCCAATTCCATTTTTTCCTTTTCAAAAGGGATTTCTTGAAGAGTCTGTGTTGCTTTTGATAGTGTTACGGGTTTATTGAACGTTGACAACTGTCCTAACATGACTTTTTGAGGAGATAAATGTTTTTTTCATAAGGAAGTCACTATGTTGAGTAACACTATGTTTTTGTCGGACTTGCTTTTTCTTGTTCTTTTGATCATGTTTTGTTAACACTAACGGTGTTTCATTTGGTATACCACATTGATGAGTACCCCACACTTAAGACCTCACTATGTATTACTTTTTAGATGACCTAGACATTTTGTTGTTCTTTGTTTTGAGCACTGCCAAAATATGATGCCATTCGCATTTTCTCGCTTATAGTTATAAGAGTACCCATGATACAGGGCACGTGGTTTACCTTTATTGGTTATAGTATATTCCATAGTAGTCACTGACTTGTATAGTCGATCCGCCTACTACAATGGTCTGAACACTTGTGGTGAAAGAATGATGTTGTGTTGACGTTTTATGCAGGATAATGTTGGTGGCATATGTGGGTGGCTTATGTTGATGACATGTGTTGTTGGCTGATTTTGGTGGCTTATGTTGATGGTTTATGGTGGTGGCTTATGTTGATGGCTTATGTTGATGGCTTATGTTGATGACATATGTTGGTGACTTATGTTGATAGCTTATGTTGGTGGCTAATGTTGATGACATATGTTGTTGGCTTATGGTGCGTGGCTTATGTTGATGGTATATGTTGCTGGCCTATGTTGATGGTTTATGTTAATGGCTTAGGTTAATATCTTAGGTTGATGGCATAAGTTGATGGCTTATGTTGGTGGCTTATGGTGGTGGCTTATGCTGGTGGCTTATGCTAGTGGCTTATGGTGGTGGTTTATGGTGGTGGCTTATGTTGATGACATATGTTGGTGGCTTATGTTGGTGGCTTATGTTGGTGGCTTATGTTGGTGGCTTATGGTGGTGGCTTATGGTGGTGGTTATGGTGGTGGATTATGGGTGGCTTATAGTGGTGGCTTATGGTGGTGGTTTATGGTGGTGGCTTATGTTGATGGACATATGTTGGTGGCTTATGGTGGCTTATGGTGGTGATTTATAGTGGTGGCCTATGTTGGTGGCTTATTTTTGGTGGTTTACGTTAATACCTTATTTGTAATGGCTTATTTGACAAGTTATTGTTGTCAATGTATTTAGAGGATTTTTCTCTTGGTTTTGGAAAGTATCTCAACTCTTTTTTTATGGTAGCATAATGCTTACCGCCTTGTTTGTAAGCAACAACAACACACTAAAATTCCAAGAATCCAAAGTACTCTAAGGTTAATGATTGTCTCTCAACTCCATTCAACGTCTAGTCAAAAAACATTATATATTTTTCACATTTTACAAAAAAGGTAAATTGGGAAAGTAAGCTATATGTTTAAACTAAAAATCATATCAAATCATATGCTAACTCCAACACCTACGTCTACCCCAATCTCAGTCAAAAAATATAATATTCTTCAAATTTTTCCAAAACAGTATTTGGAAAGTAGGCCATATTTTGAAAACTAATCATTCTATAAAGTCATATATATATATATACTGAAACCAATGGCTTTTATATCCTTAATCTTAAGAACAAAATATGGAATTTTTGACATTTTTTTCCAAAAATGTTCATTTTAAAACGGGGCTATATTTTGGAAACTAGGAATTTTACAAGAAAGTTTGTTTAACGTAAATGGCAGGTATTTACCCCCACTACCCGCAAACCAAGTCCCAGGTCTCTGGGGAAAAATCCAAAAAAAGTTCAATTTGGAAAGTAGGCAATATTTTGAAAACTAAATCATCCTAAAAAGTCATATATAGACTCAAACCAATGGCTTTTATGTCCTTAATTGGTAGAACAAAACTTAACATTTTTTCAGTTTTTCCAAAAAAGTCCAATTTTCAAAATTGTCTATATTTTGGGAACTAAGAATTTTACAAAAAAGTTTGTTTAACGAAAATGAAAGGTCTTTACCCCCCTCTACCCAAAACATAAATTTCAGGTCCCTAGGACAAAAACTGTGCAGTGTATATATATATATATTTTTTTTTTGGGGGGGGAGGGGTCTATATTCACTTTACCTCCCCACTTCACAAGATGGCGGCCATAGCTTAACTTAACCTAGCCTAACCTAACCTGACCTACGAGGTGTGATCAAAAAGTTCCAAAAATGTGGCTGCAACTTAACCAAACCTAGCCTAGCCTAACCTAACCTCCCTGTTGACTAGCCCCCCTTTGGACGGGTCCTTTTGAAGGGAGTCATTTTTTTTACGTGTCCCGGAGGACGGGTCCTTGTTGACGGGTCCCAGTGGCGGGTCCTTTGGACTGATCCCTATGGACTGCCTTGCATTTTATCCAAATTATGTCAAAGGGGACCGCCACTGGGACCCGTCAACAAGGACCCGTCCTCCGGGACACGTAAAAAAAATGACTCCCTTCAAAAGGACCCGTCCAAAGGGGGCTAGTCAACAGGGAGGTTAGGTTAGGCTAGGCTAGGTTTGGTTAAGTTGCAGCCACATTTTTGGAACTTTTTGATCACACCTCGTAGGTCAGGTTAGGTTAGGCTAGGTTAAGTTAAGCTATGGCCGCCATCTTGTGAAGTGGGGAGGTAAAGAGTGAATATAGACCCCCTCCCCCCCCCAAAAAAAAAATATATATATATATATACACTGCACAGTTTTTGTCCTAGGGACCTGAAATTTATGTTTTGGGTAGAGGGGGGTAAAGACCTTTCATTTTCGTTAAACAAACTTTTTTGTAAAATTCTTAGTTCCCAAAATATAGACAATTTTTGAAAATTGGACTTTTTTGGAAAAACTGAAAAAATGTTAAGTTTTGTTCTACCAATTAAGGACATAAAAGCCATTGGTTTGAGTCTATATATGACTTTTTAGGATGATTAGTTTTCAAAATATTGCCTACTTTCCAAATTGAACTTTTTTTGGATTTTTCCCCAGAGACCTGGGACTTGGTTTGCGGGTAGTGGGGGTAAATACCTGCCATTTACGTTAAACAAACTTTCTTGTAAAATTCCTAGTTTCCAAAATATAGCCCCGTTTTAAAATGAACATTTTTGGAAAAAATGTCAAAAATTCCATATTTTGTTCTTAAGATTAAGGATATAAAAGCCATTGGTTTCAGTATATATATATATATATATGACTTTATAGAATGATTAGTTTTCAAAATATGGCCTACTTTCCAAATACTGTTTTGGAAAAATTTGAAGAATATTATATTTTTTGACTGAGATTGGGGTAGACGTAGGTGTTGGAGTTAGCATATGATTTGATATGATTTTTAGTTTAAACATATAGCTTACTTTCCCAATTTACCTTTTTTGTAAAATGTGAAAAATATATAATGTTTTTTGACTAGACGTTGAATGGAGTTGAGAGACAATCATTAACCTTAGAGTACTTTGGATTCTTGGAATTTTAGTGTGTTGTTGTTGCTTACAAACATGGCGGTAAGCATTATGCTACCATAAAAAAAGAGTTGAGATACTTTCCAAAACCAAGAGAAAAATCCTCTAAATACATTGACAACAATAACTTGTCAAATAAGCCATTACAAATAAGGTATTAACGTAAACCACCAAAAATAAGCCACCAACATAGGCCACCACTATAAATCACCACCATAAGCCACCATAAGCCACCAACATATGTCATCAACATAAGCCACCACCATAAACCACCACCATAAGCCACCACTATAAGCCACCATAATCCACCACCATAACCCACCACCATAAGCCACCACCATAAGCCACCAACATAAGCCACCAACATAAGCCACCAACATAAGCCACCAACATATGTCATCAACATAAGCCACCACCATAAACCACCACCATAAGCCACTAGCATAAGCCACCAGCATAAGCCACCACCATAAGCCACCAACATAAGCCATCAACTTATGCCATCAACCTAAGATATTAACCTAAGCCATTAACATAAACCATCAACATAGGCCAGCAACATATACCATCAACATAAGCCACCACCATAAGCCAACAACATATGTCATCAACATTAGCCACCAACATAAGCTATCAACATAAGTCACCAACATATGTCATCAACATAAGCCACCAACATAAGCCATCAACATAAGCCACCACCATAAACCATCAACATAAGCCACCAAAATCAGCCAACAACACATGTCATCAACATAAGCCACCCACATATGCCACCAACATTATCCTGCATAAAACGTCAACACAACATCATTCTTTCACCACAAGTGTTCAGACCATTGTAGTAGGCGGATCGACTATACAAGTCAGTGACTACTATGGAATATACTATAACCAATAAAGGTAAACCACGTGCCCTGTATCATGGGTACTCTTATAACTATAAGCGAGAAAATGCGAATGGCATCATATTTTGGCAGTGCTCAAAACAAAGAACAACAAAATGTCTAGGTCATCTAAAAAGTAAACATAGTGAGGTCTTAAGTGTGGGTACTCATCAATGTGGTATACCAAATGAAACACCGTTAGTGTTAACAAAACATGATCAAAAGAACAAGAAAAAGCAAGTCCGACAAAAACATAGTGTTACTCAACATAGTGACTTCCTTATGAAAAAACATTTATCTCCTCAAAAAGTCATGTTAGGACAGTTGTCAACGTTCAATAAACCCGTAACACTATCAAAAGCAACACAGACTCTTCAAGAAATCCCTTTTGAAAAGGAAAAAATGGAATTGGATAGTTCTAGTAATGTTGAGGATAATGATAATAATGATAATAATAGTGACAATGACTATAATAATTATAAAGATAATATTTATAATAATAATGATTATAATAATGAAAAAAAAGAGAATGAGGGTTTAATGTCTATAAAACCATTGCGGCTTCCCCAGTTTTTAAGAACAAGAGTACCTAGAGAAAGTTGTAAAAGGATCTACAACAAGCGTTGTGTTTAAAATCTATATCAAACAATGGTAAAGACATAAAAAGTTGTATTCAGTGTGTAACTATTGTAAAAAAAAAACTAAAATGAATAAAAATATTGTATGGGTATTGGCTGTTTTTTCTTAATTGCTATCCCCATGTCCCACTATTAATACAATTGTTAACCATCAACAGTCTCTGACTATGTTCAGAAAGAGAGTGGCCTTAAACAATACACTATATCTATGGTTTGTGTACTGAGTATCATAATAATACAGTGTGGCCAAGCCATGTTAAGGCAATAGTTATGTCAGGTAAGGGATTCGAACCCTTGCTTCCTTATACAGAAATTTGATCTTAAGTCAAACACCTTAACCACTCGGCCAACCTGACAGTTACTAATTTAATTGGTCTTGAGGACTTGAGTGTTTACAAAACTTTTTCCAGTATACATTGACTAAACCACTTGTTTGTTTTGAAATATAGATTTTGTTTTGTTTTACCATAACATTGCAGTTATGAGTCTTGTGAACTGGGTGTTCAATATAGGGTTAAAGGCATTTTAAAATCATTTTAGAAAAGCTCTTAGGTATCGTGTCATGGGTTTTAGTAATGCATTACTGTTCGTTGACTAACATTTACCGTTACACAACATTATTTTGGTGAACGTACATGTTGTTGTTTGAGTCTTTAGTCCTTTGACTGGTTTGATGCAGATCTCCATGCCTCCCTGCCCCGAGCGAAACGTCTCATCTCTATATAGCTACCACACCCTTCATTCAAGGCTATCTGTTTAACATATTATAACCTTTGATCTCCCCTACAAGCTCTTGGGTTCAATTCCTAGATTTAACACAAACTTTTAAAAGTGGTATGACAACTTAAACTAGTCTACTCAGTCTCGTGTGGTCCAAATAAGTAGAAAGGGTTTGATTCACACCTCAACCATAGAGCACCATGTTCTTTTTTTTTTTTAAATAATGATAGCCATTTGTTCAATTTCACATTTCACACATTGCAATTTGTCAATTTTCCATTTGCATTTTTTAAAATGACAGTTTGATGTTTTTCAATTTCATGATATGGAAACATGGATTTTTCCATTTTCATATTTACACATTTGTCAATTTCCCATTTATATATATTTTCTTAAATGTCCGTTTAAGGTTTTTAAATTTTGTCTATATGGAAACATGGATTTTCCATTTTGCTGTTTACAAATTTTTTATATATTTATTTTGTGTATGTTGAAAAAAATCGATATTTCCAAAACAAGATTTTTATTTTTCATTTTATGATTTTGTAAATGATCTTAATGTGAGTGCTTGACCATGGATTTTCCATTTTGCTGTTTACAAATTTTTTATATATTTATTTTGTGTATGTTGAAAAACGATATTTCCAAAACAAGATTTTTTATTTTTCATTTTATGATTTTGTAAATGATCTTAATGTGAGTGCTTGACCATGGCAATAATACAGTCTATCTATGTGTTAGCGAAACCATAGAGTCTTATTACTACTGCAAGTAAGAATGTTTTACAAAATAACGACTATCTACCACTGCATTTAAAAAACAAAACTATTGGGGAAAAAAAACTAAAATACTATTTACCATTCATTCATATATAAGTGTTAATTCTCCCTCTCCCCACCCTACCTCATCGTATTTTCTCTGGTCAAATTATCAATGCTACCCATACATACACTAGCTTTCTATATCTTTCTCTATATATATGTTTTCTCTGCTCCACAAGATACAAATTATGGTTGCTGGATTGTATCCTGCACTGTTTATGCGACATACCATTGCCAGTTCATAAAACCGTTAGGTAGTTCTCTACACATAGCGATTTTACCACTGCTCTACCTACGCCTTTTGCTTGTTTGGCTTTCTTACAGGCTAGTATGCGATAGGCAGCATTAACTGAATATCAAACCCAGTCCACCTTTGTATTTGCAATCTAAGTAATAATTTGAAAAGAGACAAGTGTAATCAGTTTTAAACATTATCTCTGCTTTTTTTGTTTGTTTGTTTGTTTGTTTGTTTGTTTGTTTATGACATGTATATTAACCTAAAATCAAACCCTAGTCTACCTTAGTGAAAGGCTAACAGTTTAACCACTGCGTCACCATACCCTTCTTTCTTAGTTTGATTCATTCTAGGCCTTAGAGCTAGAAATCGAGTTACGATCTCCAGTGCAAGAGGCACATGTGCTCACCACTATAGCATGTAATGGTTAGCTGGTAACATTAGACAAACGAAAATGATTGTATTTCTGTTAGCCAAGCATTTCTGTCATTTGCCTACTGTGTGAGCACTGCCAGCAAGACAGTTTAGTTTAGAACAAGCGTGTGTGTGTGTGTATAGATTATTAGCCTCAAGTATTTAAAGCTTGTTGTGTGTAGCGACCATCTTGCTCACTAACCACTGAGTAAGTTTTAACAGTTAACTCATAAAAACAGCATAGGATAGTTGTGTGTGTGTGTGGTTCATGTACTTGGGAATATGCATTAGCACCATGCGCTAGCTTTACCTTACCCTCTAGAGGTAGAGCGTTATCCCTTCCTTTGGACATTGCCAATGACTGCATTCCCCCACAAGTTTTACACTTAAGCCCTTGGCTTGTTCTTGATTAGGTTTGGTTTGCTTTAGGCTTGGTTTGGTTCGGTTGGGTTTGATTCGACTTGGTTCAGTTTAGTTTAATGTAGTCACCATTTTTTTATTTTTAGCTACACTCTTTAACCAATTAATTAATGATAGTCTACTCTTAATTCTTGAATCGATAAATTGAATTTTGTGTGCACCGTTTGTCAATCCATGCCTACAACCTATACTCCCTATGTACTACAGTCAGATCTGAAAACAAGTTCCAATGGTCAAAGACGTGTCAGTCACCATACATATATCCTACAATAATTCTTTCGTTACCTAGCTAGATTTCGTCACTCACAGTAAACATCTTACATTATGGGTTTGCAATATATTAAGAAAAGCAAAAGTCCATGATCTTGTTGTTTTGGGTCTTTTTTGGGGAAATTCATAAGCCATAAAAAGAATGACATCATGTCAAGTTCTGAGTGGATCTTGTATGTCAAAATCCCATTATCGGTTTATAAAATCTCAAGGCCATGCCCTAGCAGTTTTGGATTATTTCAATCAATGAGTCCACCATAGGAAACATCGAAAAAATAAATACCCTTAAAACAAGTCGTCCCATGACCCTCTCCGAACAATGCTTCGCAAAATATAAATTCATCCATTGAACATGATCGGCGACATCATCCTAGCTTCCCCTCCCACCATGGTTGCCATATCGTTTGACCTTCAAGTGTCCTCAGCATCTCTGTGCTTTTTTTCATTGCCCTGTCAAGTCAATGCATTCCAATAAGATCAAATAACATTCACATCCTGTCAGTCTGCCCCAGCAAGTTTGTTTTCTATACTCACTTCAAGCAACATATAACCAAGTTCTGTTTGTTCTATCTAAAGCCAACTTCATCGAATCAAGGAATTATCATTTGTCATGTCACTCATAATCGTTTACACGTTAAAGACCCCCTTCAGGGGGTTTAGGAATTAGGAATTCCATCATAGGAAAAATCAGAAAACGAACCCTCGACCCGCCGTCTCATCGAAATAGCGAATACTGTATTGGTATATCACCACCGTGGCCAGTAATAGCTTCGTTGAAACACGTGTCCAGTGGTATCGTCTCTTTCTATCTACAACCACTCGTCATGAACATTTTAGACAAATTTAAGAAAAGTTTTAAAAACTGAAATGTTTTCAACATAAGTGTCGTTAGGCTCTTTCGCATTTTTTTAAACATAAATACTATATTCGAAAGGGAGATAGGGGAGGGGCGTCACCCCGAGTCCTACGACCCCTCGTATACGTCTCTGGCGTTATTGGTTTGTGAGATATAACAAAAAGTCTAAAATCACGGTTTTACAACAAAAAATTCTGTTTCCCTCATTCTCAAAAACTTTAACCTATTACCAAAATAAAGAGGGTTTCGAGACAAGCCATTTGACACGTCATAGGATCAAATCCGACCAGGCATTCGTGAAATATCAGAAAAAGTCTAAAATCATAATTTTACCCCAAAACGCCTGTTTCCCTCATTCTCAAAACTTTAACCTATTAATAACATATATAGGGCTTTGAAACAAGCGATTTGACACGTCACACGTCCAAATCCGACCTTGCGTTCGAGAGATATCGGCAAACGTCGTAGGAAAGTAGGCGACTATCTGGCTCTCTCCTCACCACCAAAACCCCTTCTTATCAATCATTTTTTTCAAACAGCTCGCCCTCTTACAAAAATCCCAAGTGCGCATGCGTACAAAACAAAAACAAAAATGTTCATCCATAGCGGCATCTAGTAAAACGCATGCGCGATATGGGCAACCACGTTTAAGTTCATTTTAGCAGCGCACCTTATACATGTCCCATTTGAAAAGAGGCTTTCACTAAAAAATTACAATTTCACCCCCTAGTAGGGGTAGGTTTTATTTAGGGGTTGAAATGAGTGGTCCATAGCAAAGCCCCCGTCAGCCCGAGTCCAACGACACCTCATTTGTCAACATCCGACCATGGGTTCGCGAGATATTGGCTTGGACTCACGCGGCGGCCATGTTGGTTTATTGGGCACAGGAGTGTCAAGTGAAGCAGAACCCGTATCACCCCCCTACTCGGGTCAGATTGTAAATCTAAACCATACATTGACCCACCTTAATATACATACCAAGTTCCATCAAAATCGGTCCAGTCGTTTAGGAGGAGTTCAGTCACATACACACGTGTCGAAGAATTATATATATAAAGATATATATATATTGCTTCCTGGAACATTGGGACATTGACAGGTCGCAGTCGCGAATTGGCAGCAATCCTAAAATCTCGTTGCGTAGATCTGGCTTGTCTACAAGAGACACGGTGGAAAGGGCAGAAATCTAGAGATATTGGAGAAGGGTATAAGTTGATCTATCATGGTACGACCAATAGCCAGGGAGTCGCTATTGTAGAGAATGAAAAACTTCGCAACCAAGTATAAGCTGTACATCGCTACTCCGACCGTCACATGTCAGCAGTTATCGACACCCCAACTCGCCGTATACATATATTTTCAGCGTATGCCCCACAGACAGGCTGTAATGAGACAGCTAAATACACATTCTGGAACGAACTTCAAGATGCCGTTACAACGTGCAATGAAGAAGACCTATTTCTACTTTGTGGAGATCTTAATGGACATGTTGGCAGTACCAGCGAGGGGTATGAATGCCATGGAAATTTTGGCTATGATCTCAGAAATGAAGACGGGAACAGGATCCTTGAATTTGCTGAAGCAAATGATCTAATTATCACTAACACCTTCTTTAAGAAACGCAAATCACACTTGATCACCTACACTAGCGGAGGGCACAATACTCAGATTGACTATGTACTACTTCGTAGGAGATATTTCCCAATTGTCATAGACACTAAGGTCATACCATCTGAATGTTTAGCCCCTCAACATAAACTGCTAGTTACCGATCTTAGAATGAAAGGTTACATAAGAAAACCCTATGTGAAATGTCATGCCAAAATCAAATGGTGGAAGCTACAAGACCATAAAGTGGCATTCAGTGAGAATATTTTGTTCCCTCCAGTTGATTCTGTAAATACGGATTATACTTGGGCATCATTCAACAACTGCGTAACTAGTATAGCTCAATCTGAGCTTGGTGTAACACAGCCCGGCACACGTAGAATTGATAAACAGACGTGGTTGTGGACAGACAAGGTACAGGAAATGATGCATGAAAAGAAACCGCTTTTAAACAGTTGCGAACATCACCGACTGAGGAGAATCTTCTGAAATACAAAGCCACCAAGAAGGAGGCAAAAAGAGCAGTTGCTGAGGCTAAAGTAGATCACTACAAACATTTATATGATCAACTGACAACTAAAGACGGAGACAAAATTATCTACCGACTAGCCCGAGCACGGTGTAGAGCAGGTCAGGATATAGAACACTATATGTGTGTGAAGGATAAGAATGGTCGACGACTTCACGATAGCAAGATGATTCTGCACCGTTGTCGAGAGTATTTTAGTGAAGTATTCAACACTGAATTCCCTCACCCACAAATACCAGACATCTATGTTACAGCTGGACCAGTGCCTTGTATCACTGAAGATGAAGTCAAAGTTGCCATTCGTAGCATGAAAAATGGAAAGGCCCCAGGGCTAGATGACCTTCCAGCAGACATCTGGAAAATTGAGGAACTTACTGACAACGCGACCACCTGGCTGACCGAGTTCTTCAATTCAATTATTCTCTGTGGTCAAATACCTACAGATTGGTCAACTAGTATCACAGTACCTATCTTTAAGGGTAAGGGTGACCCAGCTGAATGTACCAATTACCGTCCAATTAGACTTCTCTCCCACACTATGAAAATATTCGAACGTATCCTAGACAATAGGCTGAGGAACATCGTACAGCTCTCAGCAAATCAATGTGGGTTTGTCAAGGGATGTGGCACGATAGACGCAATCTTTGCTGTGCACCAGCTGATGGAGAAATTCCGAGAGAAGAGGAGGCAACTACATTTTGCTTTCCTTGACCTCGAGACGGCATTTGATCGAGTACCACACCAGATGATTTGGTACGCTCTCCGAGATCATCAAGTTCCAGAAATGTATATAAACTGGATAAAAATGCTGTACAACAACACCAAAAGCCACGTGCGATGCCCTGCAGGACTCACTGACAGCTTCCCTGTGACAGTTGGGGTTCATCAAGGCTCAGCTCTGTCTCCCCTGCTCTTTGTTATCGTCATGAATTCCATAACGCGAGACCTGCAGAAGTGTGTCCCATGGACATTGCTATACGCTGATGATGTGATGCTTGCGGCAGACTCCAGGAAGGATCTTGAAACCCAAGTGCAGACATGGCATGATCGTCTGCAAGGATTTGGTCTTCGTTTGAACATCCACAAGACTGAATACCTCGAAACGATTCCATCCCCTGGAACTATAGGTATTAATGGAGCTCCTCTTACCAAGGTAAATACATTCCAATACCTAAGCTCACGATTGAATGGCGACAGCTCTGTGAATGAAGATGTGCGAGCACGAATCAATGCGACTTGGATGCGATTCAGAGATGTCACCGGTGTTCTTTGTGATAAGAAGATGCCTATCCGCCTAAAATCAATGGTGAGACCAGTTGCATTGTATGGTACCGAGTGTTGGCCAGTACCTAGAAGTGCTGAGCACTCGCTTCATGTCATGGAAATGCGGATGCTGCGAAGATCATTAGACATTTCTCTGCTCGACCATATCCCCAACACAACGATTCGACATACAGCTGGCGTGGCTCCAATCAATGAGAAAATGCAGGAATGGAGACTCCGTTGGTATGGGCACGTTGTCCGTGCACCACAAAGTTCAGTCATCGGCTCGGCCTACCATTTAACGGTCGACGGCCAGAGACAGCGTGGGAGACCAAAATTGCGGTGGCTCGACACCATTAACGCCGATTTACGATCAAGAAACTTGAAATCACGCGAAGCATTAGATCGCAAGAAATGGCGTGCATTGATCAAAAAAGCGGACCCCGTTCCTATGGGATGACGCTGAGAAGAAGAAGAAGAAGATACATATATATATTATTATTATTACATCATTTTTGCCCTTATGGACAGTGTATGAACTTAAATATCTCATGATGTCACAATTTTCACTTCTTTCCCTTCTTCTCTTCCCAAAATCTCTTCATCCTTTGACTGTGTTCCTGTTTCCTTTGTTCCGTCCACAATGTTCCTATCTTCTTCCTTTCACTTACTAAAAATTTGGCGTTCTTAATTTTGTTTCTGAAATTTTCTCTGTTTTCTATTATTTGCTTGTTGATCCCTAATTGCTTTAAGTCGTCTTCTATTTCATGACACCAATTTGTTTTCCTTTTTGAACTGTTTACTACATCAAAGATTTTCTTTGTAAGTCGTTGATTGTTCATTCTCTGTATGTGCCCGTAGAAAGTTAGTCTGCGTTTTCTAATGATATCTGTGAGTCTGTCTGTGTGTTCATATAGCTCTTTGGTAGGTCTTTTCATCCATATCGCATCTCTGTGTACTGCTCCAAATATTTTTCTCAGAATTTTACGTTCAATTTTTTCTGTTTCTATGATTCCAGATGCTCCAATTGTGGTCGTTTCTGACGCATACAATGCTTCTGGTGATACAACTGTTTTGTAGTGTCTAAGTTTGGCCTGTCTTGATATGCTTTTCTTATTATAATGTGACCATGTAAGTTTGTATGCTTTCTGGAGTTTTTCCGTTCGTTCTATGTTATATATATATATATATATATATATATACATACATAAATTATATATACACTTTTGAACTGACGGTGGTTTTTGGGTCTGGGGGATGTGAAACGCGAAGATATGTCGAAATTTTCCGGAAATCGCAACATGGTACCCATTGCAATAGTTAGCTTTCTAATGAAATCTACCTAAAATATTACCATCAACGACACCTAGCTGTGAACTTGGCTACTAGATGCCACCGGAACCATCAACTCGCAACGAACGTTGGAACTTCCCCTCCGAAGGAAAGCAAACTCAGTTTTTTTAGCGCTCTTAGTAAATCCGATGACTTCAGCTGGGTTTGAACCCGCGACCTTGGGCATAGAAGTTCAGCATGCTACCAGTTCCGATACCGAAGTCGCTTCCCACAGACAGATGGAAAACTGAATGTTATCTCGTGCAGTGGCGTTGTCATAGCAACTGATGATGGCTCATCCCTTATCAATTAAAAGTAAAGTTGTCATGGCAAACTCTCTTGGCACTTGGCATTTTCTTATAATTTAAATCATTTTGCTCACCCCGTGGCGTAATGGTGGGTCATATCAAAAATTCTTTCAGACAAAAGTTTTAGGTAATTATTGCAGGAATATTGTCCATTTTGTACGGTTTTGATATTGTGCCTATTAACAGAGATACGATTAATGTTTCCCGAAAAACCCACTTTTTCCCAATGGTTGGTGCTATCAAAAAACTTTTCAAACATAAATTTTAGGGCCTTGTCCGACACATAGTATGAACTTTGAATGGATTCAATATTTCAGATATTAAGAGAGTTATAGCGATATTTCACTTTTTCGAAAAAAAAGCCTCCCATTTTCACCCACTTTGACCGATTTTGCCCATTAACGAACACGACCGAGATTTTAAGGGGATACATATTATGTAAAAAATTCAAAGTGATTGGTGCAAAATTACGGCAGTTATCGTGTCCACAAGAAACTGATATACATCTATATATATAAAAATCAATCTTACGTGATAGTTTGACTGTGGGTGTGTATGTCTCCTATGCATTCATATACCACTCAACCGATTGCGATGAAACTTGGGTGAGATGTTGAGTACACTCTAAGGAAGATTTCTGACTTAGTAAATCCATTTTACAATAGGTAGCGCACGCGTAGATTCAACAAATGAGTGACGATGCGCGAAGCGTTTCAAACAAGTCCCGTATGTGTTCATATACCATTCGTCCGATAGCGATGAAACTTGGGTGAGATGTTGTATACACTTACGTGAAGGTTTCCAAATTAGTGAGTACATTTCACAGTAGATAGCGCACGAGTAGATTCAACAAATGAGCGACGACACGCAAGATGTTTCAAAAATGTCCCGTATGCATTCATATACCATTCGTCCGATAGCTATGAAACTTGCGTAAAATGTTGTGTACACTTCAGGGAAATTTTCTGGCTTAGTACATCCACTTTACAATAGGCAGCGCACGAGTAGATTCAACAAATGAGCTACGACGCGCGAAGCATTTCAAAAAAGTCACGTTTGCGTTCATATACCATTCGTCCGATTGCGATGAAACTTGGATGAGATGTTGTGGACACTTACGTGAAGGTTTCAAAATTACTGAATACATTTCACAGTAGATAGCGCACGAGTAGATTCAACAAATGAGCGACGACACGCAAAGCGTTTCAACAAAGTCCCGTATGCATTCATATACCATTCGTCCGATAGCTATGAAACTTGCGTAAAATGTTGTGTACACTGCAGGGAAATTTTCTGGCTTAGTACATCCACTTTACAATAGGCAGCGCACGAGTAGATTCAACAAATGAGCTACGACGCGCGAAGCATTTCAAAAAAGTCACGTTTGCGTTCATATACCATTCGTCCGATTGCGATGAAACTTGGGTGAGATGTTGTGGACACTTACGTGAAGGTTTCAAAATTACTGAATACATTTCACAGTAGATAGCGCACGAGTAGATTCAACAAATGAGCGACGACACGCAAAGCGTTTCAACAAAGTCCCGTATGCATTCATATACCATTCGTCCGATAGCTATGAAACTTGCGTAAAATGTTGTGTACACTGCAGGGAAATTTTCTGGCTTAGTACATCCACTTTACAATAGGCAGCGCACGAGTAGATTCAACAAATGAGCGATGACACGCGAAGCGTTTCAACAAAGTCCCGTATAAAGTCATATACCAGTCGTCTGATAGTGATAAATGTTTGGTGAATTGTTGTGTACACTCCAGGAAAGGTTTCTGGCTAAGTAAATCCATTTTACAATACGAAGTGCACGTTTATATTCAACAAATGAGTGACTACGCGCGAAGTGTTTCGACAACGTCCCGTATACGTTCACATACCATTTATCCGATTGCGATGAAACTTGGGTGAGATGTTGTGTACACTCCAGGGAAGGTTTCTGGCTGAGTACATCCGTATTACAATATGTAGCGCAAGAGTAGAATCAACAAATGAGCGACGACACGCGAAGCGTTTCAACCAAGTCCCGTATGCATTCATGTACCATTCGTCCGTAGCTATGAAACTTGGGTGAGATGTTGTGTACACGTCATGGAAAATTTCTGGCTTAGTAAATCCACTATACAATATGCAGCGCACAAGTTGATTCAACAAGTGAGGGACGACGCGCGAAGCGTTTCAACAAAGTCCCGTATAAGGTCATATACCATTCTGCCGTTAGCGGTGAAACTTGGGTGAAATATGGTGGACACTCCAAGGAAGGTTTCTGGCTTAGTAAATACATTTCACAGTAGGTAGTACACGAGTAGATTCGACAAATGAACGACGACATGCGGAGCGTTTCAATACAGTCCCCTATGTCTTCATATCCCATTAGTCCGATAGCGATGAAACTTGGGTGAGATGTTGTGGACACTTACGTGACGGTTTCTAACTTAGTAAATACATTTTACAGTAGGTAACGCACGAGTAGATTCAACAAATGAGTGACGGAGCGCGAATCATTTAAACAAAATCAGGTATGCGTTCATATACTATTCATCCGATTGCGATGAAACATTGATCAGTTATTGTGTACCCGCCAGGGAAGGGGACTTAGTAAATCCATTTCACAATAAGTAGCGCAAGAGTAGATGCAACAAATGGGTGACGACGCGCGAAGCGTTTCAACAAAATCCCCTATTGTGTTCATATAACATTCTTCGATTGCGATGAAACCTTGATCAGTTATTGTGTACACGCCAGGGAAGGGCTTCGACTTAGTAATACATTTCTCAATAGGTAGCGCACGAGTAGATTCAACAAATGAGTGACAGCGCACGAATCGTTTAAACAAAACCCCGTATACGTGAATATACAATTCATCCGATTACGATGAATCATTGATGAGTTATTGTGTACACGCCAGGGAAGGGTTTCGACTTAGTAAATCCATTTCACAACAGGTAGCGTACGAGTAGATTCAACAAATGGGTGACAGCGATGAAACTTTTGAAAGTTGTTGTGCACGCTTCCACGAATGGTTCTAAATTAGAAAATCCATTTTACGATAGCTTAGAGGCAGTTAACATGTTGTGTATCCAAAAGCACTTCAAGAAACAGAATTTCAACGCCAATACTTTCTTTGATTGGCATCGCAACGCATGCCGGGTACAGCTTGTATATATATATATATATATACACACATATATACATATATATATACATATATATATATATATACATACATAAATTATATATAAACTTTTGAACTGACGGTGGTTTTGGGGTCTGGGGGATGTGAAACGCGAAGATATGTCGAAATTTTCCGGAAGTCGAAACATGGGACCCATTGCAATAGTTAGTTTTCTAATGAATTCTACCTAAAATAGGAAGAGAGTCCAAAAGAAGTTATAATTAGGTAGATTTCATTAGAAAGCTAATTATTGCAATGGGTCCCATGTTTCGATTTCCGGAAAATTTCGACATATCTTCGCGTTTCACATCCCCCAGACCCAAAAACCACCGTCAGTTCAAAAGTTTATATATAATTTATGTATGTATATATATATATATATATGTATATCAGTTTCTTGTGGACACGATAACTGCCCTAATTTTGCACCAATCACTTTGAATTTTTTACCGAATATGTATACCTATGAAATCTCGGTCGAGTTCGTTACTGGGCTAAATCGGTCGAAGGGGGTGAAAATGGGGGGCTTTTTTCGAAAAAGTGAAATATTGCTATAACTCTCTTAATATGTGAAATATCGAATCCGTTCAAAGTTCATACTATGTGTCGGATAAAGCCCAAAAATTTATGTTTGAAGAGTTTTTTTTATAGCACCAACCATTGACCAAAGGGGTGGGAAAAAGTGGTTTTTTCGGGAAACATTAATCATATCTCTCTTAATTAGGCACAATATCAAAACCGTACAAAATGGACAATATTCCCCTAATAATTACCTAAAACTTTTGTCTGAAAGAATTTTTGATATGACCCACCATTACGCCAAGGGATGAGAAAAATGATTTCGGAATTATAAGAAAATGCCAAGAGCTATCAGAGGTTGCCATGGCAACACTAACACTACCAAATTGATGAGGGATGAGCCATCAGACGTTGCCATGACAACGCACTTGCACGAGATCAGATTCAGTATTTCCATCTGACTAATAAGTGGGAAGCGGCTTCGGTGACGTAACTGGTAGCATGCTGAATGTCTATGCCCAAGGTCGCGGTTTCAAAGCCGGCCGAAGTCGTCGGATTTTCTAAGAGCGCTAAAATCCCTCAGTATGCTTTCCTTTGGAGGGGAAGTTACAACGTTCGTTGCGAGTTGCTGGTTGGGGTGGCATCTAGTAGCCAAGTTCACAGCTAGGTGTCGTTGACGGTAGTACCTGGTAGCAACATTAGGAACTACTGCTTGAAATTGACCGTCTGCAGTCCTTACCTGAATTAAGACTAATACAGCCATTACAATTCACACCGTTTATCAGACAGATTCTATACTCACCCAAAGTACACTGGGTTAGATGACCGCGTTGTCGCAGCCCCTAAACTGAGGAACCAACCAGAGGTAGATTTCATTAGAAAGCTAACTATTGCAATGGGTACCATGTTTCGACTTCCGGAAAATTTCGACATATCTTCGCGTTTCACATCCCCCAGACCCCAGAACCACCGTCAGTTCAAAAGTTTATATATAATTTACGTATGTATATATATATATTGAGACCGTCGGTGGAGCGGCCAGGATAGCCAACAACCGCAATGACTTTCCTAACATCTCATCCGTCGGACATAACTGCCGTGAGGATCAGGTGAACTTCCTAATAGGCCAAAGCGGCACGAGAATCTGTAGTCCACAGGGATCGTGGTACATGGTGACGATGGTCATAGACTGCCTAAGGAAAGGTTCACCTTAAAAACTAGACTGAGAAAATAAACATCCAGACTTATGTAAAACACCGTGAAAATTTATTGTTAAAATTCACAAGCCCCTATCCTAGTTCGGAGGGTTTCAATCGGCTAATCCGCAAGCTAATAAACAAACCAAAAATAAAGAGCAGGTCCCTACCCGAGAAGTTACGGAAAACCCTCGCGAAAGATCTATCTCACAATAATAAAGCAACAACAGCAACACGAGGAAAATGGTACGACGCAAGTCCCTAGGTCAAGTTACAAGATCAAGCTAATATCAGAATTTACATTTAACAGGGTAGCAAAACAAATCTAAGTTAGGATGATTCCATCTCCACATTTACATTTAACGTTAATTCATCTAGCTAAGTCCTATCAGTTAATCACAAAATTTACGGCGAAGACGTCCGTAATAGAAAACAATTACATTCAAAGCTAAGTGAACAGCCATGTAAAAAAAAAACATTTAATTATTCTTAGAAACTAAATACTAACAGAACACAATAGGGTAACATGTAGGATTCATACACTTGTACATCATAAATCATTAATAAGAGACAACAGTTTTATTAAAATGCTTGCCTGCACCTTGGTTTACACTTTGTAAGCCATAGTCATCTAATGTGTGTAGTTACGGTGACGACTGCGTAGTTAAGACTTCGTCTAACATCGCATGGCCTGCGCTCCACAAGCTACGAACTCAAGGTTCGAGCAAGCTTCAGGTCGCTACAAAAGTGTCAGCTGTTTTAAGTCATTTCCTCAAAGGAAATACCTTCATTAGCACGGCCATGTCAGCAGGTTCCAAATGCAAAAGAACAAGCTTAGATAGAAAGAATTCGTTAGTTAGCTTTTGTTTTACCAAAATTATGCGTTTTATTATTAAGATGTCGGTTTAGGTTTATCGTTGGTTTATGGCGAATAATACTGACAATAGCCTGGGCACGGAGTGTCTCCACTGAGATCAATCTCCACCAAAAAGCCTCGACTCAAAAGTCGGAATATAATCAACGAGCAATAACAACTCGGACACACAATAACACAAGTTACCAGCGGCACACAGCTCGCGTTCAATAACTCTGGGATGGGCCTGCACACTCAGTCACCCTCCATAACATCTGGTCAACGGGAACAATCCCGGACAAGGTCCACACAAATACCTTCATACAATAAATACCTCCTTTAACAGGGCAGCCTACAACGTACTATAGAAAACCTGACATAACTGTACACGTCAAACGACGGTACACGCAACAGTGCGTTTAACTAACAAAAGAAATCTATAAAAACATGTGATCAGATACAAGGTTGGACATTGGGTTCCATGAGCTAAATAGCAATGAAAGGAAGAGCGAATACAACAAGCATTCTGTCCTCTGTCAAACTGTGTCTGTCTCATAATTCAAGCGTGCTCTCAAGGGCACTGGGTCACAAACCAGTTTGTGTCGCTGCAGGCTACAACATACCTGCGCGGTCTGACACAACACACACTAACTATCAAGGCCGGCGATCTAAGCAAAATAAAAACTGTACAACTGGCCTCATCATAAAAACTTTACCATAGGTTATAAACCTCGAAGAATGCTCTTTGCTCACAAAGATATAATACTTCAGTAGTTACTTGTACAACATCAAATAAATACGTGTCTTCACATGACACTAACAAAATAATAATTGTGACGCAGATTCCACACTCTGGATCTGCTTAATGATACGTTGGGAACTGGGTTCGATGCTGGACAACGAAACATCCCTTTTACTTGTAAGGTCTACACATGACCTGATGGCTCCTGAGCAACATCTCAAATGAAATATAATGCAGTTACAAAACTGGTAATTACAGTCGATTACCTAACTGATACGACTGCTCTAACGAAGTCAGGGGTGTAACAAAGACTGGTTGCAAAAAATGCAGTTAAAGAAATATAACCATGGCATCTGATTGCCATAACTAAAGTCAGCAAAGACTTGAAAAAATCACCCCAGATAGGGTTGAACAAAGTAGCATCAAATGACTACGGTCACGTTTAGCAAAAGATAGGCATTGACGTTCTACGACGTCCATCAAGCTGCACCAGGGTTGACCAAATTGTCTGACCCAAGGGTGACTCACTCTAACTGAAATAAATGACATCTAATTAGACTAGTTACATTCCCTACCTATAAAAATGGCTGTCACTGAGTTCGGCTGGTTCACAAACTACATTAAACCTACTATACCACCAGAAACTAGAACAAGAAAGGGTGTACAAACACTCACGAAATGGAGGAGCTCTCACTCAGCCCTCTGTTCAACGACAAGGGTTGAACAAAATCACCCCTGGCTCTCCGGAACGGTATCGTCCTCATCAGGACTCCCATCTGGACTCTCCCAAAGACCGGGGTTCGATCTGTCCCTGTCGTCAACTTCGTGGATGTACTGGACTTGCCTGGGATGGCATCCTGGGTTCCTTCCTCCTCGTTCGCTGTTCTGGGAGTTCCACCATCATGCTGGTTCCAATAGATACATCACCCTCATACCATAGCGGTATTAGCCCATGATGTCGGTCTCGAACATGGTGTAGAATAATTTGATCACGTGGGTGGTGGAATAAATCGTGTAGTAGTTCATTCTTTCACTTCAAAAATCACAATGTTCGTTGTAAATGTTACAGGCTTTAATTGCAATTGATGACACAGCCTTTACTTCGCAGATATTGAATAATACGTGATCAAGCACTGTTCTGTGGTTCTTCACGTGTGCTGACGCCACTTTTACATCACGTGCCATCCGTGAAATGTGCGTCGTTTTGTAATTGAAAAATTCACTGTGGCAATTCAAATATACTGTACATTCATAATCACACTTATTTAAAGTAGTTATAACACGTTTACCTCTATATTTTTCCCCAGGCTCTCGGCCCTCCACAAACACGTGGGTACAAAAATGTGGTGTTACGGTAATGTTAGAATTTTCCCTATACTTGCCAATTATTTCACAATATGATTCTTGTTGTTCACTGTGCATCAATAAACAGTGATTTATAGAATATTCGTGCACGATGGCACCTGATAATAACTTCCACGCTAAACAGCGGATATCTTCTACATCTGACACGACGGATGCAATTGCACGCCTTCACAGGGCGGATTTTCCAGATGTAGTGCAAATAATTCACTATACAATTCTTACTTATCACTCGTATCGTAACGTATTCGTGCTCGATGGCAGCTGATAACAATTTCCTCGCTAAACAGCGGATATTTTCTGCGTCTAACAAGACGGATGTAACTTCACGCCTACACGGGGCGGATTCTCCAGACGTAGTGCAAGGCACAGGGTTCCTCGAGGAAGTAGGTCGTCAAACCAAAGTCGTTGAGCGACTACTTACATTCCTGTTTGCGTATCTGCAAGGGTATTACCTTACCTTAAGCGAAAATAACATTCTCCAAAATGTTTTAATAATGCTGAATGACGAAATGGAATATTCTGAGTCTCGTGGAAAGATAAAATTAATTAATAAGACCTCAGATAAATAATTAGCAGATTTCACCAAAGTCAAAAGTGCGATTCTCCGCTACTTCAAAGAGTATAGCATGAGCTCTCAGTTCCACGTGGCTTTCTGGGTGTGTTCAAAGGTACTACATCCCATCATAAATGTGCTGTTATAAAAAATATCACATGAACTTAAGTTCAGCGGGTTCAATATATATATATATATATCAGTTTCTTGTGGACACGATAACTGCCGTAATTTTGCACCAATCACTTTGAATTTTTTACCGAATATGTATACCTATAAAATCTCGGTCGAGTTCGTTACTGGGCTAAATCGGTCGAAGGGGGTGAACATGGGGGGGGGGGGGCGTTTTTCGAAAAAGTGAAATATTGCTATAACTCTCTTAATATGTGAAATATCGAATCCGTTCAACGTTCATACTATGTGTCGGATAAAGCCCAAAAATTTATGTTTGAAGAGTTTTTTATAGCACCAACCATTGACCAAAGGGGTGGGAAAAAGTGGGGTTTTCGGGAAACATTAATCATATCTCTCTTAATAGGCACAATATCAAAACCGTACAAAATGGACAATATTCCCCTAATAATTACCTAAAACTTTTGTCTGAAAGAATTTTTGATATGACCCACCATTACGCCAAGGGATGAGAAAAATGATTTCGGAATTATAAGAAAATGCCAAGAGCTATCAGAGGTTGCCATGGCAACACTACTAAATTGATGAGGGATGAGCCATCAGACGTTGCCATGACAACGCACTTGCACGAGATCAGATTCAGTATTTCCATCTGACTAAGTGGGAAGCGGCTTCGGTGACGTAACTGGTAGCATGCTGAATGTCTATGCCCAAGGTCGCGGTTTCAAAGCCGGTCGAAGTCGTCGGATTTTCTAAGAGCGCTAAAATCTCTCAGTATGCTTTACTTTGGAGGGGAAGTTCCAACGTTCGTTGCGAGTTGCGGTGGCATCTAGTAGCCAAGTTCACAGCTAGGTGTCTTTGACGGTAGTACCTGGTTGCAACATTAGGAACTACTGCTTGAAATTGACCGTCTGCAGTCCTTACCTGAATTACAGACTAATAGAGCCATCCCAAAGTACACGGGGTTACATGACCGCGTTGTCGCAGCCCCTAAACTGAGGAACCAACCAAAATCTCTGCGGGAGATATAATTTTGCGTGAAGAAGTAACAGACCGTTACATAGTTACACATCAGTGTCGAAACCTTGCATAAGGACAGTGTGACCACAAGTATAAAAATGGACCCCAAATGACAAGAAGGTTACCGTTCCCATAAGACAATAAAATGTTTAAAATAAGCATAAAATGACGAAAAAGAAAGATAATTAAGCCCCAATTATAAAATACCTTCTCGCAATAAATGAGGTCTGATCCTTCTACGAAAACCTGCATATTCTGCCTATTTTCGCCTATCCCCAAGTTTGTCCGGTGAAATCTACCTCCGCCTTCCGGCGTGCCGAGAGGACTTTTTTTAACTTTAAATATACTCAAAGGCTGCTGCCACTGCAAATCCGCTCTCCGATACCTAAAGTGGGTAGGGACCTGGACAAGGCTAACGGGAAACGCAGGTGGAACTTGGGCTGTTCTCGAGAAAGCTGCTTTAATGTATTCCCTCTCAAGCATACATATGCCTACTATGGGGAAGGGTGATGGTCTGGCAAGACAAAGAGTAACGGATTTATTGTGTATCTGTTCAAAGGAGTTTGTTTCTAAACAAGTAATTTGAAGAATGCCAATAATTTGAATCAGCTTCGAGATTTTTAGTTTTTGAAATTGTAGAATTTCTAAAGAGCGACCAAATGCTTCCAAGAAGGATAGGGATAAAGCAATTATACCTTTGGAAATAATTTTGGTAAGTATACCAATAGTTGCATTTAGAAATGGCTAAGCTTTTACCCAGCAAGGCGCCGACTAAAAGTTTAGACAATGAGAAACACTTATATTTTGAAAAACCGACCATAAGTGTTGGAGAGAATCTCTACAAGCAGGAAGCTGGCGTAGCGAGCTATGCTATTAGCTATTAGCTATTAAAGCTAAGAGAGACTTTACTAAGTTATCAACTAAGAGTTCTTGCTCAAATGCAACAAGTGGTGAGAGCCCTATCAATAAATTTATTTGCATTAAATGGGAAGAGTCAAGGAAGACAGGATCTTGCCTAACCGTTATGTTAGAGAAATGATGAAGCGAAAAACAAATATTTGATTTATTTAACAATGTAAAATGAAGTAGTTTGTAACAAATATATAATTTTTATTTCTATAAACAATTGGGGTCGCAGACCTCCAAAAACATCTAAAGCTTGCGCCAGGCAATTAACAATTCTTTTGGTTTCAAACCTTTTATATGCTTTAAAATCTTCGTAAGATTTTTGAAATGACGAAGATAAATAAATGAAAAATTTAAAGATAACTGACGTAATTAAAGTTAGACAATAAATCAAGTACAAGGCGTGTACTTTAAGAATTTCTAGGTAAATATCTTAGAAAAAGTAACAACTTCGAAAGTAACAACAACAAAAAGCAGGAAGAATAAAATAGAAGTTTCTGTAACTTCTTGTATTAAAGCTGAATTACTTTTAGTGATTATACAAATAGGGCAGGTCACTTATTGTGAAACATGAAGAGAAAAATCGAAAGGAAGTTTCTAGAACACCTATGTTTAAGTAGGGATCACGAGACAAATGGGGCAAGTTTCCCTTTCGTGAAACCTAGAGAGTTGAGTTGAAAGAATTGTATTCCCTAATTAGAAGGAAGAAATAATATAATTTAAGGCGTGTACTGGACACGAAGTTTTACAGACATTAATTCGTTGTACATAAAGCAAAAGAGGGAGGACACTTATTGAGAGTGACACCTCATTGAAAAAAGACCTAAAGTAACAATTTTATTATTTTGGTTTGTTAGTAAAGGGTTTGGAAAAGATCAAATGGGATTGTGGAAAAGTGTTCATGGCCGTATTTATTGTATTCGGACGAACGTGACGCGGATGAAAGGTTGAACAAGCACTGTTTTCACTGTAGTCTGTTGATATAGTTGAAAAGTTCAATGCAGTAGCACAAAAAGTTTATGGCAAAGAAAGTTATTGCAATGGTGGAAAATAACTAGTTACACTAGATTTGCGAGAGTCTATTGCTTGAGAAAGTTGTAGATTATAGTTGAATGCGCAGAAAAATCCCAACGGAGGAAGAAAAATTAGTTATTGATTAGCAGTTCATAACGAAGATTCCTTAGTTTGAAAAAGTATTCCCATATGTGAGTGAAAATACATGACAGTATGACTGGTAGATAGAGTGCAGATTCTGGAAGGTTCCAGAGCAATCATGACTGAAGAATAGGGCAAAAGTTAGTCCAGCGGTGGAACGTGCTAAGTATTTTATAGACAGTGGGTAATTTAATGGTATCCCACGTTGTGAGAAAATCTCTCATTTAATAAGCATAAGAAATGCTGTTTCATGTTAAGATCGGCTTAGATAGACAAAAGCCCAACATAGAAAATCCCGCGAAGGATGATTATTGCCCCAAATATAGAAATCTCACACTGCCTATAAAATGATCATTAAAAAGCATGTAGCTATTTAAAATCAATTAAAATAAGTTGAAGAACGTAGAAGTAGTACTTAGCTTTGCTTCATGGCGAAGGCGATGTTCCCTTTGGCGGTTGATACTAAAATTCTAACATGGCGTAGAATTTAAACGTTTGCCTCTCGAGTTGAGGAGGCGAGCTTTGGTGGAGCTCTAACTGACTGGGTCGACTTCCGACGTACAAGTGAGACACGCTCAACGAAGCACGGAGGGACCAGGGAAGGGAAAAGAGTGGGGGTAGGAGACAAAAGGAATACATATAAGAATAGCCAACTTAACAGTTTAAAAAAGATCATCATGATGAAATGGTCTTCAAGAGTTGATAGCAGGCAACACAGGCGCAGCCTGGAGGGTAAAAAAGTAGATGAAGTTCTCTTGATCACAGAGATGATAGCTGGCGATGGCGACGATATCTGGTGGCCAGATTGATAATGAAGTCCTCTTGTACAGGGAAGAATTGAGTAACTTCAGAGATTCGCTGCTAGATGAGGCTAGGTGGGTCATGGAAGATATATATCTAGAACAGACTTACAGGTAACATGAGAGACATAACCAACAAGGAGAAAACAGAAGATCACTGTTGGTGTTTGAGAAAAAAGGAAGGGATGAACTATAGCAAAGAGAAGCAAAAGTTTGCTCTATCTTACCGTGTATTCCAAAGAATACACCAATGTCAAACACAACTAAGACCATTTTATGTTACTTTCTATTAATACAATCATCTTGCTCACTTGATAGTATTTAGTTGGAAGTATTTTGATAGTATTTATTGCAGTATTTTGATTTACAAGGTTTCTTAAAGCATTACCAAATCGGATTATAACTTCATCGTTAATGATTTGTATGTCTCTATGAATAGATAACAATGCTAGACCGTTGAGTCTGTTTTCAGAAGTAGAATTTCTTAAGTATGTTTTCAACCAACTCAAACTCAAACTTAGTTCGGCGGTAGTTATAGATTTTTATATATTTTTTATTTTTATTTTTAGTCAATTTACCCTCTAGGTTGGTGGTTCCCACGGACTCAGCGAGGGAATTCACCACTACCGCCTCTATGGGCAGTGTCCTGGAGCTTGGAACATCTGGTCGGGATGGATACAACTAGGGAGGTGTGATCAGCACTTCGCCCAGGCGGCCTCACCTGCAAAGCGAACAGGGGCCTCATGAGGGATGGGAAGGGATGGAAGATTGGGATGGAGAGGCTAGGAAGAGGGAAGGAGGCGGCCGTGGCCTTACAGTAGGTACCATCCCGGCATTTGCCCGAAGAAGAAGTGGGAAACCACGGAAAACCACGTGGAGGATGGCTGAGGAGGGACTCATTTGGACCACCCGAGGCTGAGTATACCCCGTTCCAGTCCTCATACCACTTTTCAAATTTCGTGGCAGAGCCGGGATTCGAACCCAGGATCTCCGGGGCGGCAGCTAACCATGCTGACCGCTACGCTACGGAGGCGACTTGGTAGCTATAGAGACAGACAAAATTGCTCAAAGTTTGATAAGGGTATAAAAGTTAGGGGATTTTTTTTGGCACACGCTTCAGGGCACTTTTTGCTATTCTTGGTAGAGTCTTAAGTGCGAAGGCACAAGAGAGTAATAGGAGATTAAGTTATTAGTTTATACATAAGATCAGAGCAAAGTGATTGTCACACAGTTTACATCGCTCTCCCGTCGCCTCGCTTGGCAACGTTGCCATATGTCACTTACAAGGGGAGGATACGATGCATGGGTCACCGATTCGAACCGTCTTTAGTACACGTGTAGGGCATGATTAGACATATACCAGGTGCAAGTAGTAAATTGCGCTTCACAGCCGATTCCAAGAAATTAATTATTAATTATTCGTAATTGCAGTACGGCGTTCATGTGCGTTGTACGTTAGCATGTAACCACGGAGCGCGTGGTGCAGCGGTAAGAGCTCTGCTTCGTAAGCCCGGTGTCACTGGGTCGAATCCCACCGGTGAGCATTTCTTTTTTTCTTTTTGTAAACATAGGCAATTCGTACAACTGTAGGTGTCGTAAATAGTGTTCATTTTGCAGTCAATTGTAATAACGTGTTATGTGAGCGGGAAAAGGGAGTCGGAATAAATCGTACAGGAGATTGATGAAATAATTATTCACATCATCATCATCATCATCTTGCACAGTTTCCAGCCACTGGCCGGGTCTGTTTGGAGCACAAGCCTCCCCAACGACTTCTGTCTTCCCACCATCTCTCAGCCTCCACCCTTGCCCAGTCTTCTCCTCTCTTCTTCACGCTTTCTTCCACCCCCTTCAGCCACCTATCTCTCGGTCTTCCTCTCGGTCTCTTTCCTTCCCACTTCGTCTCCTGTACTCTCCTGGGTATCCTCTTCTCCATTCGTTTTACATGTTCATACCATCTAAGTCTAGATTTCTCTATACCATCCTGTAATGGTTCGTCCTTCATTAATTCTCTGGTCCTCTCATTTCTTATTCTGTCCATCTTTGTAGCTCCAATACTGCTTCTCAAGAACCTCATCTCACTGGCCTGTATTTTGCTCTTCTCCCTTCCTTTCATAACCCAGGTCTCCGAGGCATACGTCAGGATAGGGACATAGTACGTCCGATATATGATCGTTTTGCTGTTCTGAGGGACATCCTTGCTCCATAACATGCTTCTCACACTCCTCCAGAATGCTTCTTCCTGTCTCCCCCGTGCATTTATTTCTCTATCGTTTCTTCCATTATCTTGTATCAGGCTTCCCAGATACTTGAAACTCTCCACTTTCTTCAGCTGTTCCCCACCAATTGTTATTCCCGTTGTGGTTCTTTCCTTCTTCCTTCTTGTGATCACCATCTCACTCTTATTTATGCTAAATTTCATCCCATATACTTTTATTATTCCTTCCCACACGTCCAACTGTTCCTGTACCTCCTCCTCCTTGTTTTCCCAAATCATCAAATCATCTGCAAACACTATTGCTTTCATCTTTCCTTCCCCAATTACTTGTGCCACTCGGGTCATTATGTCATTATGTCATCCATCACCACAATTAAAAGTAACGGTGACAGTGCACTTCCTTGTTTCAGGCCGTTTCTCTGTTCCAACCAGTCTGATCTCTCTCCTCCCACTTACACACGGCTCACGCTTCCCTTGTACATCTCCTTTATCCTCTTTATAGTCCATTTCTCTACTCCTCTATCCTCCAGGGACTTCCTTACTTTGTTTCTTCCTACACTGTCATATGCTTTCTCAATGTCCAGGAAGGCCATCAGTAGATCTGTTCCATACTCACAGTGCTGTTCTTGTAACTGCCCTACAGCAAAAATCAAACCCACTGTGAACCTTCCTGCTCTGAAGCCATGTTGTTCTTCCCTCATCCCTCCTTCTAGCCTTGTCCTAATTCTCCTTTCCAAAACTTTCCCAAACATCTTTGCACAATGACTCATCGGTGTTATTCCCCGATAGTTTCTGCATTCTCTTCTACTACCTTTCTTGAAGATCAGGATAATTATTCCCTTTTTCCAGTCCTCTGGGGTCTTCCTTTCCTTTCATGCAGTCTTCATCACTCGGTACAACCATTGTATCCCCACCTCTCCTGCTGCTCTCACCATCTCCGCACTCAACTCATCCACACCCGGTGCCTTCCCTCCTTTCACCTTTTTCACTGCATCTTCCACTTCTTTCCATGTTAAATCCTTTTCTGTTTGCAGTTCATCTTCCTCTTCCCCGATTTCTTCCTCCTCACCATCTTTTCCATTTGGGTTCAGAAGTTCTTCAAAAGTTTCTTTCCACATTTTCTTCAGTTGTTCCCTATTTTCTATCTCTAGTCCCCTTTTGTTCACCATTCTAACATAATCCGTAGGATCCTTCCGCCTCTTATTTTTTACCATCCCATACAGGACCATTTTTGTACCTTCACTATCCTCCTTCATCATCTTTGTCCACTCTTCTATCCACTTTCTTCTCTCCTCAGCCACTACTCTCTTCGCCTCCTTCTATCTTTCCTGGTACTCTTCCCTTGTCTCTACCGTCCTATTTTGATACCACCTCCTAAAGGCTCTATTCTTTTCCCTTACTATATCTTTTGTCTTCTCATTCCACCATGGTGTTTCCTTCCACCTCTTCTTACTACTTGTCCTCCCACATACTGCTTCTGCTGCACCTACTAGTGTCTTCTTAAATCTAGCCCATTCCTCTTCCACCCCTCTTTCTTCATCTGTTGGAATTCCTTCCTTTACCATTTTGAGGTACTCGACCCTTCTATCCCCTTCTTTCAGTTTCCATATCCTTATACGTCTTTCCTGGTTCTCAGTCCCTTTCTTCTCCTTACTCCCTCTCAGGTTCATTACAAGCAATCGATGGTCACTATCCAGCTTCTCCGATGGTATAACCTTGATGTCCGTGATGTTCTTATTTAGTTCTTTCTCATACAGTATATAGTCGACCACCGACTTCCTGGTCAAGTCATCACTGTACCATGTGATTGTGTGGCTCCCTCTTTTCTTAAACCAGGAGTTTCCAACTAGCTGGCTGTTCCTCTGGCAGAAGTCCAACAGTCTCTTTCCTTCCTCATTTCTTCCGCCCCAACCCTCCGGTCCTAGAACACTCTCATAACCTTGTCTTTCTCTTCCTACATGGGCATTGAGATCCCCCATAACAATCATATTTCTTCCTACCAGCTGCTTCTGCAATTCCTCTTCAAACTCCTCCTTCTCTTAAGAGGCGCAGCCTACTTGTGGAGCATACACTTGCACTATTTCTACGGTCTCTCCCCTCAGTACTACTTTCACTTTCATCATTCTATCACTTATTCTCCTGCTAGTATTTGCTGTTAATACAACTGCCCACCGTTATCGTTAGTCTGTGTGCAGGTGACCTCGCCAGGTCCGAACACTTTCCAACCAATACCCATAGCATGAGACACTACTTGCGGGGTACGGGGTGGTCTGATGGTTCACTGACGTGCAATGAACGGAACAGACTGGGCCTTCAGTGTATAAACGTATACATATAATATAATATAATATAATATAATATAATATAATATAATATAATATAATATAATATAATATAATATAATATAATATAATATAATATAATATAATATAATATAATATAATATAATATAATATAATATAATATACCTGACCATGTATAATACCAATGTATTTGCAATGCCCCGACTGTACGTTATGTGATGTCACAAACGTTCACCCCCATACGATGATTTCAGAATCCCTTTTCCCGCTCACAAAACACGTTATTACAAATGACTGCAAAATGAACATTATTCACGACACCTACGGTTGTACGAATTGCCTATGTTTACAAAAAGAAACAAGTAGTTCCGTGAAGAACTATACAGCCTATTTTCATATATCCTACTTATGTTAATTGCCACTATCAACATACACAATTTCAGTTCCATTGCTGTAATTGATTCGTAGATATTGAGAACCGACTAAATATTTCGGATGGTCGCCATGTTGGATTTTACATATGTAGGTCCTAGAGTTATGTACTGTTACATGCAGATTATTGTGTACGTGTAGTATTCAAACATCAATCGCATAATTAGGACACAAGAAGTAACAAGGAGATTTAAAAATTTCGTACAGCTGCCATCTTGAGGTTATGGAAACAATTGAAATAAATTAGATGCCAGTGGATTACCATTCGTATAAGGATTTACTGTACCAAGTTTCACTGCACTCGGATGGTTAAATTGCGAGAAACGTCCATGTGAATATTTATACTTCGCGTCGCCACCATGTTGGATTTGTGATCACCAGGTTATTTAAAGTCTTATAGGTGAACTTAAGTTCATAGCCCCTATGAACATTAAAACATTCAGTATTGAACCCTTTACCCTCTGATGGATAAATGATTCGATGTTTTATTTCTTCAATTAATAAATATTTCTACAAGCATCATGAAAATAGCCAGACGGAGATGAGGAAATTTCAAGCATTTGCTGGAGACAGTGAGGAAATACCTGCAGCAGTTTGACAAAAGGCTAAATACTTAGGATTGTGAAAAGAAAGACCTAGCAATGATTCAGAAGGACAGGTGGTGGCCACCTCAAAATAGAAGCGACGCGCAGTGAGACTCGCTTCTGGTATGTTCATTGTAATATTCGCGCCTAGAAAGTATATGATGCAGTAACGTGAGTGGCTGATGAAAATACTAGACACTCCTACTAGGCCAAGGTCTGATAAAAACCGCCAAGTTACAGAAAATGTCGAACCAATGGGAAAAGAATGCTTACCAGCGCGGCAAGGCTAGCTTGGGTACGCGATGACTAGCATTAACGCGGGAGATCGCCTAGACAAAATTTCTACGATCGATTCTAGGATTAATGGGCATATTCTTGACCTGCACTATTTTTCGTGTTCAGTGATATTTATTTCATTCCTGTACCACTATTATTTTGAGAAATTTTTATATGATTTCCCCCTCTATCAAGACCTAGGGCCGGTTCATTTATAAGTGGCGTGAAGAGCCAAGACAGTGATTATTACTTTGTACGTCTGAGGACGTAGCTATTACTCTTGTACGTCTGAGGACGTAGGGCTTATTATATTTGTGTGTCGAAGACACAAGCACTTATACTTTTGCGTGTCGTGAAGGACACAGAAATTATTAATAAATGTGTTAAATTCAGTGTTAGATAGTCATAGTACTATATTTTGTAGGGGCAGTATCATCGATAATTCGTCAACGAACGGTTCCGGGGAAAGTAGTACCTGAAACGGCGAATTTAGTAGTCAGATATCAAGTGAATAATAATCTAACTTTTTGAATCAGCACGAGAGATGACATCGCTTATCCTGAAGGAAGTCTGGAACAATCAACACTCCGTCCAGATGGCTGAGATGAGCTAAGAAGTATTCAGTTGGGAGATGGCAGCGGATGTCCTTTGACGGGTGACTTGCCGAGGATGAGTACAGAATAATATTATTATTATCTGATAGATTAACTTATGGTATATGGGACATAATTTGTTTTGTAAATAATTTGCTTGTGTGATTAACGTAGTATATTTAGTTTTGGTCTGACACACCTTTTGCATGGAAGCAGCTCGCATATATGTTATTAGTGGAAGGTTCTTGTTTTTGTTTGTTGTTTTAACTAACGTAGCTATGTGGACGACCGTGTTTGCATATGTTACGCAATGCGGTTAAAAAAACGTCTCTCGGAGATATGTTGTGTTTCAGAAGTAGGACTGAAGTAATATAATTATACAGTAGATTGGAGGGTAATTAATCCTTTTTTTTGTTTATTATTGATCAGATTCAGTGAAATTATTGCCTTTGGAGCAATGTGATTTGTGACGAAGAGCAGTCAGCTCTATCGTAGGTTTTAATAGTTTTTTTAAAAATAGTTTGCGAGCACCTATTCAGCCGACCTGTGTGAAAAAACGTCATGTCATTCCCAGATGTGTGTGTGTGTGTGTGTGTGTATTTTTGTGGTTATTACAAGCGGGAATTTCAGCGTAGACTGATTTCTGTCAGCTTGGTGCCAGGTCCATATTGTAACCTTGCGAGGGCAATTGTGGATATTTTGATAATGTCTGACCATTTGTTGAGGTGGTTGAGATTTGCTGCTGTTGATTCTTTGAGATAACGGCACAGCTGGTCAGTTATTTTTACACACCGGAGTTGGGACTATGACAGGTATTGAGGAAAGGGGGAGATGTTTCACAAGACGGACTGAAGGTTGCTAGCGAGGTCATTAGTGGAGAGCGCTTGTGTGGCTCAGTAATTACTTGAAATACAGAATTAAGAACTGATCAATGATAAAAATTGTTTAAATAAATGGGAGTTGCCTACGAATCACGATAATCTCCGAAGCGTTAGCTTAACATGCAGTTTTGTTCATATAAAGTAATATCAGCCAGTCAGGCTTTTGTTGTTGTTGGTTTAGTCCATGTTTATATTCCATTCAGTGACCCGTGAAGTCACGTGCTATGCTGTATTTCCTTGCTTGTGTATTGAGCAATTGGCCGGTGTTGGCAGCTCATTGTCAAGTGCGTCATCGCGCTAAATGAGGGTCTCGAGAGAGATTCCTGTAAATAGTAGATTTTAGTGTGTGTGTCAGCATTACATTTTTAAGGGTTTTTATTAGTGTCATGTTCCATATCCGTAAACGTTGATTTACGAGATGATTGTTCGTAAGCATCGTGGCTGTTAACCCGTTGTAAACGAACAGTCATCCAAAGTACTCATTCCTCGTAGTTGGTCATTACGCGTACATAAAATCCAAATTGCAAGTTAGTGGAACCAGGATCCACAATTTAATAAAGAGGGAGATCCGTCTGACTCCTCAGCATTGATAGATATTCTTGTCATGGGAAAAATTCAGGGAGGATTTTATTTTATTATTGTTGTTTATATTATTTTTATGCACTATTAGTCATTAAATCATGTTATTATTTTACATCGTGTCACCTTTCTTTCTTAATTATAGTTTTAATCCTATGACCCTTACCTCAGTAGAGCATGTTGTTTGGCGTACGTAAACATCACATAGGAACTGAGCGCGACCCCTTGATTAAGAATTCTTGCATATAAACACTGCTATTCTGAAGGGTTCATAGGAGTTAAACTGGCGCGGCCAAGCGTGGGGCGGTTCACTGTGGTGTAACGGCAAAGATTTTGCACATGTCAATGTAAGCGTAGTTGGGTTTTCAAACAGACGCAACAATGAAGGTGTAGTTTTGTTGCTGGTTCGCTGCTGGAACACATTTAAGTGGCGTAGTTGAGTAAAACTGACATGCCGCAAGTGCAGGCAGATATGACAGTATTTTAATCACCGGGAAGTGATATTTTATTAAAAGTAATTGAGGCGAAGTGGATACCGCCAAATGTGTGAAATATAAATTAAAGTCAGGAGTTTGCAATGTAAAATACGGTTCACGTTTTTGTCTATTGAATTAAAGTAAAAGGTAATATACGTGATACCGGGCGCCCAATGATTAAAGTTAAAACTAGATTTGTTTAGAAATTCAAACTCATGAAAATGCTAGGAGGCTGGTAGCCTTAAATGACAATTAATACTTTGTTAATTAGTCAGTGTTAATATCAGATCAGGATGACAATTTAATGACTAAATATGTGTTTGGGTTTAAAATTAAATTGAGTAAAATTAGAACCACTCAGAGATGCAATCGACTAGTGGGATTAATTGTAAAATAAATGAACTGAGTAGGGTAAAGAAATTAAATGTGCATTGGATTGTATGTGTGTGTCAAAGGGCATTGCTTTATGCCATTTCCCTAATGTCTCATATAAAGTGCATAACATGGCAACGGTGGAACAGATTCAAGAAATCATTGAGAGCGCGGCTAGGAGAACACAGGAATTGTTGGACACTAAATTGGCGAAACAAAGTGAATCATTAAACGCTAAATTATCAGAACAAAGTGAATCACTAAACACAAAAATATCTGAACAAATAAACACTAAACTATCAGAACAAAGTGAATCATTAAACACTAGTATGTTAGAACAAAGTGAAGCATTAAACGCGAAATTATCTGAACAAATAAACAATAGTTTGTTAGAACAAAGTGAGTCTATAAACAAATTATCCGAACAAAGTGAATCATTGCGGACACAATTAAACAACAGTAGGATTGAACAAAATGAATATCAGGCGGAACAAGCTAGGTTATTAAAGAGTGAAATCAACGACACTATAAATTCACAGTTAGAGTCGTTAACCGCAGAGATGAAGGATCACACTAATCAACAGATGGTATTGCTGGCCCAAGATGTTAGTAAAAACAATGAAAAACAATTAGATCAGATTAAGAAAATGGAAAGTATTTTTGATCAAAAACTTAGCATTCTGGATGAAACGGTGTTAGCTAAATTAGAGCAAATTGAACTAGCGTGCACTATGAATACAAGCGAGGTCAAGATAGCTCAGGATAAGTTAGAAGGACGATTTATGGAAATGGAAAAGAGCGGCAAAGTCATTCAACAACAATTATCAGCGGTAGATGAAAATATCTCCGGCATAATTAAAGATATGGATCGTCTCGAAATAAAATCAGCGGAGCAATGGAAAAGCCTAGAAGCTTATCAGAATCAATTAAAGAATACCATCGACGAAAGGTTGAGCCAGATAGAAAGCAATCAGGATGACATTAAAAGCCAGATTGAAGAGAAAGTAAGCACGATTAAGGAGCAGATAAGGAAAGATTGGCGAAAAAGGAATATCGATTCTAAAGAGGAAAGATCAACCATCCTAAAAACAGTAGGCGAAAATCATACTCGTATTCAAGCATTAGAGCAAGAAATTAAGAGTAAACTTAAAGAGCAAACAGACAGAATCATTAAAGCCGAACTGAGGTCGTTAGAACAATCTTCGATATTTAAAACGGGAACATTGAAAGACAAGCAGGAAGACTCAAATAGCCCCGGGGAGAAAAGCACTGCAGGTAGTCAAGCTCAGACAGAGAGCCCATTAACAGCAAACATGGAAGGGTTTCGCAAGAATATTGAAAGGAGTTCCACGCCACAAGACGGTCATCAGCCCACACAACATATCCAAGTAATTCGCTCGAACGATTATAAACCGCAGAAATACACGGAGAATTCAGGGGTGACACCTAAAGCCTTTATTAAAGAAATTGAAGATCATTACAATGACACTGGGGTACCTGAAGCACGTAGATTGAGGATGATGGAGATATTTTTATCAGGAAATGTCCTTACATGGTTTTTAAGCTTCAAATATACATTTGGAACCATGTCAGATTTCAAATTAGCGTTTCTGCGCAAGTACTGGTCGCCAGCAATGCAACAGAGTCTAAGGATGGAGCTTTACTCTAGAAAATACCAAACCACCCAGCAAACGAAATACCCAGATTTCTTTAACATGCAAATGCTAAAATTTTGCGACCTTGATTACCCTTTAAATGAAGCGGATCTGGTGATGACAATAGCGAGGCAATTACCAGTCAACGTGCAGCAAGTACTAGTCGCAGCGAACGTTAGTACGGCCATACATGCAGAGCAGATATTACGCCAGATAGATGAGACTACATCTCAGAATCATTATAGAGGAGGAAGACAGCTGGAGTTAGTCAATACGACAGAGGTCATAAAACCTAAACAGGCAAACACTAAAACGCAGGGTACTAATACAAGCACTTCCACACCTAGGCGAAACCAGGAAGAAGGAGAAAACAGACCATACCAGCGTAACGAGAATAACTATAACAATAGGTCATATCAAGGCAACAATAGATATCAACAGAGAGGATATCAGCAATGGCGTGAAAATCGAAGGAATGACAGGCCTTATGGAAGATACGGTGATTACAATGCTAATCAAAGATGGAAAGGAAGAAGAGATCAAAATCAAGGAGAGGCGCGTAATTATCGAAATGACTGGGATGATAGGCACGCTCAATCACAAAATTACCTAGAGGAATTACACGCTAGTCAAGGTGGAGAGCTAGGAAGATGGGAAAAAGCCATAGGGAATATGAAGAATCCAGACACACATACTGAGGAAGCTGGAAGTCTACTGAGACAAGAGGAATATCAAGGTCATGGGCGACAAAAGGATGATGGGAGTCGCAATGGAGCTAAAAATGCTAAATTTGGATAAAGAGGACAGTGTACAAACGCAACAGTCGGAAGTTGAAGATGGATGGATAGTAGCGAACATACAGGAATGGATTGCTTTGCCAGAAGACTGCCTGGAGGAGACGGTGAAACCACGGAACGATGAGATTAGGCAGTTACCCATTATTTACGCGAGGATTGGTGGAATTAATATAAGATGTTTATTGGATACGGGGTCGCAGATCAGTCTGGTATCGGAGGCCTTGGTTCGAGAGTTGGGATGGAGTCAGAATATTCCTGTAATTCCCGTACCACAGCTCAAAGTGAGGGGTGTTATTCCTGAACGCACCGTCACTTGTAAACGTCAGGCATACTTAGAGCTGAACATATTGGAACACACTTTTGGGCAAACATTCATTATCATGGCAAAGATGAATTTCAAATTTGGTGCAAATTTTATTTGTGACTATCAAGCAGTGATAGATTTGCACAAGAATACAGTCAGTTTTAGAGAGTACGATCAGCTGAAGAATGTGGGATTGCATATGGATGAAATCACTACCGGAAGAGATGTAAATTCTTGGGCATTGGAAGCAATATCGGAAGAGACGGAAGAGGAGGTACGAAAGGCAGAAGATAACATCATAGAAGGAGCTGTTGTGGAACTAGATGAGGAGAGTGAATCCCAGGAGATATGGTCTTTATTAACGGAAGGAGACGACAGTGATGCACAATTTGAAGAGTTACTACAGGAGCGGCTAAATGACATTCAACTAGGGGCTGAACACAGAAAACACTTGGAAGAGATTTTAAGGAAGCACAAAACAGTATTTGATACAGTACCTGGGAAAATATTAAATTTCAAATATTCAATGCAAGTCGAGGATTGGTCACCGTTCAATAGCAGGTTGTACCCAATTCCTGAAAAATATCGGGGTCAAGTTAAGGTCATTATAGATGAGATGTTACAAGCTGGAGTGATAAGGAAGACACCTACACCTTAGCTAAATGCGATTTTGGCAGTCACAAAACCAAATGGATCTATTAGACTTTGTTTAGATGCCAGAAATCTCAACATGAGACTCATATTTCCTGAGTATGACAGAGCGCCAATTATCAAAGACGTATTAAAAGGCTTTAAAAACAAAAGCATTTATTCATCAGTTGACCTGACGAGCTCGTTCCACCATATTGAATTGGATGAGAAGTCACAGCTTCTAACTGGCTTCTTATTCGATAACCAAACGTTTTGCTTCGTCCGAATGCCCTTTGGAGTCAAAACAGCGGGCTGTGCTTTAATCCGAGCCCTGGACCGGAATCTAACCGAGGAAGTTAAGGAGATGACAGTACGCTACATTGATGACATTCTGCTGGCATCCGACAACATTGAAACTCACATGGAAAATTTAGATAAAGTATTAGGCAACCTGAATGCATCAAATTTCAAAGTAAACCTGAAGAAATCGTATTTCTTCAAGAGCGAGATCTTATATTTGGGTCACATCATTGACAAGGAGGGGGTGAAGCCAAATCCAGCTACGATCGAAGCGATAAAGAATTTCCCTACACCAACGAGAGTCAAGCACATTCGGGATTTCTTAGGCGTAACGGGATTCTTTAAGGAAAACTGTCCAGGTTACACGGAGACTGTAGCTCCAATGCAGGAAATGCTAAAGAAGAATAATAAATGGTTATGGAATGCGGAGTGTGAGAAGGCGTTCCAAGCAACAAAACAGCTATTGGAAAACTGCATTAAATTAGGATACCCAGATTTCAAGCACAAATTTATAATCCAAGCGGATGCTTCACAAATTGGTATAGGTGCTATGCTCTATCAAGAAGATCCAGCTAACCTGCAACATAAAACATATGTGGCATTTGTCAGCCGAAAATTGCGTAAGCACGAGCGCAATTATACTGTAACGGAACTAGAGTTGTTGGCCATTCTTCATGCGCTTCAACAATGGAAAAGAATAATTTATGGCTACCCCATTGTTGTCAGGACTGATCATAAGGCACTAACATTCTTGTTTAAGACGTCGATGGCAAGCGAACGTGTGACACGTTGGTCTATATATATTCAGCAGTTTAGCATTGAGATTGAACATTGCCCAGGGAAGATGAACGTGATTCCGGATGCACTCAGCAGGAACCCAGAGCCTGAAAATGAAGAAACAGCGATGGTACAACACTTGGAGTTAACACCGAAGGACCGGGAATTCTTGGAGGAGTTACGTGAGATACAGCGAGAACAGGAAGCGGAGCCATGGATGATGCTATTAATTCAATACTTCAGAAAGCAACTACCTACAGGAACACCTGCATATCGAGAAGCGAAAGCCAAAGAAGGAAGATATGTTTATGTCAACAATTTGCTGCACAAATGGATAGATAATGACCACACCAAGTTACGCATATTAGTACCTGCATCATTACAGCGAGGACTGACATGGCATACTCACGAAAGTTACGGTCACGTCGGTGTAGATAAATGCGAAGCGGCAATAGGAGAGACATTTACATGGCCACGTATGAGAACAACTATATGTGACGTCATCACGACTTGTGATCCTTGTCAGAGGACAAAGCCCAATAACTATTTAATGAGGCAGTATCCTAGACCATTGCTACCTCAGAAACCATGCGAGCTACTGGCCCTAGACTGTTTCGGTCCAATTCCGAAAGGAAGGCGAGGTTGCCGGCACTTGCTAGTGTGCATTGATGTATTTTCTAAGTTTGTCATATTATGCCCCATTCAGAAAAATACATCGAAACAAGTACTCAGTTGAATTCGAAATAGAGTTATTCCAATCCTTGGAAAACCAGAATTTATATTGTCAGATCATGGCAGTTATTTTACAAGCGCCGAATTCAAGAAAGGTATGGAGGACATGGGTATAAAACACGTTTTAAGCAGTATCCGACATGCCCAAGCTAATCCAAGTGAGAGAGCAATAAAATGTGTAACGTCATACTTGAGAATCTTCATTCCAAATGAACACCACAAATGGGTAGAAAAAATTAAGGATGTAGAGACATGCATGAATTCTACCAGGCACGAGTCAACAGGACAGATCCCTATGGTCCTACACAAAAACTAGTATCCAGTGAGAACGTGGAAAAGCATCATTAACTGCCCACAAGATCCCATGATAGCACCTGACCTGCGAATTGAGAGAACGAGAGCCTACATGAGAAAACAAGCAGACCGCAGATTACGGCGAGTAAGAAATAAGAGGTTTCACAGTGATCTTGAAATCAACCAGCTCGTTTTGGTGAAACGACCCGCTACATCGGATCCAGAGAAGATCTTCAGCAAATTCTGCGAAAAGTTCATAGGACCCTATTCTATCGTAAGAAACCTTGGAAATAATGCTTACAGAGTGAAAGAGTTAAGCACAGGAACAATGTCGGTCTACAACGCAGCCAACTTAAAAAAAAGTATCGAAGAAGCGAACCATGAGAGCGCCGAGATAATGATGCAGTTTGAATATATGGACGTCCTTATATCAACCAAGTGAACGGGGAGCAGTTGAGTACGGCACGTGAAGAAGGAAGTGGAATTGGTGTTGACAAACATTAACGAGACGAGCAGAGTTTTGCCTAAGGCACCAGCCCGTCATGCAAGCAGTAGGAGGGGCGAGGTCCAAGCAGGAAAATAAAACGAGTAAATGCCATTCAAGACAGGAGCGGCTAGGCCAAGTAAGAGAAAAGGGGTGATTCTGAAATTTAAAAAATTTGGCCTACGGAAATCTTTTTTAAAATTATCGACTTTCTCCGAAGTTCGAAATTTTGTGAGTGGGGGAGTTGTGAACCCTTTACCCTCTGATGGATAAATGATTCGATGTTTTATTTCTTCAATTAATAAATATTTCTACAAGCATTATGAAAATAGCCAGACGGAGATGAGGAAATTTCAAGCATTTGCTGGAGACAGTGAGGAAATACCTGCAGCAGTTTGACAAAAGGCTAAATACTTAGGATTGTGAAAAGAAAGACCTAGCAATGATTCAGAAGGACAGGTGGTGGCCACCTCAAAATAGAAGCGACGCGCAGTGAGACTCGCTTCTGGTATGTTCATTGTAATATTCGCGCCTAGAAAGAATATGATGCAGTAACGTGAGTGGCTGATGAAAATACTAGACACTCCTACTAGGCCAAGGTCTGATAAAAACCGCCAAGTTACAGAAAATGTCGAACCAATGGGAAAAGAATGCTTACCAGCGCGGCAAGGCTAGCTTGGGTACGCGATGACTAGCATTAACGCGGGAGATCGCCTAGACAAAATTTCTACGATCGATTCTAGGATTAATGGGCATATTCTTGACCTGCACTATTTTTCGTGTTCAGTGATATTTATTTCATTCCTGTACCACTATTATTTTGAGAAATTTTTATATGATTTCCCCCTCTATCAAGACCTAGGGCCGGTTCATTTATAAGTGGCGTGAAGAGCCAAGACAGTGATTATTACTTTGTACGTCTGAGGACGTAGCTATTACTCTTGTACGTCTGAGGACGTAGGGCTTATTATATTTGTGTGTCGAAGACACAAGCACTTATACTTTTGCGTGTCGTGAAGGACACAGAAATTATTAATAAATGTGTTAAATTCAGTGTTAGATAGTCATAGTACTATATTTTGTAGGGGCAGTATCATCGATAATTCGTCAACGAACGGTTCCGGGGAAAGTAGTACCTGAAACGGTGAATTTAGTAGTCAGATATCAAGTGAATAATAATCTAACTTTTTGAATCAGCACGAGAGATGGCAATGCTTATCCTGAAGGAAGTCTGGAACAATCAACACTCCGTCCAGATGGCTGAGATGAGCTAAGAAGTATTCAGTTGGGAGATGGCAGCGGATGTCCTTTGACGGGTGACTTGCCGAGGATGAGTACAGAATAATATTATTATTATCTGATAGATTAACTTATGGTATATGGGACATAATTTGTTTTGTAAATAATTTGCTTGTGTGATTAACGTAGTATATTTAGTTTTGGTCTGACACACCTTTTGCATGGAAGTAGCTCGCATATATGTTATTAGTGGAAGGTTCTTGTTTTTGTTTGTTGTTTTAACTAACGTAGCTATGTGGACGACCGTGTTTGCATATGTTACGCAATGCGGTTAAAAAAACGTCTCTCGGAGATATGTTGTGTTTCAGAAGTAGGACTGAAGTAATATAATTATACAGTAGATTGGAGGGTAATTAATCCTTTTTTTTGTTTATTATTGATCAGATTCAGTGAAATTATTGCCTTTGGAGCAATGTGATTTGTGACGAAGAGCAGTCAGCTCTATCGTAGGTTTTAATAGTTTTTTTTAAAATAGTTTGCGAGCACCTATTCAGCCGACCTGTGTGAAAAAACGTCATGTCATTCCCAGATGTGTGTGTGTATTTTTGTGGTTATTACAAGCGGGAATTTCAGCGTAAACTGATTTCTGTCAGCTTGGTGCCAGGTCCATATTGTAACCTTCCGAGGGCAATTGTGGATATTTTGATAATGTCTGACCATTTGTTGAGGTGGTTGAGATTTGCTGCTGTTGATTCTTTGAGATAACGGCACAGCTGGTCAGTTATTTTTACACACCGGAGTTGGGACTATGACAGGTATTGAGGAAAGGGGGAGATGTTTCACAAGACGGACTGAAGGTTGCTAGCGAGGTCATTAGTGGAGAGCGCTTGTGTGGCTCAGTAATTACTTGAAATACAGAATTAAGAACTGATCAATGATAAAAATTGTTTAAATAAATGGGAGTTGCCTACGAATCACGATAATCTCCGAAGCGTTAGCTCAACATGCAGTTTTGTTCATATAAAGTAATATCAGCCAGTCAGGCTTTTGTTGTTGTTGGTTTAGTCCATGTTTATATTCCATTCAGTGACCCGTGAAGTCACGTGCTATGCTGTATTTCCTTGCTTGTGTATTGAGCAATTGGCCGGTGTTGGCAGCTCATTGTCAAGTGCGTCATCGCGCTAAATGAGGGTCTCGAGAGAGATTCCTGTAAATAGTAGATTTTAGTGTGTGTGTCAGCATTACATTTTTAAGGGTTTTTATTAGTGTCATGTTCCATATCCGTAAACGTTGATTTACGAGATGATTGTTCGTAAGCATCGTGGCTGTTAACCCGTTGTAAACGAACAGTCATCCAAAGTACTCATTCCTCGTAGTTGGTCATTACGCGTACATAAAATCCAAATTGCAAGTTAGTGGAACCAGGATCCACAATTTAATAAAGAGGGAGATCCGTCTGACTCCTCAGCATTGATAGATATTCTTGTCATGGGAAAAATTCAGGGAGGATTTTATTTTATTATTGTTGTTTATATTATTTTATGCACTATTAGTCATTAAATCATGTTATTATTTTACATCGTGTCACCTTTCTTTCTTAATTATAGTTTTAATCCTATGACCCTTACCTCAGTAGAGCATGTTGTTTGGCGTACGTAAACATCACATAGGAACTGAGCGCGACCCCTTGATTAAGAATTCTTGCATATAAACACTGCTATTCTGAAGGGTTCAGTATGATTGTTATAATAGACTCGTAGATATTCTGAGCCGTCTAAATATTTCGGATGGTCGCCATGTTGGATTGTTAAATGTATAGGCCATAGAGTCATGTACTATTAAAGGAAAATTATTGCGTAGGTTCATTATTCAAAGTTTCACTTCGATCGCATGATTACATCACAATAAATAAACACTTAATTTTAAAATTCGCACAGCCGCCATCTTGAGGTTATGTAAACAATTGAACTAAATTAGATACCAGTGCATTCCAATGTGTATAAATATTTCCTGTACCAGATTTCATTGCGTTTGGAACATTAAATCGCGAGAAAGGACTATTTAAAATTTTCAAATTCGCTTGCCGCCATGTTTGTTTTGTAGTTAACCGCTTTTTGAAAGTCTTATAGATGGACTTCCAGTAGTACCCTTTATCTCCGTACAAAATTTCAGGGAGATACCGGTAATAGTTTCAGAGATATAGAATGCCGGTGAAATATTTCGCACATCCGCCATCTTGTGGTTATGTAAACAATTGAACGAAGTTAGATGTCGGTGCATTACAATGTATATATACATATACTGTACCAAGTTTCATTGCGTTTGGTTGGTTAAATCGCGAGAAACGTCTATTTAAAAGTCGCAACTTCGCTTGGCCGCCATGTTGGTTTTGTAGTTACCAGGTTTCCAAAGGTCACATAAGTGAACTTATAGTAGTTCCCTTTATCACCACACAAAATGTCAGGGTAATGTCGCTAATAGTTTCGGAGATATTGAATGCTGGTGAAATATTTCGCACAGCCGCCATGTTGGATTGGTGAGTCGTAACAAAATTTGAAGGGCACGGTCGGGGTCGCCCGGAATAGTGCTATGACCTTACCGAGTTTCATTGAAATCGCTCCAGCCGTTTAGATTTTATTAGGGGGGGGACACACACACGAATCACACACACACGCACACACACACGGACAAAAGGTGATCTCATAAGCCTATTTTTTCAAAATTGAAAATAGGCTAAAAATCCAAAGGGTCACCGGTAGGATTCGATCCAGTGATCCCATGCTTAGAAACCAGGGCTTTTATCGCTGTACCACGCGATCCATGGCTTCGTGTTAACGTAAAGCGCACATAAACGCCGTACAGTAATTACGAATAATTTCTAATTAATTTCTCGGAATCGGCTGAGAAGCGCACCTTACTACTTGCACCTGGTATACGCCTAGTCATGCCCTACAAGTGCACCAAATATGGTTTGAATCGGTGACCCATGCATCGTATCCTCGTCTTGTTAGTAAAAATGGTAGTCTACATGATAAGTATTAGTTTTTATTGTTTTAATTCATAAACAAATATTATATGTGACAAAATTTCATCACGATCATCACAATATTACCAGAGAGTTTCCACACGCACAGCCAAATACACGGGTCACATGACTACGATGTCACTTAGCCCATAAAAGAATCAACAAAAACAACAACAGATTGAGTGATGAAGGTCGTAACAAATTGAAGGATCGGATGCAAGAGGAGAAGTGTAGAAATAGCTTACTCTTCTGAGGTATTCTCGATTATTGAAAGATACCCAATAATGGTTTCTCAAGGGCTCACAACTAGTAGTGGTTTCATTTAAGGAGCTTGGACATCGTGGTCATTCAGACCCGTTTACTTGGGTGTGTGTAGAATTTGTATGATCACCTGTGTTATTGTGGTGTTTGTAGTAGTAGTAGTAGTAATTCTGGTGAGGATTGGGAAGGGGACGGTCATGGCCTAAAGATAGGAACCATCCTGGCATTTATCAGGAGTTTTGTGTTTGAATATAGAGCCTTATTAACACATTGTATTAAACATGAAGGCTATGCGTCTTTTAAACCTTTAGTGTCGTCCATGATTCCACCATTTTGCTTCTAGAGGAATTTTTAGCGTACGGTATCGCGATAGGTGTATTACTCCCATTTTCTGAAGTAAATTCTTCATATCGAACCGGTTGAAACCTATTTCAGTTATGTTCCTTACCACGTATGGCTAAGTAAGTTTATTTTATGATTGAGATATGGATATAGGAATGTAACGCTCGAGAAATTGACCTGGTATTGAAACTTGAGAACTCATGACGATGTGCTGACTTGAGCTTGGATAGTGCAGAGTTAGCTGCTGCTGAGACACGGGAGATAGGCTAGCTCCAGAGCTCAACTCTCCAGTTAAAACTCAGGAAGTTGTTAGGGGCTTGGGACATTTTCGTCATCAGCCCCGTGGGTGGGTGTTTATTTTGTCAGATAATAACCTGTGTTTCTGTAGGGACTAGTTAGGTGTGTAACGGTAATATTTAAGTTCGGGATAGGGTAGGTGCCCCGGGACTTGAGAAAAGGTACTATACCGGCATTTTCCAGAAGAGGATTCCTAAATTAAGACCACGGCCTCCTCCTTCCCAATGAAAATCAACAACCTGCTTCCAGTCGACCGACCGGGTCAGGGAATGGAATGAATGAAGCCCCCATCTAGCGGCGAGGATATGAACTGTGCAGGCTGCCCAAGCCTGTCGCACTCCCCTGGGGCAATGATCAAATGAATGATAGATGAAATGAAATGACAGGGGAGAGTGTTGTTGGAATGAAATTTGTGACAGGGAGAACCAGAGTACCTTGAGAAAAACCTGTCTGCCTCCACTTTGTCCAGCATAAATCTCACATGGAGTGACCGGGATTTGAACCACGGACCCGGCGGTGAGAGGCCGGCGTGCTGCCGCGTTAGCCACGGAGGCTCCTCCTCCTTCCCAATCCTCATTTGAATTACAAATACACACACTAATGCAGCCATCACAATAACACAGGTTATCAGGCAAACTCCACACACACACACACACACACACATGTACACGAAGCTAGACTATGATGTCACAATGCCCATAAGTAAATCAACAACAACACGAGGAGGACACAATCATAACGCATCTTAATATTAAACGAGTTGTACTGTCACGAGGACAAATATAGGCCACTAGTTATCGTTCCCAGAACGCGAGGATATACAGTAGGCCTATTTATAGCCATGGCGGAGATAATCCACTTCAATTATTAAGGCGCCACTTATTGATCTATGCCTTAATGTCACTCAGATCCTCCTAAATCAATATACACCCAAGGGCAGATATAGATATAAGAAAATAACTCTGACATGAGAGTGGAATGGGGTACACTCAGCTTCGTGAGGCAGAAATGAGAAAAGGTGGGTTCAATTTGTACTCAGCTATCCTAGATGTGGTTTTCCGTGTTTATCCACTTTGGATCCAGGCGAATGCCTGGATGGTACCTAAAATGAGGCCAAGATTGACTCCTACTCAAATCCTAGCCCTGAATTACAAATACAAACCTTACTACAGACAACACAATGACTCAGGTTATTAGACATATTCCACACATACCCAAATAGACTACACGGGCAGGTGGCTTCGGTGGCGTAGTTGGTAGCATGCTGGACTTCTATGCCCAAGGTCGCGGGTTCAAACCCGGCCGAAGTCGTCGGATTTTCTTAAGAGGGTTAAAAATCCCTCAGTGTGCCTTCCTTCCCAGGGGAAGTAAAGCTGGTGGTCCCATGTCATAGATTTATGGCATGTAAAAGAACCTTCCACTAACTACACTTTTTTGAAGCCACAATTTGTAGGTTAGGTTTGCTGAATGCCCTTAAGTTCCAACGTTCGTCACCGGGTGTTGGTTGCAATGGCATCTAGTAGTAGCCAAGTTCACAGCTAGGTGTCGTGGACGGTAGCATTTGGTAGCGAAAGTAGGAACTACTTGAAATTAACGTCTGCCGTCCTTACTTGAATTAAAAACAGATAAGACACACTAATACGGTTATCAGACAGATTCTACACACACCCAAAGTACACGGGTCTACATGACCGCGTATCGCAGCCCCTAAACTGAGGAACGAGGAACCAACCAGACTACACAGGGCTACATAACCTCGGTGACGTAAAGTCCCTCAATGAATCAACAAGAACAACTCGAAGTGAAGCGGACGAAACCGCGACAGGTCTAAGATACGCTATCTAATCTAGAGACACGTTGCATGCCTCTATATTGACCGCATTCGGGCGGCGCGGCGTGGCGTGGCGCCCCTGTTTGTCACACTCGTCCTGGTCTTGTCATGGGAATTAACCGCATTGTCCATTGTTGGCGATTCCACGCTCAGCCGGGCAAATTCTACAACAGCGGCATCATCAAACTTGTGCTGCGATAGAACAATTATTGTCACAACCGCGGTGCTATGTGGAAAAAATAGTGGCTTCGCTGGCGTAGTCGGTAGCATCCTGAACTGCTATGCCCAAGATGGCGGATTCAAACCCGGCTGAAGTCGTCGGATTTTTAATAGCGTTAAAATCCTTCATTATACCTTCCTTCGGAGGGGAAGTAAAGCCGGCGGTCCCATGTCATAGATGTATGGCATGATAAAGAACCTTCCACTAATTACACTTGTGTGAAGCCAAAATTTGTAGGTTAGAATTGATAACGCTCTATTAGTTCCAACATTCGCCGCCAGGTGCTGACTGCGATGCCATCTAGTAGCCAAGTTCACAGCTAGGTGCCGTGGACGGTAGCATTTGGTAGCGAAAGTAGGAACTACTTGAAATGATCGTCTGCAGTCCTTACTTGAATTCAAAACAGATTAGGCTACACACTCGAATACGGTTATCAGACATATTGTACACACACCCAAGGTACACAGGGCTACATGACCGCGTTGTCGCAGCCCCTAAACTAAGGAACCAACCAACCAATCCATTGTTCACGATTCGCAAACGAGGCGATTCCACGCTCAGCCGGCCAAATTCTACAACAGCGGCATCATCAAACTTGTACTGCGATAGGACAATTGCCACAACCACGGTGCTATGTGCAAAATAGCGGCTTCGGTGGCGTAGTCGGTAGCATGCTGAACTGCTATGCCCAAGATAGCGGATTCAAACCTGGCCGAAGTCGTCGGATTTTTTAAGATCGTAAAAATCCTTCATTATGCCTTTCTTCGGAGGGGACGTAAAGTTGGTGGGCCCATGCCATAGATTTATGACATGTAAAAGAACCTACCACTGCAATTGGTGGTGTGTAGCAAAATTTGTAGGTTATAGTCTATTTGGCTGGTTTGGAAATGCTCTATCAAGTTCCAATGCTCGCCACTAGTGTTAATAACAGTAGCATCTGGCTGCCAAAGTTGGAACTACTTGAAATTGAACTTGTTAGGAGCCCTCGGGCGTTCGATCATAAAATGCCTAGCTTATGGCCATTAGCTGAGATTCATATATCATATGTGGAAAATAGTCAACGTTACTTAGAACCAAACCAAACTCCATGGCAAATATTCATTCGCATGGAGTAGAAGTGAGAAACCACGGATGACCACTTCTAGGTTGGCTGAGGGGGAAGAGAATCAAACCCACCTTTTCTCATGTATTCCGTTCCAGTCTTCAAGCCAGAATACTTTTTTGACAGAGCTGGGAATTGAACCTGAACCTGAAGGGTGACAGCCCTGAATGCTAGCCACTGTACCAGCCAAAACTACTGTAAAGATCAGTTCCATGTTTAAGTTTGGTGATCTGGTCAGCGTGTCACTTATGCAAGAGATCGAGGCCTAGAAACATGGCAGCATGAAGCTCTTTTAGTTTTCAGTTGATGATTTTGGATCTCACAATGCACATGTAAATTTTCGCGAATAGTACACTTCTTGGTGCTGGACAAATATGAACTGTATGTATGAGGAGCATACATAAAGTATGTTAAGTATGTTTCCTTATTTTTAGTCTAGTTTCGAATTTTGAAAAAAAAAAAAGAAGTAGAATTATGAGATCTACACGGGCCAAAAGTTGTTCGTCTGTCTGTGTGTGTGTGTGCCTTCCTTCGGAGGGGAAGTAAAGCCGGCGGGCCCACGTCATAGATTTATGGCATGAAAAAGAACCTTCCAATAACTACACTTGTGTGAAGCCAAAACTTTGTATGTTAGAATTGATAACGCTTTATTCGTTCCAACGTTCTCCACCAGGTGCTGAATTCGATGCCATCTAGTAGCCAGGTGTCGTGGACAGTAACATTTGGTTGCAAAAGTAGGAACTACTTGAAATTATTGTCTGCAGTCCTTACTTGAATTCAAACAGATAACACACACTAATACAGTCATCACAATTAACACCGGTTATCACACAGATTCTACACACACCCAAGTATACAGGTCTACATGACCGCGTTGTCGCAGCCCCTAAACTAAGGAACCAACCAATGCCTGTGTGTGTGTGTGTGTGTGTGTGTGTGTGTGTGCGTGCGTGTGAGTGTGTATATCTGTCCCCCCGCCCTTCAATTCAAACACGACGAAACCGAACTGATCGAAATTTGGTACAGAGGTAGCACTAGCAAAGGGCACCACAGTGTCATGTTTTATATCGCTGCCATCTTGACGGAAACGTAATGGCGGCCACCCAAATGATCAAAGCTTAAATCAAATTACGACTTGCCTAATCATCTGTTCTCTACCAAATTTTGCAACAGCATACCTTCATGTGGGAAGCGTCTTTCGACCAAATTAAAAGGTCATCAGTCAAATAGTTTGAAGATGGCAGCCGTGTATATGTGCAAAACGCGTGTGTGAGTGTGTATATCTGTTCCAGCGCCCCCTATCGATTCAAACACTACGAAATCGAATTGAACGAAATTTGGTACATGGGTAGCACTAGCAAAGGACACCTCAGTGTTATTTTTTATATCGCCGCCATCTTGACGGAAACGTAATGGTGGCCGCCCAAATGTTCAAGGCTTAAATCAAATTACGACTAACCTAATCATCCGATATCTACCAAATTTTTCAAAAATGTAGCGTACCTTAATGTGGGAAATGTCCTTTGCCTAAACTACAAGGTCATCAGCGAAATCGTTTCAAGATGGCAGACGTATGAATCATGCAAGTATTATAGCCTAACCGCTATTTACGATTCAACAAGGTCCAGCCTCACCAAATCCGTTTATGGTACAGAGGGTGATTTAAAGTGTCCTCAAGAAGGTGCCCCGTAGGATATTAACATCTTATAATATAATTATTATACCATGGCAGTGACCGTGCCGTATCGTGCTGGACCATGCCGTCCCATTGGGTCAAAATGGAGGCTATTGTTTGCTCGCAAGTCCATATTTTAGGCGAGGATTCAATCAATCAATATATAATATAGCTCGTTGTTATTCAACAAGCTACTACAACCAACATTCAATTATAGCCTACTCCTTAAGAGGAGGAGAAAGTAGGCTATATGATCTTTACTGAACATCTTGTTTTGTAATGGCAGAAGGGTACTACTGATGAAGAGATAAACTGTAAGTTAGAAATGAACAAGTTAGATGAAGCTGATCGTGTGAACTGACTTAGATGGTGGGGTCGTGTGATGAGAATGGGTGAGGAGAGATTAGGCTACCTAAGAGGTTAATGAGTTTGTCTGTGGAGGGTAAGAAAGCCAGAGGCAGATCTAGGGGGTGATGGTTAGATTCAGTATTGGACGGTTTCAAGTTGTGGGACATAGATGCACAGGAGGCCGCAGTGCTAACTACTAATAGGGAATCATGGGGGCGACTTGTTCGCGAACAGAGGCTTGCAGACTAGACTGGACACTGCAAGACCTAGCAGTCTCAAATGAAAATGCATGTTCTGTAGGCCTATGTATTGTTATTCCTTCTTCCGTTGAGGCCTATTAGGGACCATGTGCCAAATTCAATTTCTCATCCTTTGTTATTATCTCTTCCTTTCTATCATTGTGTTTCTTCTCTCCTCGGACTACTTTTGACTAAAATGAGACAGTCAGTCTGAAATACTGGACTTTACAGTATATCATTTAAAATGCTACAAATGCTGAACAATGCTAGAAAGGCTGGAGGCTTCGAGCAAGCGCGCGGTGAAAGGAGGGAGCTGGCTGGATGACGTCACGCTCGCCGTGTCGTTGCCGTCTCGTAACGCCAGAGCTCACCAGTGAACTCAGTACACATGCACCAAGCGGTACTATGACGTCACACACCTCAGTGCATTCTCGGTACATTTCGTGACGTTGCCGTAAAGTAACGACGAAGTCGACTAGATCATTTAAAATGATAAAAGATGGTATATTGGCTTTCACGGATTTTAGCTCTCGCTGTCAAGAGGCGCACGTGCGCTTCATAAGAAGGGAAACAGTGCACAGTTCGCTACACCTGTGGGGTTCCGGGCGCGGACACCAAGAGCCCGCTGATGAGCCAGCTTGGTGTTCCTAAGGGAAACCTCACGCAAGACACGGCATAAACCTAGAAAAAGTTCTGAGTTTTACTATTGGCTAGTTGCCTTTTCCCTACAGCCTTGGAATTCTTTCATATTTAACACGGTATTTCTAAAGAGCTCCCTTCCAACTTTCTTCTTTTGCTATAACATGTCAGTGAGGTCATCTACCCTTCTTCTTTACTTATACTCGTATTATTTGGTTCCAAATCTTTTTTAACTGCTTGAATTCATCCTGTTGTTGATTTCTTCTTCTAATAATTGGACAGCTTCGTAGTCTAGGGCAGAGGTTCCCATTAGGAATTTTTCTCGGACCCCCTAAAGCGATTGTTATGTAAGCACGGGTCCCCTGCTCCAAAATCTTTTAAGTCAAGACTTACATATTTAAATTCCTAATGGGAACCTCTTTCACAGGAAAGAAGAAAATCTTTATATATTTCGTCATGACATAAAAAACGTACAGAAACCAACGTTATCACCTTTTTTGATATGTCGATACTCTCATTCAGCTGCAGAGCAAACATGTCACAAATGTAGAGCCTTGCCAACAACGTCTCTTCAATATTGCTTGACATTATCAGTAATTCGCCTTTGCACAGTATTGTTAGACAGAGGGACGGTACTTAAGGTTTGCGGCAGCATCGCCCAGCATTCTCTTGCACAAAATAATTGCTGAAGGTAGTGAACATTGTGGGGTTTGAAAAGCACTAAACTTTTGCTGAATGTAGAATGAGCTTACCGGTATGGGTTTTGGCACGTTTTGCGACAAAATGAGATACTTCGTAGGATTCAATCGTTGCATTTTCATTCACATTCGCAACAGAATTTTTGGTAATTGAATTGGCACGTGCTAAAAGGATCTCAGTCTCAAGAAATGGCAAACAGAGTTAAGCATGGAAATCGCATGATATAGGATAGCTTCAACCATCTATGTTAAAAGGGATTGAGTCACATGCGCGGGATACCTAATATTAGCTAGTGAAATTCTTAACGTACGCTACAGGGTTCTCAGTACATTGCTTATACACAGTTTTTTTTTTCGTGTTTCTCAAAAATAGGTTGCTTTAGACTGAGGACCTTTTACCATGTGCCGATTCAATTACTTTCAGGCATGATTTCTGTTCAGCTAACTTTATTTTGAAGAATTCAATGGATTTACTGTACCTTTGTGTCCCGAGTATTTGGTATCTAGATGCCTCCGGAGGTTTGCAGGTTTCATATTCTCGTTGGCAATTTCAACGCATTGAGGCTTAGGACAATCTTTAGGTCTACAATACGTAAAGACAATTTCCAATATTTTATGTCCTATTTCCTACTTTTCGCAGTAGGCTTACTCTTTGAATGGCTAGGCTCAAGAGAGGCAGCAGACGGCCCATTCACTTCTATATTACCACAGTTTTCTCTTCGTCACTATCTGTAGCAGTGGGCCTACTTCGTTTTAAAGATCCACTTTTCAACCAACGATCCGTATTCAATGGACTTTTAATAATTAAAACAATCAAAAGTTCCTTTCAAAACTCATGTAAATATGTAAACACACAAAATGCAAAATGGCTGCGGAGCAGAACACAGAGATAAAGGAGCAGAACGCTTTCTAGCAGGAAACTTTAAAAGATCAAATTACGCTGCACAACTTATGCTGTGGATGACAATTCATAATTATTATTTTTTAAGGAACTGTTTGTACTTTCTCCGCTTTCCATTTTCATTATTGCGTTATTTAGTTTGTTAGTTATTAGAGTTTTAAGAGGCGGAACAGTGAGGACATCGTCCTGTATTGCGTTATTTCTTGATGACTCTTCGCGCATCACCTAATGGGAACCACTGGTCTAGGGAATAGCATTGTTGGCTCCCACCCTTGGGATCCCGGGTTCGATACCTGGCTCAGCCAGGAATTTAAAAGCCTTGGTATGATCTGGTACGGGGTTTTCCAGCATTGTAATACCAAACAAACCTGCCGGATGATGTGGCAAGAGGAGGAGCAGGTCACCCTACCGTACGCAAAGTACGCCTAGAAGTGACCCCTTCTCCTAGTCAAGGTCTTTCATCTCGTCGCCTACGTCCATGTGGATGTAGCATTCAGATTATTATTATTATTATTATTATTATTATTATTATTATTATTATTATTATTATCATCATCGTCGTCGTGCACACAGTCGGTACGTTGACCTGATAGTTACGATGTTCGAAACTTGTAAATGGAACAACATTAATTTGCGGTATGGACCCTATTTAAAGTCGTTTGTCTTTTTCTTTTGCCTGATGAAGTCTTTTTTGTCTGGTAACTCAGTTATATACAGTAATTGCAGTTTGAGCTCGAGTTCTGTTATATGACTGAAATAGGTAGTTCAACGAGCGACGCCACTAGTGCCCTGGGCTTCCTTTAATTATGGCTAAACTAATAATAATTAGTAGTAGTATTATCATTATTATTATCATTTTAAGTAATAATAAAGAGCGAATTAAGAATGGCGTGTTTCTAATTTTGAAGACAAAAGACGACCCAACCAGGAGCTCTATAGATACTCTGAAATTATTACAGACGTGGCCAGGAAGAGACGTCTAGCATTTTATGGACACGTCTCCAAGGATGCATCCAACCAGCTTCTCACGTACTGGCAAAGAAGGAAGACCAAGTCACTGTGGCTGATAGAAGTGAGCCAATATCTGATGGAGCTGGGAGTTACGAAAAAGGGACGTCTCTCAGAGAGCCTGCAGTACACTATCGCCGAATGCAGGCGAACTGAGACGAGTGCGATAGTGTACCCGGTGTGCTCGTGTACATTCGGGATAGTTCGCTTCGCCAACATTCGTGTTCGGCTGCGCTCGCTATTTTGGCGGTCTACCGACACGGATCAAAGAAGACGAGCGAGGGCGAATGCCGAGCGCGGACAGGTACTAACTTGAGCCAGTACACACCCGCTTGCATTCGCGTAGCCACGCACGCGCTCTGTCTACAGTATTCAGTGCAGTGATCGTTGATTATTTATTTGTTAACTGGTGCGATTTCTTTATTTATTGATGGAGTGGTCTAATGAGGAAACGCTGTAGTTTCTAAACCCACCCACCACCACTCCCTCTGACGTCAGAAGCCCCACCATCCCCCTACTAATTGTTCTTCCCTGGAGACTTGAAACTTGGTTTTTGGGTAGAGGGGGTAAAGACCATTCATTTACGTCAAACAAACGTTTTTGTAAAATTCTTAGTTTCCAAAATATACGCAATTTTGAAAATTTGACTAAAAAAAATGAAAAAATATAAAATTTTGTTCTAATGATAAAGGACATAGAGACCATTCTTTTAAGCCTATATAACACTTTTTAGGATGTTTGGTTTTCAAAATATAGCCTACTTTCCAAATTGATTTTTTTTGTTTTTGTCCTAGGGACCTGAAACTTGGTTTCTTGGTAGAGGGGGTAAATACCATTGATTTACGTAGAATACACTTCTTTGTAAAATTCTTAGTCTTGGAAATATAGCGAATTTCAAAATTGAACGTTTTTCAAAAATAAATGTAAAAACTTTATAAAGTTTTGTTCTAGTGATAAAGGACATAACGACCATTCTTTTAAGCCTATATAACACTTTTTAGAATGTTTGGTTTTCGAAATATAGCCTACTTTCCAAATATTTTTTTTGAAAAATAGGAGTTAACATATGACTTTATATGATTTTTAGTTTGAACATATAGCCTACTTTCCCAATTCAAATTTTAAAAAATACACTATTATTTTTGACTGAGTGTGGGATAGAGGAAAATGTAAGAGTTGGAAGTCAATAATTAACCTTAGAGTACTTCGGATTTTTTTGGAATTTTAGTGGGTTGCTGTTGTTGTTGTTGTTGTTGTTGTTGTTGTTGTTGCTTACACACATGGCGGTAAGCATTACGCTGTGATAAAAGGGCTGAGATACTTTTCAAGACCAAATAAGCCAACAAGTAAGAGCAAATATGAGAGAGCCAATACAAAAGCCAACACAAAAGCCAACATAAAAGCCACCATAAAAAGCCGACACAAAAAGCCAACAGAAAGCCAACATAAAAAGCCAACACAAAAAGCCAATTCAAAAGCCAACACACAAGCCAATACATAAATCAATACAAAAAGCCAACATAAGAAGCCAACACAAAAGCCAACATAAAAAGCCAATACAAAAGGCCAACATACAAGCCAATACAAGAAGCCAACACAAAAAGCCAACGTAACAAGCCAATACAAAAAGCCAAAACAAAAGGCAACATAAAAAGCCAATACAAAAAGCCAACAAAAAATCCAATACAAAAACCAATACAGTACATAAACCAATATAAAAAGCCAATCCCTACTACGCCCTACTGTTACTTTGGTCCTCGAGACCTAAAACTTGGTTTATGGGTAGAGGGGGGTAAAGACCATTCATTTATGTCAATTTTGTTTGTAAAATTCTTAGTTTCCAATCTATAGCCAATTTCAAAATTGGACTTTTTTGGAAAAATAAGTAAAAAAGTTTTTTTCTAACGATGAAGAACATAGAGACCATTCTTCTAAGCCTATATAACACCTTTTAGAAAGTTTGGTTTTCAAAAAATCGCCTGCTTACAAAATTGAAAGTTTTTGTTTTTGTCCTAGAGACTTGAAACTTGATTTGGGGGTACATGGGGTAAGGACCATTCATTTACTTGAAACAAACTATTTTGTAAACTTCCTAGTTTCCAAAATATAGGAATTTCAAAAATGGACTGTTTTGGAAAAAAAACGTTTTGTTCTAACGATAAAGGTCAAAATGAGTGGGTTTGGCGGGAATGTTTTGCAGCGAATAAGCACGATTGGGTTCGGCATGGTTCGGCCGAACTTAGGCAATGGTGTACTTGGTTAGTTCGGGGTGGTTCGGGTTGCACATTCGTCTACATTCGCGGTCGCAATCCCAGCCGAACATTCGGCGAAACATTCGGGCGAATGTTCGGCGAAGTATACTGCCTACTTCAGGAGTAAACTGAAGCAAATGAAGTTCCAGGACAAACCCTCGAGGAAGAAGACAGGTGGCATGTGGACAAAGGAGAGAAAGGAATAACACAGCCGGAGGATGCGTGACTACTTGGCAAACATCAAAACCCACTCCAAACACAATAGTTGGTGGCGCAGCGGTCAAGCTGTATGCCTCTCACCAAGGCGGACCGGGTTCGATTCCCGGTCAATGCATGTGAGATTTTCGAAGTGAAATGCCATGTCCTGTGGTTCGGATTCCACGCAAAAAGGAGGTCCCGTGGCTCATGATCGCGAGATTAACAGTCACGTTAAAACACAAGCTTCGAGCTTTTAAACTGCATGCTAAACTGCTCTGCCCAAGATAGCGGGTTCACACCCGGCCGAAGTCACCGGATTTCTTAAGAGCGTTAAAATCCTTCAGTATGCCTTCCTTCGGAGGGGAAGTAAAGCCGGCGGTGCCATGTTATACATTTATGGCATGTAAAAGATCCTTCCACAGACTAAACTTGTGTGAAGCTAAATTTCTAGGTTAGATTTCATTGGAACGCTCTATCAAAGTTCTAACGTTCACCACTAGGTATCATTGACATCTGATAGCGAAAGTTGGAACTACTTGAAATTGAACGGAACTAGTATGTCACCCTATGGGTGTACGCTAGAAGCAGCTATAGCCTCTGGCGAGCCGAACATGTCCTCGGACACTCCCGGCACTAAAATCCATACGATAAACAAATAAATATATATAAATAATAATAATAATAATAATACTATAACAATATACTAAATCGGACACACAAAGGGCTTCCAGGTCGGAGATGATGAGAAAGTTCTGGGAGCAGAAAAATAAGAAATTTACTCAAATGTATTGATTTAAGTGCTGCAATGTGGGCGTAAAATATGTAAATGTATGTATGTCTACCCCTTATTATTCCCGTTTTCCAACGGGGTCAGGGATGAGATGCGATGGAAGTCTTTGTGGTGATGGTTTTTACGGCCGGATGCCCTTCCTGACGCCAACCTCGTGAGAGGAGGTAATGAGAGATGAAATGAATGATGGTGAATGAAACTGGGCAAGGATGTGGAAGGAAGCGGCCGTGGCCTGTCAGAAGGTACCGTCCCAGCATTTGCCTGGTGTTGAAAATGGGAAACCACGGAAAACCATTTCAAGGACGGTCGACGGTGGGGCTCGAACCCACGCGTCTACCGAGTCAGCAGAGAGCTTGGCCCCAGGACTTAATGCTGCGCTTTAGCCAGCGTAGCCACTACTGTCGGTAAAATATGTAAATAAATAATATAATAATAATAATGATAATAACAAATATATGGTGCCATGGCCAGTAGAAGAACAAGGCCTAGACACAAATGAAATTGAATGTTAACATGCAGTCCATAGAGGCTCAATTTAAATGTATAATAATAATAATAACAGCAATAACACAGTACGAATAATTCGTATAGCCTGAGCTACCATGGCGTGGATCTCTTTGAGTTGGAGCTATTGAAGCGATCTATTCTCCAACTTCGAAGTTCTGTTTAACACTGCCATCTGGTAGTGGAAACCAAAACTCTAATGGATGATCTATTTCGACCGAAATTGGTCATCCAAGTAAAGTGGAACTTGGATAATTCGAACCTCAAGGGACCAGTAAAAATATCGAATTATCCAAAAATTCGAATTAAGAAAGTTCTTTGAAAAGGGTGGAGAAGATATATTGTATTACTTTTACATAATGATTTACGTTCAACAAAGCAGATTAACAGACAACGGTGCTTTATAATGGCTGTAACGTAAATAACCCCAAAAGTTTCAAATGAAAAATAAAACCAAAATGTACTATTCACCAATTTAACGACAGTAGCAATCCAGCAATGTAGTTAAGTCTTTGAGAAATCTACTGTTTTTCAAAAAAGTTTGAGATTCTAAGTTCTGTGAAGTGGTTTGTTGCTTGGGCTGCACTCGGAACAGTTTTTATCGGGAACTGAATCAACTGACCCAACTGTTTGGCTTCCGATCGTCTTTTTACACTAAAAGCTTCGAATTATCCAAAATAAAATTCGAATTAATCACGATTTTTAGCATTGATTGTATATAAAATTATGGGGACCAAGAGAAAAATTCGAATTAAAGAAGATTTCGAATTATAGAAGTTCGAATTAGCCACGTTCCACTGTATTAATCTCATGTAATTCTTTTTCGGGATTAGGGAAGCACCCAATACAATTGGATAAAATCGTGTTGGCCGACTGAAAAACATCAAATTTCGATTAGTAAGACAACATTGAAGAATGGCTTCCAACACGATCATGCTAATGTTAGGGTTGTATGGAACTGCGCCCAAGCTTCACAAATGACCCTGGCCATTAGCATAATAAACCTTTCAATAGTAGCAGTGGAACTGCGCCCTTTGAGAGCGGTCAGGTAGTTCCCTTCCTCCGCCCCTCTACCGAATTATGTTGTGTTTAGTGGTGTGAATTTGAAGTGACTCATTTCAAATCGGTTGTGTGTTGATTGCGAACAAGTCAAAAACCGTCCAGATTGCGTACAAGAGATTAGTGTTGGCCTGGGATACATAAAACAGGTACAGTTTTCAAAACAGACTAATATTTAATTTTTGTTCTAGCAATATTAGCATTAACTGGTACATTGGGATGTTTTCAACAACCTAACAATATTTTAAAAATAGTTTTGTTATTGCAAATGTTTAATAATCTAGTTTGAGGTAATCTTACCATTTAGAAGATTATTATATTTTTTTTATTGTATAACAAAACTAGAGGGGTAGTTATTTATGGTGGATTAGAGAGAGTTGTATTATTATTATTATTATTATTATTATTAGTGTAGCCTCCGTGGCTTAGGCAGCAGCGCGCCGGCCTCTCACCACTGTGTTCCGTGCTTCAAATCCTTGTCACTCCATGTGAGATTTGTGCTGGGCAAAGCGGAGGCGGGGCAGGGTTTTATCCGGGTTCTCCGGTTTTCCCTGTCATCTTTCATTCCAGCAACACTCTCCAATATCATTTAATTTCATCTGTCATTCATTTATCATTGTCCCAGAGGAGTGCGACAAGCTTCGGAAGCCGGCACAATGCCTATCCTCGCCGTTAGATGGGGGCTTCATTCATTCCATTCCTGACCCGGTCGGAGACTGGAAGCAGGCTGTGGATTTTTTTCATTATTGTTATTATTCGCCTCTGTGGTGTAGTGCTTAGTTTGATTAGCTGCCACCCCCGGAGGCCCGTAGTACAGCTCGGGACGGGGGACTACCTCTTATTGTCAGCAGTGGTGGGAGACAGTCCGTCACTTCCCCTTAAACCGACCTTGGGCTAACAGCCGACTTGACTATGGGCGCAATTCAATAGGCCTAATTAAAAGGATCTGGAAATACCACCGATTATGGGCGCAGTTTCATGTCTCCCTGTAGGTACATCATGTGCGCCTGGATGGTAGGCTACACGTGAACACTATACCATCACCAGAGGTACTTACTACCATTGGCTATGCTAGAGAGGGGTTAATGAGGAGGCACGCGATCGCATATCGCAGACACCGGACAGGACTGAGCTGTGCTGTGCCAGCAGTCCCTCGTGAGACCACATACCGTGCGGAGCTCCGACTGCAGTGCCCACTCAACTACTACATTGGATTTAATCAGAAATACTTCGGTGAGTATTTCACACTTTGCTCTACTGCATATCAGCCTGTTCGCGAGCACTCGGTGCTTTTCAAATAAAATTTGGTGCTCTCGTTATACCAAGAAAACAGTGCTCGCAAGCACAAGCTCCCCTGAGATCCAATCTTCAATTCAAATTTTGTTGCACGAACCGCGGAATAATAATGTTTTCGTTTCAAGTTTTGACAGTCAGAAATTTTATCTATTTGTGAAATAGTATTTTTTAATCTACAGTAAAAATAATAATTGGACATCCCTGTTTTATGAGTAACACTAAAACGTAAATGTACATTTTCATGAGTCATGCAAGCAGTTGCAGCATTCCTGGTGAGCGGTGAATCCCTAACTACACTCACTGGCAAAGAAAGCGAAAATCTACAAATTTCCGATTAAACTCAGTGTTGGACTGTTCCAAACCTTGTACTTCTTTTTTAGCGTATGGGACTTAGTGCCGGGAGTGTCCCAGGACATGTTCGGCTCGCCAGAAGCTGTAGCTTCTTCAAGCGAACACCCATAGGGTGAGCTACAAGTTCCGTTCAATTTCAAGTAGTTCCAACTAGTGATGAAAGTTAGAACTTTGATAGGACGTTACAACGAAATCTAACCTAGAAATTTAGCTTCACACAAGTTTAGTTAGTGGAAGGATCTTTCACATGCCATAAACCTATGACATGGGACCGCCGGCTTTACTTCCCCTCCGAAGGAAGGCATACTGAAGGATTTTAACGCTCTTAAAAATCTGACGACTTGGGCCGGGTTTGAACCTACGATCTTGGGCACAGCAGTTCAGCATGCTACCAACTACGCCATCGAAGCCGTAAATACTATGATATTACACTAACATGGCAATGTATCATAAGTTAATTACCTTAATTAGTACAATAATTGAAAAACATTATTGATCAAGACAATCACAACCATGCACAAACACGAATTTGGAAATGTTGAAACCTGGAATCCATCCTCCGACCTTTTGCACTGTATGATTACGATTGTGGTAGACAACCCATAGCCTAATGTTCACAAAAATACGCGGCACGAGAATTCCCAGCTGTTTGTGGTTATTGTTGTCCGAAAGCGGGAAACGTTAACATTGGTGTTGTGATTATCACGATAAACAATGTTTAACGATAATTATTGTTGCGCTGAAACTTCTCAAATGAGCTAATCAAATCACGGCACATTGCCATATCGCTGCAAAGTCACAGCATTCAATGTATACCAGGTTTGTAACGGTCAAGCATTGAGTTTTGCCTGATATTCAGTACCGGATTTCTGCCTAGGCCTACAAGGCCCCGGCCTAGGGGCCCAGCCAGCCTAGGGGCCCCGGTGGCGGAATCTTTACATAGGCTCAAAAGCCTGGCTTGCCTTATCAAAATGCTTTATCGATAATAATATTACAATAAATATTTTTACTGCATTTTGCCAAAACTTACAGCCCTGCGCGCAACAAAGCTAGAATTAGGCCTCTTAATTCCCCCTCTCTCTCTCGCCTGCAGTATCCACGCTTACCATTGCCAGGCCAAGCGCAAGCAGTCCATTCTAGTGTATAGGCTCTGTGCGTCACTTCTCTGGAATGACTTCTTGGAAAGGTTCAACAAAGTAGGCAAATCTCTCCAATCTGTTAACATCGACCTGGGTACGATCGTTGAACTGTATCAGTTTTTGGTAACATATCTAGAACAACTAAAGAAACCCAGTAACTTTTATCATTATAAGTCAAACGTTATTGACAAATCCGGTGGAAATAGCTATGCATATGACATGCAGAGGAAACGTAAGCGTCAAGTCCAGTTCGACGAACTAAAAGGAAACGAGACCGAACTCTCTGGCAGGGACAAATTCAGAGTTACCATTTTTAACGTCATTATAGATACACTAATTACAGAACTACGGAGTCGCGGATCTGCTTGTGAGGAGTTAAGTAAATAGTTTGACTTTCTTACGAAACTACATCGTTTGGAATCTAAAGACATTCGTGAAGCAGCCAGAAACCTTATAATTTATTTTTTTTACCCGGGGGATTTGGATAAGACTTGGGAAAACGAGTGTCTGCACTACAAGCTCATTTGTCGTCGAATGATGGAATTATGGAGTTATCGTCACAGAAGCTATACAAATACTTATCGGAAAAAGGCTTTTTGGACTTTTATCCAAATGTAGGAATTGGACTCCGAATGCTGTTGTGTACACCAGCGTCAAACTACTCAGCAGAACGGTCGTTTTCAGCGCTAAAGAGAGTAACAAATTACTTAAGATCTAACGTCATTAATTCTTATGCACAGAAGAAAGTTTATCGTATGATTCTATAATGTTTTAGAATAACGTAACTATAGTAACATAGACTGTATTGCGGCTTCGGTGGCGTAGTTGGTAGCATGCTGAGCTTCTATGCCCAAGATAGCGGGTTCAAACCCGGCCGAAGCCGTCGGATTTTTTAAGAGCGTTAAAAATCCCTCAGTATGCCTTCCTTCGGAGGGGAAGTAAAGCCGGCGGTCCCATGTCATAGATTTATGGCATGTTAAAGATCTTTCCACTAATTACACCTGTGTGAAACTAAATTGGATAGGTTAAGAATATAAACAACGCTCTTAGGTTGCTACGTTCGTTGCCAAGAGCCGACTGCGGTGGCGTCTAGTAGCTAGTTCTGAACTAGGCCTAGTAGTCGTTGACGGTGGCGTTTGGCGGCAAAAGTAGGAACTATTTGAAAATTCAAAGTTGCAGTCCCTACTTGAATTAAAAAACAGATACACACACTAATACAGTCATCACAATTAACACCGGTTATCAGACAGATTCTACACACACCCAAAGTACACGGGGCTACATGACCGCGTTGTCGCAGCCCCTAAACTAAGGAACCAACCAACCACCATAGACTGTATTATTCTGATGTTTATTAAAGTCATTAAAGTCGATTAAAAATTATATGTTCTGTACTAGTGCATTTAATTTTCTAAATTTCCAAAATAGCTTCGAGATGGTGGGGGGCCCAAATGTCAAGTGCCTAGGGGCCCTGGATCTCTAAGCCCGGGCCTGCTGATATTCCTAGTGTTTCGTTTTTTATGCCGATGAGTGTACTGTATTTCAACACTTCAGAGGGACAGAGATGTAGCCTAGGTAAAGGGAAAAGAGGCGCATGCTTGTATTATTATTATTATTATTCTTTCGTTACGCCCAATTGTTTGCTCTGCATTTTAATGTTGGCCCAGTACTCCTTCATTCGCAATCGATGTTGCACCTTTCTCTCTATCGTCCACGCCTTCCCGGTTTTTAGCGTCGGCTTAAGTTGAAAACTCCGATATTTCTGAAGTTTTCCCTAAGTGGGCCACGCTCCTGTATATCTTCACGTGTTATCCCAGTCTCCAACAGATCTTTCTTTACTTCACTGAAACAGGCCCCCTTTGTCTTTTTCTCACGGAGAAAAGCAAAAATTCGGTTGGATAGCCGTGTTGATTTCATTCGGGTTATATGTCCATAAAAGGAAATCCTCCTTTTCCTCATCACGTCAGTTATTTTCTCTTCGTGAGTGTACAACTCGTGGTTGTGGCGTCTACCGAACTCGCCGTGTTCTTTGACTGGACCCAGGATTTTCCTCAATATCTTCCTTTCCTTGGTCTCCAGTTTTTCCATTATGCCATTTCTATTCATGGAGAGACATTCCGCTGCATACAAAGCTTCTGGCCGGATGACTGTGCAGTAGTGCTTCAGTTTTGCATTCAGGGATACAGATCTTTTGTTGTAGCCTACACATTCTTAGTTAGATGGTAAGCCATTTCAATTTTATTCAAGCGTGACGCAAAAGCCTCGTTTTCGGACATTGTAGGGTCTATCCATTCCCCAAGATACTTACATTTCACAACCCGCTTGATTTTCCCATGATTCACTTCAATATGTTTTGGAGCCGTTTTGATGTTAGTAATAAATTCTGTTTTCTCGAAAGAGATCAGGAGGCCCGCCTTTGCAGCTTGTGTCTGAAGCTGGTTGATCTGTTTCCTGGCCGTATCCAACGAATCTGCAAAAACCGCAAGGTCATCTGCAAAGGCTAGACAGTCAGTTGATAGGTTCTTATTCTTGTGACCAAGTCTGATTCCATTTTGGACTCCTTCATCACTCATTGTTTTGCGCCACTCACGGATAACTTTCTCAAGAACGCAGTTGAATAGTAGAGGCGAGAGACTATCTCCCTGTCGAACTCCTGTCCTTATCTCGAAGGCATTGGAAATCTCGCCCCTAAACTTAACTTTTGAAGTGGTGTTGGTGAGAGTAATGGTGCTCGGGTACTTGGTATGGCATGGGAGTGGTGCTCACAGTCTCTGAAGGGTTGAGAATGCCTACTCTATATGACTGCAATAAGTTTCCAGAGAAAAATAAACTGTGTTAGTAGAGATGGTGATTTAGCATTTTGAAATCAGAAATTCAGCATTTTGGTTCCAACATTTCGTATTTTGTAGCTTTTATACATTTGAAATTAAGCACTTTATAGCATTTTGAAGAAAGAAAACAACAAATTTAGGTTAAACTAACAAATGAGTAACTTTAAAATGACCTTTTAATGTGAAATTAAAATCACACGTGTAAAAGGTTAACAGTGAGATATTTATTTAGCGTATGGGTTTGAGCGCCGGGAGTGTCCGAGGGCATGTTCGGCTCACCAGAGGCTGTAGCTGCCTCAAGCGGACACCCATGGGGTGAGCTACAAGTTCCTTTCAATTTCAAGTAGTTCCAACTTTCACTGACGCTTAGTGGTGAACGTTGGAACTTCGATAGAGCGTTTCAACGAAATCTAACCTAGAAATTTAGCTTCACACAAGTTTAGTTAGTGGAAGGATCTTCTATAAGCCATAAATCTATGACATGGGACCGCCGGCTTTACTTCCCCTCCGAAGGAAGGCATACTGAAGGATTTTAACGCTCTTAAAAAATCTGACGACTTCGGTCGGGTTTGAACCCGCTATCTTGGGCACAGCAATTCAGCATGCCAACTACGCCACCGAAGCCACTAATAGTGAGTTAACAATGCATTTAATAAATTATAAATGTACTGTATTTATTATTTATTTACATATTTTACGCCCACACTGGAGCACTTTTTCTCCTCCCAGAACTTTCTCATCCTCTCCGACCTGGAAGCCCTTTGTGTGTCCGATATAGTATATTGTTTCCGTTCAACTTTTATTATTTTGAGACTTATGCTTTTGTTCTTCAAAATCCTCTTCTCTTCTCTGTCTTTGATTTGTTGCCGAGTTATACCCAATTCTTCCAAATCATCCTGAACTTCTTTGAACCAATTATTACTGATTTTATTTTTCAAAAAGTAATCAAATAGTTGTTTCAATATCCCGGTTTCTGGCAGTCTTGATATGTGACAGAAAAAGGAAATTCTTCTTTTACGCATTGTAGTTATTATTGATTCGGCAAGCCTCCGTGGCTTTGGCGGCAGCACGCCGGCCTCTCACCACTGGGTCCGTGGTTCAAATCCCGGTCACTCCATGTGAGATCTGTGCTGGACAAAACGGAGGCAGACAGGTTTTTCTCCGGGTACTCCGGTTTTCCCTGTCAAAATTTCATTCTAGAAACACTCTCCACTATCATTTCATTTCATCTGTCATTCATCTAATCACCCCAGAGGAGTGCGTCAGGCCTCGGCAGCCGGCACAGTTCATATCCTCGCCGCTAGATCGGGGCTCCATTCATTCCATTCCTGACCCGGTCGGAGACTGGAAGCAGGCTGTGGATTTTCATTTCAGTTATTATTGACTCACATTCACGATAGACGATGTTGTTAGGCAACAATCTCCACTCTCCATCAACTTGTTTTTTTAAAATAATTGTTCTAATAATTCTTCTGTCAGTTTTCTTTAATTTGTTTGTTGTAGATTTTACATTCAATTTGAATAAAGTTTCACTAGCATAAGTTGCCTCTGGTTTAACTATGGAATTATAGTGTTTCAGGTTAGCGTTTATCGAAAGAGATTTCTTTTTATAGGTTGGCCAGGTAAGTCTTCATGCTTGTTTAAATTTAGTTGTTCTGTATTCTATTGCTTCTTTTTCATTTGTGTTCCATGTTATTATTTCCCCAAGATATTTGAATTTCTGAACAATTTTAATCTCTTTATTATTGTTCAGTTGAAAGACTGGTAGATCAACTTTAAAAGCTGGCATCATTTCTGTTTTTTTCAAATGAAATTTGTAATCCTATTTTTTTGGCTATAATTTCTAGTTGTTCAATTTGAAATTTAGCCTCTTCTATTGTATTTGCAAGTAATGCTAATCGTCCGCAAAGGCAAGACAGTTGAGTTTTATATTTCTACCGATCTTGATAGTTGGTTGACATTTCTTGTTCCATTCACGCGTAACCTTCTCCAATGCACAATTAAACAACAATGGTGAAAGTCCGTCTCCTTGTCGGAGTCCAGTTCTTATAGTGAATGATTCTGATAATTCACCTCTAAATTTAACTTTTGCCTTCGTACTTTTGTAAGTCATACTAATGAGGTTAACGAGTTTTTGGTGTAAGCCAAATTCTTTAAGGCTTTTCAATAATGATTCACGATGGATACTGTCGTATGCTTTCTTAAAATCTACAAACGTGATGACTAGACCCTTATTTCGAACTCTTTGGTGCTTCATTATCCATTTTAAACTAATGATTTGATCCGAACAGCCTCTACCTGGTCGAAATCCTCCCTGATATTCTCCAAGTTCTTGGTCGAGTTGTTCTTGGATTCTTGTGTATATAATCTTAGATAAAATCTTGTATGAAATATCAAGCAAGGATATTCCCCGATAATTATTTGAATCGGAGCGATCACCTTTCTTATCCAGCGGGTGAATTATCGCTGTATTCCATTCCTCGGGAAGCTTCTCCGTGTTCCAAATATCAATGATGTATTTATGTAGGTTTTGAATAGTCTGATCATTAGCATTCTTCCATATTTCTGCTACTATTTGATTCTCCTGCTGCTTTGTAGTTTTTAAGTGCATTAATTGCTGTTTTCACTTCATTGTAAACTGGTGGTATAATATTTTGTAATGGAGTTTTATTTTTTGGGTTATGGTTAAATTATAGATGTTCCACAGGATCCTCACAATTGAATAACTCCTTAAAGTATTCTGCGAGGATGTTAGCATTATCTTGATTATTGTGTGCCTTTTTTCCATTTTTATTTCTTAACATAAGTGTGGGAGGGGTAAACTTAGATTGATATTGCTTGAATGTTTTGTAATAGTCTCTTGTTTTATGCTGATTGAATGTTTCCTATATAGTTCTAAGCATTTCCTTTCGATAATTTCTTTTAATTCTCATAATTTCTTTAGCTGTTTGTCTTCTAGAGTTAATTAGTTCTTCTCGAGTTTTTTCTGTTTTCCTCTGTTGATCATTTAACCATGCTTTGTGTCTTGTTTCAATTGCTTTGTCACATTCCCCGTTTCACCACGCATGTTTCTTTCTCCTGTTAATTGGAGCGATTTCTTCAGCTATGGTTTTAAGTTTGTTGACCATTGTCTCTAATTTGTCATTTAAAAGTGTTTTGGATCTCTCTAAATATATTTTATTATTTATTAAGTTACTGGGATCATAATTTCTCCTTATTTTGAGACGATTACGTTTGTGTTTCCTTTTTTGGTGTTAACTTGATTTTTATTTTTGAGATATAATGATCCGAGTCTACCCCACGGAGGACTCTGACATTATGAATTTCTTTATGACAATCTTTATCCATAGCAATATGATCAATTTGAAACTCTACCAATTTTACGTTTGGGCATTTCCAGGTCATAAGTTTATGTGGTCGCCTCATAAATCTAGTGGTTTCCAAAATGAGTCCATGATCTGCACAAAATTCAATTAATCTTTGGCCATTTTTGTTCGTTAATTTATGAGCTGGCCACTACAACTGTACGATACTTCTTTTCCCTGCCTATTTTAGCATTGAAATCTCCAAGTAAGATTTTTATAATTATGTTCATTAGGGATCTTCGATAACAGTTGACCAAGTTCTTCCCAAAAGTTTTCAACTCCTCTATCTTTACTGTTTTTGTCATTTGTTGGTGCATGGACATTTATTAAAGTATAAGTTGTATTCCCTACTTTAACTGTTAGAAGTGCCATCCTCGAAGAGTTTGAAGAAAAATCTTCGATTGAGTCTATTATGCTACTATGAACAAGATAACCTACACCAAATTGGGGGACATTCTTCATTACTCTTTGTCCTGGAGGTCCTTTGTAGAGACGATAACCTCCTGATTCAATTGGGTCCTGGTCTGTGTTCCTAAGTTCTTGTAAAGCCATTATTAAAATCTTATGTTGATCCATCACATCAGTTAAATGTTTCAGCTTGCCCGCCTTACTTAGTGAATTAATGTTTAATGTTGCAAAATATGAAAATTTTCCTGATTTGTTGAACTTAAGTCTCTTCTTACATTGTTGGGTTTATCCATTGTCTGTCAGGTGTCTGTCGATTGTCTGTTGGGCTTTCAGGCGATCCGACTCGTATAGGTCTTCTACGTGACACCCCACCGATTCCGAATGGTGCCTTTGTGCAGATCTTTGTTGTTGTTTGTGCACAACGGTGGATTTATTTTAAATTATTAAAATTATTCATGCTTTTGGGATAATGCCGTGTGAAAATAGAATTAAGATTTTTTAAGTTTCGAAAGGAACCTTGCCTCCCTTTTCTATTGAAGTTTCCTTTCGGAACGTTTAGAATTTTAACATTTTTTTCACACGGCATTATCCCAAAAGCATGAATAATTTTAACAGTATTCCGAGCCGTGACAGCCTTAATCTACATATTTTAAATTAATTAAGTTAAAGTAGTACAGTAAAATTGTTACAAGTTAAAGACTTACACAGAAAGAAATTTATACTGATACAAAATCAGAATAATACAGAGAAAGTACACACAATTAAGTCTTGCTTGAAAGTCCACCAAAGTGGGTAGGTGCATGCAAGTTCATAAATCATTAACATTGTTGAATGGAATCTTAGAGATGTTTTATAGACATTTTCGGTCTCAGAACTTGTTGATTTGACCTACACGGAGGAAATTAAAGCGACGGACGGGCAGGCAAAAAGTGCATTTTCATTGGCCATTGGCTGCATAAAACTATTATTATTAAAAAGTGCAGGGGGGATTACTTTCCGCTCCGCATTCCAGACCGGTGGTCAAGCCGTCATAAACATTTCAAGAGTGTAGAAACTTCTTATTTGTTTCCATACGAAAAGGAAGAATAAATAAACGTTATGTTCGAAAAAAAAATGATTTTGCATATGTAGCATTTTGGTGCAATTATCGCTTTTTTAATCAATTTCGCTTTTTTTTGTCGCTTTCTCAAAACACATAAAAATGTGGTTTCCAGGTCGTAAAAAGTGAAAATACAAGAGTGCAAGCCATTGTAAGCATTTTGCCCTTATCGCATTTGCGAAAAAACACCACCCCTATAGCATTAGCCAATCAAAGTATGAATGCCGCTGAACTTGGCTGCACCAGCGTTTATTGTTTATTGCAGCAGGAGCCTTGCGGGGCGAGCAGGGGGACTCAGCAATGGCGGAGTGCAGTCGCCACATAAGTCAAGCAGCATTGTGGGCGCTACTTGTGTTAGTTACAGGGCATTTTCTCAGGGGAAACGCGGGGTTACGCGTACTCCTTAAACATTTCAAAACTGTTTAAGAAAAACTTTTGATACATTTGTATCTAGTCCGGCAAATATACCTTCTGACTTGAAAGTTCATCGATCAGCTGGCGTCAACGCGCTGTTTACAACAGCTGGAGGAAGTTTCGAGTAATCCTCGATTTAAATCGATCTATTGCATCAGTTTCTTTTGGTCGGCAACTCGGCACTCAGCAGCATAATCGAAACAATAGGCTGGCATATAACAGTATTTTCTGCTCGACAAAAGCTTTGTGTTATTGCTGCCTTATTCGAAGAAGTTTACTTGTATAGGCATAAAATAAGTAACCTACTATAACAATCGTGAAAAGGAAGTTCTGTTCTTATAAGCACGCAGGCTAGTGTTTGGTGATGGGTTAGGTGGATAGTTTGTGTGTGTGGGTAATTTTGAAGGATGAAGAAAATAACAAACTATTTTACATCCACCCAGGCATCGAAAAGGCTGAAAGTTAATGAATTAATGAGTTAATAAATTAACCCAATTCAACCTTTCATTTAACATGTCAGCCCATAGAGTAATAACTTGACCCTGCAAATTGCCGAAAATTCTCCCATCAATCAGAGCTCAAGAAACAGTTATGTGACCAATTGGGTAAGGGTACCTTCGTGCATGCGCTCAAAATCCAACATATTTCTGTGTTGGCAAGCAAAGTGAATGGTCTCTGCTTTCGGAGTGCCTTGACCGGCGCTCTGTTCAGTCAGTAAAGCCAGCGCGCCCTGATCACTAACTGAATTAACTGAATCCTACAGATATTTATGAATATTTATGTTAAAACATATAATAAAGTTATAATTATCGTCGAACATAAACAGTCGTATGCAACTCGCCTATAATGGTAATTAAGACACTCGTATGGAAATTATAAAACTTGCTTACGCTCGTTTTATAAACATACCCCTGTCTTAATTGTAGCCATTATAGGCTCGTTGCTTAATGTACTATTAAGAAAGAAGCTGCGTTAGAAGCAAGGGCAAAGGGACATAGAACAACAACAAAAGATGCCAGTGCTTCAAATGGAAGAAGATGAATTCTATGGTAATGGCATGTTCTAAAAGCCAGAAATAACTTTGATTCCAATTTATCACTCATTTCTCTCCCTCTCTCTCTCTCTCTCTCTCTCTCTCTCTCTCTATATATATATATATATATATATATATATATATACAAGCTGACCCGGCAGACGTTGTCCTGCTGAAACGTCTTTTTATTGCCCCATGTTGGTAGCGACAAATGAAACGTTTTGCTAGCTCCTATCTGTTGGGTGAGAAATGTAACTGTTTACCTTTGCCTAAGCTATGTTGTTTTAATGGGCGCCAAGACCTCAACGCAATGTTGAAATCTAAATTTTTATTTAACAACGTCTAGCTCTGGCAGAACACCTTCAAGACTCTATTCACTCAGATCGTGGTATGATTTGATCATTAACCCAACAAACAATTGTATCAGGAGAAGGAATTGGTCTATATCTAATGCTACCTACTGAAAGCAAAGATTGCATTGTAAAAGAAATGAATTTATTATATAAAACAAGAATAGCAAAATTAATAATAATAATAACTATAAAATTTAAATTGGAGCGTTGTGATTTGAATATAACCGATAGAAAATTACGTGAAAACGGAGTCTGATAAATTGATTTTACTCTTATTTCCAAGCTATGAAGTTACTGAAATATGAAATGTAAAACAAAGAAAATGAGAGATTGCGTATTTCTGCGTCATTGGCGCTTACCACTGGAAATTGCCAAAGCATTTCCCTCGTTCTTGATGATGTTGTGAGCTTCCCACAGTCTCCTGGACGTCGTCATCTCCGTCGGAATTTGATGATATTCTGGTAGATTAGATAATTCTATGGTCCGTACCTCGGACCCAAACACTCGTACAACCAAGTTTTACAAAAGTTCGTCGCTAACTCCACTGAACATCGGAGCGACACGCACGCGCATCCATACTCCTCAAGTATTTCACAGATAGTCCTCGTCCCACGGAACATCGGAGCGACTCCCGCGTATATCCACACTCGGCAAGAACTATACAGATTGTTCTCCTTTCACGGCGCGTCGAACGATATATCTACACGTTGGCTCCCCCACCATGGTACCGACATCTAGCTTACGTCGTCCTCACTGATTGGTTGACCCACCACGCGATCTTCTCCTCCTCCGGGTCATTACACTCGGCGGGAGGGTTCCGTTCCAACAATTCGTCTTTTCTAGACCTTGCGACCCAAGATTGCGTCATGCTTCTCGACAAGATTAAGCGTGTACTTGAAATCCCAGTGAGTCACGTCTCTCGATATACCCTAACTGACGAAAACTCCGTAAAATTCCGTAATCAGATAATTTTTTATGATATCGTCGTTCGTAATAATTTGCTGGATAGCGTTTTCTAAGACATAGAAAACCTATCTGAATGCTAATAATTTTTATAAAATGCTCCGAAAATACCTTAATAATAATTATAATAAATTAATAATATTAATAAATTACCATGAAAAATTCTCTTGGCTGAACAATTTGCCGCGTAAATAAATATAGAATGGCTTCCTACTGACTTATGCCAGTTGCATAAAACCCCTCGAAAAACACGTTACATATTCGCCTCGGATCATCGGATGATTTACCGTGACGACGGTCCATTATCCGATTATCCCAGACACGTTAATAAACCCCATCTAAAATACATATTACATAAATGAAATCACCCTAAATTACAGATATATACACTCATATTTTTTCTTCACGCACTTTGCGTCAAAGTTTGTTGTCACTATGGATCGCACTTTGCAACCAGTTCAATGTTTTACATAGGGAATAGTGTTCCACGGATATTTCCGCCTCTCAAATTTCTCTATGTTGGAGAAATAGACATAATTAATGTGTGAGCACTATGTATTTATGATGTCATACCACACGCATTGAAGGTGTTCTGATATATTTATATCACCATAGAACTTCCTAATTTCACTGGAGGTCCCCTCCTTATGGTGACATTTAATTCCACTTATCACTCAGCACACGATCACACTATTGTGGCAGCGCCTCGTGACCATAATACTTAATCTCTCTTTGAAGTAGATTAAATTAATATTGACTTCTGAAAAAAAAACAGTAAATGTGCATTACATATAACACCAAATATTTCTGTGCAGTAAGCGCCCTGTCTTGTTAAGTTCCCGTTAACCATATTCTACTTAATACTAGTTCTCAACACAGACCATTTCTCCTCACACAAATAATACCATTGTACAAATTATCTTAAATTACACACTTACAAATCTTACATGGCGAGGCCGTAAACAGAAATCACGTGTGCTGATATGTATGAGTTTCATGAAGGACTGTCTCGCATTCTGATGGCCCATCTTTTATCTCGTGGACGCCTTAAGCTAACAAGCCCTATTCAAGCGCTCCCCCATCTCTTGGAGATAAATGGGAACCCAACAGCGCTGCCAAAATGGCCTTGGTGCATCGAGACAATTTAGTGCTCAACAGCATCCGACAATCCCGTCATATTTCCCTGTACCTTAAAAACTCACATTTACTTACATACTACCCCCCTGTGTGACTTCTGATACGCCTGCCTTAAGACCAGATCTTCCACGCACCAGACACCACACTTACTCATTTGATAGCCTGGCTCGCCAGCTAAACACACTCACTTTATGACACATATTTTCGTAGACTATGTATATTATACGTTCCGTATAATCTGTTTCCCTCACTATTCTCCAGCACATATGCTGTTTTCCCAATACGTTTGGAAACTATAAATGTTACTGCGTCACCTGCTTCCAACCTTGCAAGTGGCTCCCTTAAATGAACGTCCTCACGTTGCTCTACCTACCTATTTCTCAGTGTCTGTAACGATGCCCTGTTGCTACTATCCACACATGCTAACCCTACTTTCCTCTGGTGTAACACCTCTACTTGACACTCTATGACCTAAAAATGTCACTTCTGACTGACAGAATGACGACTTAGACAGCTTCAAAGTGAACCCTGCCTGATCTAACTTCTGAAAAACTATATTTAAATGACATAGATGCTCCTCAAAACTGCGTGAACTAATTACCATATCATCTATGTAAATGGTTACAAACTCTCCTGTGTCATCCCCTAATGCGATGTTTAAAGCCCTAATTAAAGCTGCTGAACTACTCTTTAACCCATACGGTGTTCTACAAAATTGATAAAGGTTATATTTATGACTAAAAGCTGTAAATGGTCTATCTTCGTACATAAGTGGCACTTGCCAAAAACTGGAACTCAAATCTACACAAGTGAAATACTTCTTCCCCTCAAATGTTTGCATTAATTCCTCTATTGACATAGATTTCAGCTGATCTGAACTAATTCTACTGTTAACCAAACGAGCGTCTAAACAAATACGAACCGTGCCGTCGGTTTTGGGTACCGTGATCAAAGAATTAACATATGGACTGTTAGAGTGCTCAATAATCCCATCTTCAAGCATCTGGTTAATTTGTGCCTCAACTGCACTCTGATAAGCGAAAGGTACAGGATATCTATGTCCTGTGAATACTGACCTATCAATAACGTTCAATGAATGTGTATAGCAATTGGCCATACCAATGCGATCCTCAAAAACTCTCCTATTACACAAAAACACATCATAGAGCCGAACACATTTTTCCACCTCTATATTACCCTGAAATGCAGCCTCACGTAACGAGTCCTCTAGACTTCCGTTCGTAATCACACTGCCCACAAAACATGGAGAACCCCGCTCTACGGCTGGCGATATCTCATTTAAAGTACAAATCACACCTACAATACTACTCCTCTGAATATGGTCATTGAACGCTACTTCTACTTCAGAATCTCCCCATTTAAATTTCAAACTCCCTACATCATAACATAAGTTACCAGACACTCTACTTAGCCACTCTGAACCCAAGATAACACTGAATACTAAATTTGGAATTACAAGGCAAATCTGCTTCTCTACATGATTATTAATTTTAATGTCTACTAAAACTTGCTTAGAAATTACTTTAGACCTCTTCCCAACAGCTGTGATAACAAAAGTGCTTTTAATTGGCATCTCCTCAAAATTTACTCCAGTTCCTTTCATTTTATCATAAAATGCACTACTTATGCAACTCTTCATACAACCACTATCAATTAAAACATCTGTGTACGCCTCGGACACGTTAAATTTAACTATGGGGCTCTTACTAACCACTTCCTGAATAATACCTTCATCATTTAGTTCATGTAATAATTCATTTCTCACATTTAGGTCATAGGGTTCCTGTATAATTGTATGGACAGGGCATGCTACAGACTGAGATTCTGACCTTACTTCGCAGCCTGGTTCGCGTTTAAAGAACCGCTACAGCTGGCCGTAGTACTAGTTACTACTGCACTGGTCTGGTTGTTCTGAGTTGTGTTGTCATTGTTTGGCTGTATATTACTACCACTAGGCTGTCCTCTTCCTTGACCCCTATTCTGGTTGTAATTATTGTCATTATAATTTCTCCCTTGATTTCCCCTGAAATCATTGTTTCTCCCTTGATTTCCCCTGTAATCATTGTTCCTCCCTTGATACTGATTACCATAGCCATTTCCTCTGTTCTGATTTAGCTGATTATTATTATTTCTATTTTGAGCATTGGCCCCTTCGCCACCGTTCCCTTGAACTTCCTGATGCCTGGCTTCATTAGGTCTATTATTATTATTACCCTGGTTCCTATTAAAATTGTCCTCATAACCCCCTCTCCCTAGTGCATCAAATGTGCTTAACAAATTTTCTACTTGTGATATAGTCTTTACATTCTGGATACAAGCAGCCTCCTTGATCCTATAGGGAAAGTGCCTAAGTAGCAACCTTACCACATCACTTTCCTCCTTCAAGCCATCCAGATATTTACACACTAATACCTGCCCTAAAAAGTATTCGGTCATGGTGGAGCTTCCTTTAGGGTTATATTTACCACACACTACTCCCTCACGATGCTGCGACTGAATAGCCTCATTCCAGAACTTTTCACAGAATTTCATTTTAAAATCATTCATATCAGTAAACTTGTCTCTGTAGACAGCAAACCAATTCCTCGTTTCCCCCACAAACACTTGTTCTAAAATTTCAACTACCTGGCACCACTCAATACTACCATTTTCCAACCTCTCCCCGAATTTATTTTCTATAGTGTTCATGAACTCCATTGGGCACCCCTGTCGATTGCTGAACTTACCCAGTTCTACCTCCCTGTGTGTGCTATTCACAAAAACTGGTCTATTCTGACTATTTTCTTGCCTGATCCTAGCTTTTAATTTTAATTCTAATTCTGCGATTTTCTCCTCAGCCTTCCTCTCAATACTGTTTACTGTTAATTTAATGTTTCCTTCTGATTCTTCTACTTTATCATATAGCTTTGCTTGTTTCTCCTCAATCTTGCTAATGCTCTCTTTATTACTCTCTCTTAAATCATTTACTTCTGCAACTATTTGTGAGTGGACTTTCTCAATTCTACCCCCCAGCTGTTCCTTAACCTCTTTAGTAGCTACCTGAATTTTGTCAATTTCTCCCCCCAATTGCTTTTTGACCTGCTGTGTTTCCAGTTGCACTAGTTCTTTTAAATTTTCAGCCTGTGTACTGATTCTAATTTCCAACTCCTCCTGTACTTTTCCTAATTTTCTGTCTACATCTGCAATAATCTCTTTAGCCTTTTCTTCCATCACCCCCCTGATCTCACCTCTAATCAGTTCGAATTTGTCACTCATTTCCCTACTGTTTTGTTCTAATTTAGCATTTAAAGTTTCAGTACTCTCTCTATTTTCCTTACTGTTTTGTTCTAGTTTAGCGTTATTCTGTTCTAACTTTGCATTTAAAGCTTCTGTACTTTCTTTATTTTCCCTACTGTTTTGTTCTAATTTAGCGTTATTCTGTTCTAACTTTGCATTTAAGGCATCACTACTAACTTTGTTCTGATACATAAACTCGAGAAGTAAAGTTTTTAATTCTGGTTGGCCGCCTACACTCCCTGTTTCAGTATCGGGATTTACCTCCGCTACCCCGGTACTACCATCACTCGACATACTGCTCGTATCATCACTCTCCCGTTGATGACCACTACGTAACCTCATCTGTCTTTCTTTCTCATCCCCCATAATGATATACACTGATACAGACAAATAACCCCCAAAATACAGGCACAGAAATATATACCCTTCTCCTTCCACAAATGTTATTAGGTTTTCAGCCCCAAGTTGTCGGCGACAAGTGAAACGTCTTTTTATTGCCCCATGTTGGTAGCGACAAATGAAACGTTTTGCTAGCTCCTATCTGTTGGGTGAGAAATGTAACTGTTTACCTTTGCCTAAGCTATGTTGTTTTAATGGGCGCCAAGACCTCAACGCAATGTTGAAATCTAAATTTTTATTTAACAACGTCTAGCTCTGGCAGAACACCTTCAAGACTCTATTCACTCAGATCGTGGTATGATTTGATCATTAACCCAACAAACAATTGTATCAGGAGAAGGAATTGGTCTATATCTAATGCTACCTACTGAAAGCAAAGATTGCATTGTAAAAGAAATGAATTTATTATATAAAACAAGAATAGCAAAATTAATAATAATAATAACTATAAAATTTAAATTGGAGCGTTGTGATTTGAATATAACCGATAGAAAATTACGTGAAAACGGAGTCTGATAAATTGATTTTACTCTTATTTCCAAGCTATGAAGTTACTGAAATATGAAATGTAAAACAAAGAAAATGAGAGATTGCGTATTTCTGCGTCATTGGCGCTTACCACTGGAAATTGCCAAAGCATTTCCCTCGTTCTTGATGATGTTGTGAGCTTCCCACAGTCTCCTGGACGTCGTCATCTCCGTCGGAATTTGATGATATTCTGGTAGATTAGATAATTCTATGGTCCGTACCTCGGACCCAAACACTCGTACAACCAAGTTTTACAAAAGTTCGTCGCTAACTCCACTGAACATCGGAGCGACACGCACGCGCATCCATACTCCTCAAGTATTTCACAGATAGTCCTCGTCCCACGGAACATCGGAGCGACTCCCGCGTATATCCACACTCGGCAAGAACTATACAGATTGTTCTCCTTTCACGGCGCGTCGAACGATATATCTACACGTTGGCTCCCCCACCATGGTACCGACATCTAGCTTACGTCGTCCTCACTGATTGGTTGACCCACCACGCGATCTTCTCCTCCTCCGGGTCATTACACTCGGCGGGAGGGTTCCGTTCCAACAATTCGTCTTTTCTAGACCTTGCGACCCAAGATTGCGTCATGCTTCTCGACAAGATTAAGCTTGTACTTGAAATCCCAGTGAGTCACGTCTCTCGATATACCCTAACTGACGAAAACTCCGTAAAATTCCGTAATCAGATAATTTTCTATGATATCGTCGTTCGTAATAATTTGCTGGATAGCGTTTTCTAAGACATAGAAAACCTATCTGAATGCTAATAATTTTTATAAAATGCTCCGAAAATACCTTAATAATAATTATAATAAATTAATAATAATAATAAATTACCATGAAAAATTCTCTTGGCTGAACAATTTGCCGCGTAAATAAATATAGAATGGCTTCCTACTGACTTATGCCAGTTGCATAAAACCCCTCGAAAAACACGTTACACTGCCAATCAAAGAAAGTGTTGTAACTTTGTTTCTTGAAGTGCTTTTGGATACACAATATTTTTTTTTCATTTTCTGTTAACTGCCTCTAAACTATCGTGAATTGAATTAACTAATTTAGAAACATTCGTTGGAGCGTGCACAACAACTCTCCAAAGTTTCATCGCAAACGGATAAATGGCATTTAACGCATACGGGATTTGGTTTAAATGATTCGTGCGCTGTCACTCATTTGTTGAATCTATTCGTGCTCTACCAACTGTGAAATGGATTTACTAAGTTAGAAAGCTTCACGTAAGTGTACACAACAACTCATCAAAGTTTCATCGCAATCGATGAATAGTATATGAACGCATACAGGATTTTGTTGGAACGCTACGCGCGTCGTCTCTCATTTGTTACATCTACTCGTGCGCTACCAATATTGTAAAATAGATTTACCAAGTTGAACACCTTCCCTGGCGTGTACACAACAACTCATCAAAGTTTCATCGGAATCGGATGAATGACATATGAACGCATAAGTGATTTTCTTTAAACGATTCGCGTGCCGTCACACATTTGTTGAATCTACTCATGCGCTACCTATTGTAAAATGGATTTACTAATCCTGAAACCTTCTCTGGCGTGTACTCAATGATTCACCAAGGTTTGATCGCAATCGGATGAATGATATATGACCGCATACGGGACATTGTGGAAACGGTTCGCGCGCCGTCGCTCATTTGTTGAATCTACTCGTGCGCTACTTATTAAAAACTGGTTTTACTAAGACAGAAACATTTCCTGGAGTGTACACAACAATTCACCAAAGTTTCATCGCAATCGGATAAATGGTATATGGACGCATACGGTACTTTGTTGAAATGATTCACGTGCCGTCACACATTTGTTGAATCTAGTCGTGCGATAACTATTGTAAAATGGATTTATTAAGCCAGAAACCTTCCGTAGGGTGTACACAACATCTCACCCAAGTTTCATCGTAATCGGACGAATGGTATTTGAACACATACGGGACCTTATTGAAACGCTTCGCGCGTCGTCGCTCATTTGTTGAATCTACTCGTGCGAAATCTCCTGTGAAATGGATTTACTAAGTTAGAAACCCTCACGTAAGTGTACACAACATCTCACCCAAGTTTCATTGCAATCGAATGAATGATATATGAACGTATACGGGACTTTGATTAAAAGTTCGCGCGTCGTTGCTCATTTGTTAAATCTACTCGTGAGCTACCTATTGTAAAATGGATTTACTAAGTTAGAAACCCTCACGTAAGTGTACAACATCTCATCCAAGTTTCATCGCTATCGGACTAATGGTATTTGAACGCATACGGGACTTTGTTGAAACGCTTCGCACGTCGCCGCTCATTTGTTGAATCTACTCGTGCGCAACCTCCTGTGAAATGGATTACTAAGTTAGAAGCCTTCACTTAAGTGTACACAACAACTCATCAATGTTCCATCTCAATCTATGAATGGAATATAAACTTATACGGGATTTTGTTGAAACGCTTCGCGCGTCGTCACACATTTGTTGAACCTAGTCGTGCGCTACCTAATGTGAAATTGATTTACTAAGCCAGAAGCCTTCCCTGGAGTGTACACAACATCTCACCCAAGTTCCATCGCTATCTGACGAATGGTATTTGAACGCATACGGGACCTTTTTGAAACGCTTCGCGCGTCGTCTCTCATTTGTTGAATCTATTCGTGCGCTATCTATTGTGAAATGGATTTACTAAGCCAAAGACCTTCCCTGGAGCTCACTCAACATATAACCCAAGTTTCATGGCAATCGGATGAATGGTATATGAACGCATACGGGACTTTGAAACGCTCTAACGTGCAGAGACAAACAGTAGAATTCGACATCACTGCCACCTTTGGTATAAAACACAACTTTTCGCCACGGGCGGAGTGTATGTAATGGCGGTAGTTACACAGGTTGCGACCAGGTGGCTCTAACGTGCAGAGACAAACCGTCCAAAGACATCAGCTTTCACGAAGGCCAAGGCTAGTGGTTTCCATGACGACTGTTTTTGACTGTATATGGTGGTTCTAAAATTGTGTGTAAATTGTGGTTCTAAAATTGTGTTCATTCCACCTACCGGGTCAGATTGTGAATCTAAACCATACATGGACCCACTCTAATATACATACCAAATTCCATCATAATCGGTTCAGTCGTTTAGGAGGAGTTCAGTCACATACACACGTGTCGAAGAATTATATATTTAAAGATATATACATACAGGGTGATTCTTATTAACGTTTAAAACTCTCTGTAGCGCCGTAGATGGCATTGACACGAGTAATTTGATATAGGACACTTAGGGTCGCAAGTGTCCGGAAATACCTTAAAAGTGAACTACAACTGTTAAACATATGACGTCATCGAGTGACGGCTACGCTCGAGCGGTCTGGCCCGTGCTCTCTTACGCATACCAAAGCGTCTAAAGCAAATGTTGAATGGCATATCACTCTGGCTCCGAGTGTGCGCGTGTGACTTGGGCGCGTGGGGTTCGAGGTTCAAATCCGGGGTCATTCCATCAGCTTTCTTTGTTCTCTCTCTTCTCCTTTCAAGTGGAAGCAGGACACAGAACCAGAGTGATATGATATTCAACGTTTGCTTTGGTGTGCGTAAGGGAGCACGGGCTTGACCGCTCGAGCTGAGCCGTCACCTGATGGCGTCATATGTTTAACAGTTGTGGTTCACTTTTAAGGTATTTCCGGACACTTGCGACCCTCATTCATCATTTCATTTCCGTGTCCGGTCAACATTTCCAAAAAATTGCAGTTGCGATGGCCTTGTTACTTCCTCTAAAAACATCTTCCATTGTGCATGGGTTCTCCAGGAGGGGGCAGGTAAGTAGGTGAGTTGGGTCTTGTTCAGCTCCACATTCACAAGAGGTGTCTGCGTCTGCTGGAAGGATCCCCCATTTTTGCAGGTTGGTCTTGCATCGAGGGACACCCACTCTTAAGCGGTTGAGGGACCTCCACACAGGATAAGGTAAGTCGGCGCCATGAGCCAGTTCTTCCTTTGGTGTCATGTCTGTGGGCAGTGAGCTCCTTCATCTGTTAGGACGAGTTGTCTCTGGTGTTCTCTCCAGCGGCGTAGTCCTAGCAAGGAAACTCTTGCGGGATCAGAGGTGAGACCTTGCTGCCTGGTGACCATATAGCGGGTGTCGATGGTCATTCTCCTGCTTTGTTCTCTCGGCGTCCGCAGCAGTGGCCCTCTGGATGTTGGGTGGGGCTATTCCAACAATAGGGTAGATTTTGTGCACTGGTGTCCTATATCAAATTACCTACTTGTCTCAATACCATCTACGTCGCTACAGAGAGTTTTAAACGTTAATAAGAATCATCCTGTATATATATTTTATTTTAGGAACTTTTCAACATACTAAACTGAAATGCTTATATATAACTAGTAACCCACCCTCGCTTCACCCGTTATCTTTAACGGTTTACCCAGCGTAAGCTAAAAAGGCGCACGGACGGCAGGTCCTAGATGTAATTCAGAAAAGTCGAGGTGAACAGTGAAACTCAAAACACATGTTCTCTTCTCTGAAGTCTTAACGCTGGCTGAACCTGGGGTGATAGACTCGCTCCGAAGCTAGTAGGCTAATTTAAATTTCTACTGAATGGGGATTATTGGAAGAAATGAAAATGTAATAACACTTATAGTGGACGATGTATTAAAGATACAGATGCTGTCGTGTGTTTTTTGTAGAACTTTTCATGCTGAACAATTCTTACACTCATAATATATAGATATTTTTAACGGTTTACCCAGCGTATGCTTAAGAGGCGCACGGACGGCAGGTTTTTCTTCAACTTGATTCACTGAAATCGTTACTGCTTTGGTCATAAATGAATGTTTTTCTACAGAAACCTTCCTCGGGAAATCCTTTACAGAATGGTAAAATGGACATCGAAATCCATCCAGTGGTTCTCGAGATTACCCGTTGCATCCCAGAATCGGGGATTTTGTTTTACACTATGTAGAGATTCCTCCTAATGTGTATTACATTTTAATAATAATTTTATTAAAGCAGCCAGTGGCCATGTATTTCTTTTCAGGACGGGTCATGGAAGGGATTTTGGAAGGAAATCGGTCGTGGTCCTGTTGAAAGGAACCGTCCCGGCATTTACCTGGTGGTGTAAATCGGAAACCACACAAACCATTTTCTGGACGGCCGAGGTGGGGCTTGAACCCACGCTCTCCCGATGCCAGCGAGACACGAGGTAGCGCATTAGCGCTCTCGGCCAGCGAGCACGACCATATTCTAAATTTACATTAGATTAATTTTGCCAGTCGGAAATGTTTATAAGAAAAGCTGTTACAATTATGCAATTTAAAAAAGATTCATGAAAATTCAAAAATACATTAATTTAAATGCAGAAAGTTTGTGTCAAAGTAAGGAAAGAGTCCTCAAGAATATTCCTGAAGAAATTCGATTATCTCCGGTTAATAGTTTCTTAGAGAAAGGTAAATGAAAAGTTGGAAATTATCCTGGACAATATGGGACATTTAGGAGTCCCTTAAATTATAATAATCTATAATATAATACGCTAAGTTAATCCGACCAAAAACTCAAGCTCCTGACCCAGAGGAAGTTAGAAGGTACGTTTTGTCCCAAAATCTTCCAAATCGTCTCAATAGTACAGGAAAAATCTTGCATTTCTTGAAATGTCAACGAATATATATTTATTTGTTTGAAAAGTGTATTTAAACAAATAAAAAAGACGATAGCCCCTGGCAGAACTGTGTTGCGTCCAGCCCGCACAACACTAGAGCCGGGCGGGTAGTCTGTACACATGGGGCGCACACAACCCATTGTGCATTGGAAAGAATATTCAAACATAATTATTAGCCACAGCAGTGATGAATCGCACTCTGGTTTCATAAATATCTACAATTTGTTTAAAAAGTGCGTTTAAACAAATAAACATATTTATGTTCGACCCTCACTATTATGTGTCAGAAAACTGTAACATAACAATGGTCATTATAACACTGTTTTTCATTATGATACAGTTTCTCCAGCCAATCAGAGCTCGTTCATTGACCAATTAGGTAACGATACCTTCACGCATGCGTTCAAAATCCAACATGTCGAACATAAACACAACATCGAACTATAATAAATTACCGACATGGAATACGCACCGTCCATATGTTCACGTAAATAAACTGGTGAATACGAGACAAGAAATAGCACTGTACCTTAATATCACCAACACTAATTTCTACACAGCGCATTGCCTTCAAACGACTCCGGTGACAATATTACTGAGGGACGGCAGATGTAAACATACGGCCTGCATATGACATTGCAAGCACTCAGAGCGCATGCGTCGGTCGTTCAGAGATCTTGAAAGACAGAGATATACCCAGCGCTCGCTCTTCGATCACAAAATTCAAGTGGCTGACTCTCAACAGATATTTATGAATGAAAAATGAAAATCCACAGCCTGCTTCCAGTCTCCGACCGGGTCAGGAATGGAATGAATGAAGCCCCCCATCTAGCGGCGAGGATATGAACTGTGCCGGCTGCCGAGGCCTGACGCACTCCTCTGGGGCAATGATTAAATGAATGACAGATGAAATGAAATGATAGTGGAGAGTGTTGCTGGAATGAATTGTTGACAGGGAAAACCGGAGTACCCGGAGAAAAACCTGTCTGCCTCCGTTTTGTCCAGCACAGATCTCACATGGATTGGCCGGGATTTGAACCACGGACCCAGCGGTGAGAGGCCGGCGTGCTGCCGCCTAAGCCACGGAGGCTCATATTTATGAATATTTATGTTAAAACATATAATAAAGTTATAATTATCGTCGAACATAAACAGTCGTATGCAACTCGCCTATAATGGTAATTAAGACACTCGTATGGAAATTATAAAACTCGCATACGCTCGTTTTATAAAAATACTCGTGTCTTAATTATAGCCATTATAGGCTCGTTGCATAATGTACTATTATAGAACAGTAAATCCGGGCGGGTGGTTGGTTAATGAACATGCTAGATTTCTTACACAGGTCCCCTAGTGTTGTTGATTTTACGTCCCTTTTAACTACTGTGGCTTTTAGAGACACCGGGATACCGGAATTTTGCCCCGAAAAGGATCGTTAATGTTCTCTCGCATTTAAGCATCCTCAAATGCCAACTGACTCAGCCAGGATTCGATCCTGCAACAGCAAGAACAGCAGGCGAGAACGTTACCGCTGAGCCACGCAGCCAGTCTCCCTTAAATGAATTTACATCAAAAACTAATAAATAGAATGTTGACTTTAATATCACAAATCATCACAATCTTCAACTGTCCACCTCGTGACGTAGTGACTACCGTTCTTGTCTGTCACCCTGAAAGTCCGGGTTCGATTCCCGGCTCTGCAAAGAAATTTAATTCTAACCTGAGGGCTGAAACGGTGTTCACTGAGCTTTGTGAGGCAGAAACTGAGAAGAGGTGGGTTTGATTCCGGACGAGACGCGGTAGCGTCTACTAATGAAATGTCACGTTACTCTTGGCACCATAATGAAACAGTGAAATCTTTCTAAACAGCAATAGTCCTATGTTTTTCCCTGCTATATAAACTATATTTATGAAAATTTTCAGTTAACTCGGTTGAGTAAATTTTGCGTGAAATAGTAAGACAGATACTATTAGACTTTTTTTAAAATTTATATAAATTTCTTTTTTAAACTTTAAATAAAGATATTTGTTCTTCTTCTTCTTCTTCTTTCTTAGTCGTTTACCCTCCAGGTTGGTGGAACCCACGGACTCAGCGAGGGAACTCACCACTGCCGCCTCTACGGGCAGTGTCCTAGAGCTGGCAACATCTAATCGGAGTGGATACAACTGGTGAGGTGTGATTGGCACCTCGCCCAGGCGGCCTCACCTGCAAAGCGAACAGGGGCCTCATGAGGGAAGGTAATGGATGGTCAGGATGGATAGGCAAGGAAGAGGGAAGGAGGCGGCCGTGGCCTTGAAGAAGGTACCATCCCGGCATTTGCCCGAAGACGAAGTGGGAAACCACGGAAAACCACTTCGAGGATGGCCGAGGTGGGATTCGAACCCCCTCTACTCATTTGGAACACCCGAGACTGAGTAGACCCCGTTCCAGTCCTCATATGAAAATGAAAATTCCAGTCCTCATACCACTTTTCAAATTTCGTGGCAGAGCCGGGAATCGAACCCAGTACCTCCGGGGCGGCAGCTAACCGTGCTGACCGCTACGCTACGGAGGCGGCAAAGATATTTGTTAAGTTTTGTAATTTAACATCCTTGTAGGTGGAGCAAGAATGCACAATAAAAAATATATAGATATAGTGATGCCAAGTGTTTAAAGATAAGCATATACCATGCACACTAAATTAATGTGGATCTTGCAATTAGTAAAGAATGCTGAAGTTACTGTTCGCCCGGAAGGATCAAATATCAGCTACCTGCTTGTGCTTACGCTTCTATCTCCCTGTTTCACTTTTACTAATTCAAATGATAAATCCCAAATACAGCTAAAAACCAAAGGCCAAGAGAATAACATACAGTACCATCTAGCGTCGCTGTGAGGAAGTTGATCACAAGCCTTAGAAGCAGACCCGATATCAACCTCACAGCTCCTACAGGCGCCTACCAAGTATTAGTACTCTTTATCCACCAGCGGCCTCGGTGGCGTAGTGGGTAGCATGCTGAGCTTCTATGCCCAAGATAGCGGGTTCAAACCCGGCCGAAGCCGTCGGATTTTTAAGAGCTTTAAGAATCGCTAAGTATGCCTTCCTTCGGAGGGGAAGTAAAGCCGGCGGTCCCATGTCATAGATTTATGGCATGTTAAAGAACCTTCCACTAATTACACCTGTGTATAGTTTAAGAATGTAAACAACGCTCTTAGGTTTCTACGTTCGTTGCCAAGAGCCGACTGCGGTGGCGTCTAGTAGCTAAGTTCTGAACTAGGCCTAGTAGTCGTTGACGGTGGCGTTTGGCGGCAAGAGTAGGAACTATTTGAAAAATTTTAAGTTGCAGTCTGTACTTAAATTAAAAAAACAGATACACACACTAATACAGTCATCACAATTAACACCGGTTATCAGACAGATTCTACACACACCCAAAGTACACGGGGCTACATGACCGCGTTGTCGCAGCCCCTAAACTAAGGAACCAACCAACCATCTCTATCCACCATTTGAAAGGCAGTTTAACAATTTATTAAAATCATCTCGAATAAATTAATATCCTAACGACAAAAAAGAAATCTCCCAAAAACATTATAAATAATGAATTGGGAGAGATAAAAACCTTATGTATTATTAATAAAAAATTAAGTAACCAAATGATTATATTCCAAAACAGCAGAGGAAAAGGAGCCCTTAACGACACCAGTCTCTATTTATTTATCTAATTTGACTGCCCGAGAATACTACTCTACTACTTTTTTTTAGCGTATGGCTTGTAGTGCCGGGAGTGTTCAAGGACATGTTCGGCTCGCCAGTTTGTAGCTGCTTCTATGCGGACACCTATGGGGTGAGCTACAAGTACAGTTGCGTGTGGAGTGTTGTCTGCGGAGGAAAGTTTGAATGTAAGGACGAGGAATTGGAAGGTAGTGGCTGTGGCCTATAGTTAGGGACCAACCCCGGCATTTGCCTGGAAGGAAGATGGGAAACCACAGAAGACCATCTTCAAGGTTGCCGGCGGGGGGATTCGAACCTCCTCGCCTCCCGGATGTGAGCGACTGCCAGCAGCCATGCCGTAACGACCACGGCTAACTCACCCGGTACTATACTGTACTCTACTACTACTACTACTACTACGCTTCAACACAAAAAATATTGTTCTGTCCATTTAGGAAGTATTTACTTTCAGCTATGTGTTGTAACTCTTCAGTCGGTCAACACTAATTTGCCCAATGACTGAGTGGGGCTACAATGTATATACATGTAATATAAGGTAATAAGGAAATAAAAACTCTTTGAAGAAATTACACGTATTAATTATGATCACCAATAAGCCCAGTCATTGGCAAAATTCACGTTGACTGACTGAAAAGTTATAACTAACGCTTTTTATTGGCAACACTGAAAGAATGGCTTCAAAACTTTACTTAATGTTTGTTTCACAAAATTTTAAAAATCCTTGCATTTATTGGACTTCACACTTGGCATCGCTGTATGGAAATAACTCTCTCTCATAAGCAAACTAGTGCTTTCGAAGAGTATCAACATGTTTCCGCGCGTTAAATTAAATACACGTATATCAATGCATAAGATGCTCCCCATGTTCTAGAGGTGCATTAAGTTCATTTTATTTATATAACTACAGGTAATTGATAATTAAAAACCGGGATTTAGATAATATAAACTGGGATTTTTCGAATGCCGGCTGACGTTTATCAGGATACCAGAACACTGAAGTACATCTGGGGCTATTCTGGCAAACAAGAGACGAATTGCATCCTTATCTTTATCCACCTCTGACTTCAGGGTTCCATAGTTAGCTCTGGCAACACTGCCCATGGCCGTGTCATATATACGGAGAGAAAACTAATATAAAACACATCGATTGTTAGACCTGCGTGTCTATGACACACCCATCGAGTGGATCAATGGAAATTTAGCCCCATCTCTACATATTTGAGCGTTAATGGGTAAAGTGAAAGCCAGCCCGACAGTTCATCCATAAAATAATAATTCTTAATAGGACTTCATATTATTGAATTTATTACCTACAAAAGATATTTCGAGATTTTGCTCCTACCGCCATCAGTGATGATGTACAGCAATGTTGCTAATAAGAAGTGGAACAAGGGAAATTTTCTGTAAAATCTCTACATAGTATAAAAAAAATCCCCGATTCTTGGATGTAACGGGTAATCTCGAGAACCACTGGATGGATTTTGATGCGGTTTTCACCATTCTGTAAAGAAATTCTCGAGGAAGGTTTCTGTATTAAAACATTCCTTTATGACCAAAGCAGTAACGATTTCAGTAAATCGAGTCGAAGAAAAACCCGCCGTCCGTGCGTCGTTTAAGCTTAGGGTGGGTAATTCGTTAAATATATCTATATACTATTAGTGATATAATTGTTCAGCATGAAAAATCATACAAAACATCTGCGACAGCATATCTCTATCTTAAATACATCGCCCACTATAAGTGTTTATACGTTCTAATTTCTTCCAACAATCTCCATTCAGTGGAAATTTAAATTACTTGCTTCTGAGCGAGTTTACAAGCTAGCGAGCCTATCACCTCAGCTTAGTCGAGTCATGTCGAGTTAAGACTTCACGAGAGGAGTATTAAGTGTTTGGAGTTTCGCTGTTCACCTCGGCTTTTCTGAATTGCGTCTGGCACCTGCCATCCATGCGCCTGTTAAGCTTACGCTGGGCAAACCGTTAAAGATACCGGGCGAAGCTGGGGCAGGTTGCTAGTAAAAGTTATTTAGCAAAATTTAGGACAATTTTCAAAAATACATAAATATATTGCAAAGGGGGAAAGAGTAAACACAAAGCAATCTTGTAGTTTTACGTGGTTCTTAACTTCAGCCTTATAGGGGAGTCTTTACTAAATCCGCAGTACTTGAAATATACTTGTTTTATTTTGTAGATATAGCCTATCACGTGCAAGAGACTGGTTCATCTCACGGTTTGTGTTTAGTGAACTATTTAATACCGACAGTAGTGGCTACGCTGGCTCAAGTGCTGCGTTAGGTCATGGGGCCAAGCTCTCTGCTGACTCGGTAGACGCGTGGGTTCGAGCCCCACCGTTGGCTGACCTTGAAATGGTTTTCCGTGGTTTCCCCATTTTCAACACCAGGCAAATGCTGGGACAGTACCTTCGGACAGGCCACGGCCGCTTCCTTCCACATCCTTGCCCAGTTTCATTCATCTTCATCCATTCCATCTCTCATACCGACGCGCCGGTCGCCCACGGGCGTCGACTAGTAAGACCTGCACTCGGCCTCTCAGGAGGCTACACAACAACAAAAAACTATTTAATTGTGAGGTTTGAAGCCATTTTTCAGTGTTGCCTAAGTAAACAAAAGTTTGGTGCTTTTCAGTCGGTCAACACGATTGTACCCAAATAGAGCTGGGTTATGCTCTATTGTCGACCATAACTGGTGCCAGAGTGAACACGAAACTGCTTGAAGTTCCAGTTAGGGAGACAACCGGATAAGTATCAGTCTGTATTATTACAGAATAACCATAGTTGATTTTGTATAACCATATAATCACCCCAAACAGACAAATTCCGGATTTTTATCACCATTTTAGAAGTTCACCTAACATTAGATATACTACATTTAGTTTAGCATACACCGACAGTTGCATTACCAACACTGCAACTAAATAATTGTACATATTGTATATATTTTTACCTGTATTCTCAAACATATATTTTATAGCCTAAGTGTAATGGATTTGACGATGATCGCTTGACGATCGAAACTGGTCATCCTAGTGTATTTATTAATCTCATGTAATTTATTTCAGGATTAGGGCATAACCCAGCTCTATTTGGGTACATTCGTGTTGACCGACTGAAAAGCACCAAACTGTTGTCAACTATTTAATATTCCATGGTTATGAATTTCAAAACGACAAATGCTATCTGTGTTGTACATTGTTTGTGTAGAACAATATTTATAAGTTCTTCTCATGTATTTTGGTGATGCATTTATGCGGTAGTGGTATTAAAAAAAGCATATTTTTAGGTTTATCATATTAGCGGTTTTAGCAAGGTATCGCGGAAAAATCTCTAGTACAGTGGAACTTGGATAATTCGAACCTCAAGGGACCAGTAAAAAAATTCGAATTAAGAAAGTTCTTTGAAAAGGGTAGAGAAAATTGTATTACGTTTACATAATGATTTACGTTCAAAAATGTGGATTAACAGACAACGTTATTGAATATTGACTGTATAGTGATTAACCTCAAATGTTTCAAATGATAAAATAAAACCAAAATGTACTATTCACCTATTTAACGGCAGTAGTAATCTAGCAATCTAGTTTAGTCTTTGAGAATTCTACAGTTTTTCAAAAACGTTTGAGGTTCTTATCTGTTTCCTACAATTAAGTCTCTCGGCCATCACAAACGATTTAAGGAACGGAAAACCGAATCACTTACGTCATTTCTACTTAAAAAACGCCTAAGTTCTGTGATGTGGTTTGTCTTTTTTCGGGAATTCCTGACCCAACTGTTTGGGTTCCGATCGGCTTTTTACACGTAAAAACTTAGAATTATCCAAAATATAATTCGAATTAACCACGATTTTTAGCATTGATTGTATGTAAAATGCTAGGGACCAAGAGAAAAATTCGAATTAAAGAAGATTTCGAATTATAGAAGTTCGAATTAGCCACGTTCCACTGTACCACATTTTTTGATTAGGCAACTAATTTTATTAATTTAATTAATTCGCACAAGTGTGAAATGAGGAAATCTGCAACAGATTTTAGGAGAGAAAAAGAAGCTCTGTTGTTTTGTACAACTAATTTTGCAGTACTTGAAATATATTTTTTCTGCAGATGTGCAAGGGGTGAAATATTTAGAACTGAATTTATGTCACAATAATGTAGAAATTTAATTTCTATGAACTTTTTGATACTGTTCCCCTTAATTTATCATGCTTACATTCAACCCCCTAATATTGCGGATTTATCCAAGTCTCCTCTATTAAAATGTCACGTGGGAGATTGTTGTTATTGTTGTTGTGTTGGTGGTGGTTGTTAATTCTTTCAGAGGCTTGTGATATCGTGATCATTTAGTTCCATGTACTTGTGTGTATAGGATTTGTCTGATAACCCGTGTCATTGTGATGGCTGTAGTAGTGTGTGTAATTGTAATTGAGACTAGGATTTGGAAGGAAGTGGCTATGGCTTTAAGTTAGGAAAAATCCCAGCATTTGCCTGGAGCAGAAATGGGGGGGGGGCTGAGTGGCTGAGTTGGGAATCGAACGGAACCCACCTCTTCTCAGTTCTGCCTTACGAGGCTGAGTGTATCCCTTCCTGTCCTCAGAGACCAGAACTACAATAAAAATATAAATTGTTAGCTTGCTAATAAAACGCACGGTTGTGGGAAAGTGTAAAATGAAATGAAAAATGAAAATCCACAGCCTGCTTCCAGTCGAGCGACCGGGTCAGGGAATGGAATGAATGAAGCCCCCATCTAGCGGCGAGGATATGAACTGTGCCGGCTGCCAAAGCCTGTCGCACTCCCCTGGGGCAATGATTAAATGAATGATAGATGAAATGAAATGATAGTGGAGAGTGTTGCTGGAATGAAATTTGTGACAGGGAAAACCGGAGTACCCGGAGAAAAACCTGTCTGCCTCCGCTTTGTCCAGCACAAATCTCACATGGAGTGACCGGGATTTGAACCACGGACCCAGCGGTGAGAGGCTGGCGTGCTGCCGCCTAAGCCACGGAGGCTAGTCTTAGAAATGAGCCATGAAGAAACTAATGTACCATTCGAAAGCCCAGAGCCCGTAACTTAATATGGCGTAAGCCGCGACGCACAGGATATTGGGATGAGATTGAGCAGGTCGCATTCAAGAAGAACTGTTATTAAGGCGAATTACGGGCGTAGTCACATGCTTCAATTAAGCTAGGGTGTGCTCAAGGCTGAGAGGAGATCTGCATTATGTATCATGCGTACCTAATGTCAGGCTAAGCACTGGTGAAGGCTATCGTTCAGTGCAATGAACTAAGGCCAGGTGAACATTAGTAGAGAACTTAAAGCTCTCAAACTCATATTATTGACCTACTGGTTCCAATTGTGTAGGCTAATGTGTTTCTCCACCAAGGACCTACAACTTATTGCCAGATGATGCTGGGAATTATGGATACCGTGCGATTTGTAGATACTGTTGCTGTAGGAAAATACGCTACATAATTGCTGTCCACTTCACATTTTGGCCGCTGTGACACCTGTTTCATGTCATTTTAACATTATGAGGTCTTTCCTTTGTCATTTTGCATGGATTTCAGAAACAGTAAATCGTATAATTTCATAAATATCGAATGACCGGTAAGTGTTACAGCTAAGCAATCAATCAATCAATGGACTCAGCACACAAATGGCATTAGCAGTGACGAATTGCATTCTAATTTCATAAATATCAATTTTTGTAAGAAGTGTGCGATTTGCAAATACTGTTGCTGTAGGAAAATTCCCGACATCATTGCTGTTAAGTTCGCATTTTGACCGTAGGGACGCCTGTTTCATGTCCAAACTATTAAACGTTAATTCATTTACAGGTTTGCTGCCAATCAATGGACTCAGCACACAAATGCCATTAACAGTGATGAATTGCATTCTAATTTTATAAACATCGATTTTTGTAAAAAGTGTGCGAGTTGCAAATACTGATGCTCTAACAGGCTGCAATTATGAGTTGTCGTCTAAAACCTTAAAACTATTAAACGTTAATTCTTTTACAGGTTTTTCTTCTGCGTTCTAATTTCAAATATCGATTTTTGTATGAAGTGTGCGATTTGCAAATACTGTTGCTGTAACATGCTGCAACATGCTGTAAATAGTGTTCTATAATGATTTGGTTGAAATAAAAACAAAACAATCTTTTTATGAACATGCGAGATCTCTCGCACGGGTCCGCTAGTTAGTATTTATTTCACATGAATTACGATAAATCATTAATAATAACATTTTTCAAGCCTGTAGGGCTATGGATTTCACTACTTACGCCATTCCTTCAACAGACTTTGTAGGTACGCCTCACCAAGGCGGAAGGCGTTCGATTCCTGGTCAATGCTTGTGAGATTCTCGAAGTGAAATATCACGGCCAGAGCTTCGAATACCACGTAAATATAGAGGTCATGTGACTTATGACCGCGAGATAAACGGTCTCGTAAAACTACAAGCTTCCTCAGACTGTGTAGCGCATTGGACCCAAGGCGTTCACGGTTGTTAAAATTCGTCTTATTTTGCTGCATTCCTTTATTTCAACAGAACGTGTGTTTTACGTTGTTCCGGGGAACCAAACTACAGTAACTGCACGCACGGTTTCGTCTCTTGTGCCTATAAAGTTGGGTAATATAAAGGAGTAGTGTTACGGAAGAAATGCTCCAGCTTTTCAATTACGCATAGCGGACACAACGAACTTGATGGACTTCCGGTGCTTGTAGAAAAGGGCGCGAGTATTTGGCAACCCTCATTGGAACGTTGCAAGACTATTCGAGTGGTCATTGTTGAGCTATCGAATAAATTCCAACCTGTGATTTTTATCTGATTTTCCTACTCTGGTGCTCGGTAATGATTGAAGGGTGCGAATTGCTTTGGTGTAAAAACTATAAACAGCCTTAATATGGTGGTGTAAACGACATACAGGGCATTGATGTAGAAGCACTAAACGTCCAGACGATGAAAGGTAAGCGGCAATGGCTCTTCAAACTCTACATTCCATTTTATAGGTTACAGCTGTTGTTAATTGACTTAGAGGCTTCGTAACATCGTGGTCTTGTAGCCCCGAGTACTTGTGTGTGTAATTTGTCTGATAGCCTGTGTTATTATGATTGCTGCATTAGTGTGTGTATTTGTAATTCTGGTGAGGATTGCCAATTGGGAAGGAGGTGGGCGTGGCCTTAAGTTAGGAACCATTCCGGCATTTGCCTGGAGTAGAAGTGGGAAACCACGTGAATCCACTTCCAAGATGACTGAGATGGGAATCTAACTCTCTTCTCAGTTTTGCCTCACGAGGCTGAGTGTGCCCCTTTGCAGCCCTCAGATCAGAATTAATATTTCTTGGCAGAGCCGGGAATCTAACCCGGACCTCAAGGATGTCAGTGAAGAATGCTAGCCACTACGCCACGAGGCGAACTGAATCGTGATCGTTCCTTCACTCAATGAAGAAATGATGTACCACACTTCTGTCTCGGGACAGTCGGATGAGGAGACAGAAAGCGGCGCAAAGATGCGCGCGCACCCTGTCGAATATGAACGAGCCAGCAAAAACCTAGAAAAATTGCTGAGTTTTAAGATTCCCATTCCTTGTAATATATCCACATAGCATTATTTCTGCAAAGGACGGGATCAACGGCGAATTCAGCCGAGTGTTAGACGCAGCCTGGAGCAAAAAAATCATGAGAAAACAGTCCAAGGAGATGAAATTGGGTGAAGAAGACGCCATAAGAGAAAAGGAAGGGAACATATGGTTCTGGGGACTTTTAGACAGTGGGTGAAGAAGAAAAACATTCTAATGTTTTAAAATTGTTTTGCTGCACAATTCATTTTTTTGGACTTTACACCAACTATTCAGTAGCAAATATTAACCAATCTCAATAATATTTTTATAGCATGTGAATATATCTATCTCCCATAATTCAGTGCATCCATATTAGTTAAAATAGTTATCGTTTATTTTTAAATAATTTTTAACTTTCATTTTCGGAAATAAAAATTAATTTTGTGAAACAATTTTTTATTTCAGGAACTATTTCATATTTTTCCAAACCCATGCACAGAATTATTAGTCTGTGCAATGAGTACATAGTGTAAAAAAATTGTAAAATTTCAGTAATTTTTAGTGGTAAATAGTTGGTATCAATTTTTTTTAAGGAAAATACTATCTTTTAGTAATTTCTGCCCATACTGATCAACTGAAAGGAATAATGTTTCACTTTTTGCGTTATGAAAGATGTTGGTCGTATGGAAATAAGATTTGGTGCAGTTTGGATCACTGGGAGCATTTTTTTTTTTGGGTAGCCTCTAGTGTCCCCTTAAAGAACCTTCCACTAATTACACTTGTGTGAAGCTAAATTGTAGAGGTTAGGGATGTATTCAACGCTCTTAGGTCTCTACGTTCGTTGCCAAGAGCCGACTGCGGTGGCGTCTAGTAGCTAAGTTCTGAACTAGGCCTAGTAGTCGTTGACGGTGGCGTTTGGCGGCAAAATCAGGAACTATTTGAAAAATTCAAAGTTGCAGTCCTTACTTGAGTTAAAAAACAGATACACACATTAATACAGCCATCACAAATAACACCGGTTAGCAGACCGATTCTACACACCCCAAAGTACATGGGGCTACATGACCGCGTTGTCGCAACCCCTAAACTGAGGAACCAACCAACCAAATACAGAACGTGTCATAGGCTAATATTATTATTCTGGGATAAATTTTGAACTATTTAAATAGCATCCGTCCATGGTTTTAAACAGTATTTAGGGAAAACAGTATTTTAAATTAGAGAAAAAATGTTTACTATTGTCCTCGTAGATCATGTAGACAAAACTAAGTTGCAATATTGTTGTACGACGTGAGGAGGATATAATAAAATAATTTAAAGGAAGTAAACATTTTCGCCCTTGGATAGCCTTGAACCCGGGATCTTCAAAATAACATGCGAGCGCGATACCACTCGCACACTTTTCCTACAGATTTTACCGCATTTTGTTACGCTCCTTAATAGTGCGTATGGTTAAATATCCAATTATTACAGTTAGATCTTAAATATTGATTGGAATGCATTCATTCTGTACCAGGCATATTTTCAAATGTACTTAAATCAAGTTTCACGACCGCTTTGCGTTAATAATGAAAATCTACTGTAAATGTTACCCCGAAACGACAACCGTCCTCCATGTTTTATTTCTTACAACTTGGCGCACGAAATGCTGGCGTGTGATACACTTCAGTCATAAAAGCTGGTGTACGGACGAGGATGAACAGAATCATACAGGAATGAAAGACAAGTACGCGGGTGGGATAATTCTTGTAGGTAACAATCAGACAGCGAGGAATTTTCAAGTCGGCGCTATTCAAATGCTCCTCGCTACCGGGTGCGCGCGCATCTTTGCGCCGCTTTCTGGCTCATCCGACTGTCCCGAGACGGAAGTATGTACCACTGCAGATATTGAGAGATGGGCAGTATAGAAGTTCTTCTTTTCTTAGACGTTTACCCTCCAGGTTGGTGGAACCCATGGACTCAGCGAGGGAACTCACCACTACCGCCTCTACGGGCAGTGTCCTAGAGCTGGGAACATCTAATCGGAGGGGATACAACTGGCGAGGTGTGATTGGCACCTCGCCCAGGCGGCCTCACCTGCAAGGCGAACAGGGGCCTCATGAGGGAAGGTAATGGAAGGTCAGGATGGATAGGCAAGGAAGAGGGAAGGAGGCGGCCGTGGCCTTGAAGAAGGTACCATCCCGGCATTTGCCCGAAGACGAAGTGGGAAACCACGGAAAACCACTTCGAGGATGGCTGAGGTGGGAATCGAACCCCCTCTACTCATTTGGAACACCCGAGGCTGAGTAGACCCCGTTCCAGTCCTCATACCACTTTTTCAAATTTCGTGGCAGAGCCGGGAATCGAACCCAGGATCTCCTGGGCGGCAGCTGACCATGCTGACCGCTACGCTACGGAGGCGACAGTATATACATTACATTCATTTAAAATTAGTAATTTCGATACGTGCATATTTTGTATTGTATCGATAGTACATTTAGTGAGTATTCAATATTTTATATTTGACCATGCCAAAATATAAATATTATATTTAGAAAACTGCATGTTAACGAGGTTCATTATAGTTCAAGTTTCATTATGATACAGGCCCTCCTCCAATCAGAGCTCAAAATTTTCATTACGATACAGCTGTTTGACCAATTAGGCAAGGATAGTATCGCACCTGCGCCCAATGCACTTTTTTCCAAAACCAAACATGTCGGACACAAGTAACAACATTGATCTTACCCCACCGGAAATTTCCACAGATATAAAGGATATTGGATCAACCACTGAAGTTACAATCCCAAACACAAAGACAAAATCAGCACGAACCTTTACGGTAACAGGAAAATACTATGAAAATGCAAGCAATGTATGAGTCTACGTCCAGAAGTTTGCAACACTCCATCCTTGTTTATAAATGACCGACATGGAAAGTGCACCGTCCAAAATGTTGGCATAAATGAACTGGGGAATATGGGAAAAGAAATAGGACTGTACCTTAATCTCCCTAACTCCAATTTATGCACAGGGCATTGCTTTCGTAAGAGTTCGGCGACAATTTTAGTGAATGGTGGTGGTGATATAACGACACATTGTCAAGGTTTTTGATCCACGGAAAATCAATAACCTAGTGCATGCACTCTGTTCAGTAAAATCAACTGGGAACTTGCGCATGCGCTCTGTTCAGTAAACAACTGGGAACCCAGTGCATGCGCTCTGTTCAGTAAAATCAACTGGGAACTTGCGCATGCGCTCTGTTCAGTAAACAACTGGGAACCCAGTTCATGTGCTCTGTTCAGTAAACAACTGGGAACCCAGTTCATGTGCTCTGTTCAGTAAACAACTGGGAACCCAGAGCACGTGCTCTGTTCAGTAAACGCAACTGGCAGAATCTCGACAGATTTTTATGAATATTTATGTTGGAACATAAAATTAAGTTATAATTATCGTCGAAAATAAACAGTCGTATGCAACTCGCCTATAATGGTAATTAAGATACTCGTATGGAAATTATAAAACTGGCTTCACTCGTTTCATAAACATACTCGTGTCTTAATTATTGCCATTATAGGCCTGTTGCATAATGTACTATTAAACACTCAAAATATATTTTTATTGTTATTTTATGTTATTTTTATTTGTTCCGTTTCTTTCATTCATCAAACGTAACTCTACAGTAATTGCCGTGACATATCAATATTGAAAGGCTGTGATTTCACTTCTTACCGCTAGATACCTCTAGTGTAGCACTGTAACGCCAAGTCAAAAGTAACGATGGCTTTACTATAGTCTGCGATGAATGAGGCTGATTTTACCGGGATGGTCGAACTGCGCTAATTGGGTTAAACGCAGAGAGTCCAGTCAGCTTACGCTACTGGGTTTGGGAAGAGAGTGGACAGGGCGCATGCGCTGGGTTCCCAGTTGCTTTTACTGTTTACTGAACAGAGCGCATGCACTGGGTTATTGATTTTCCGTCTCACATCGGATTGAATCGCCACTAGGCCATATATGACTGAAAGAGAGTACTACTATTTTCCGTGGATCAAAGACCTTGCCAATGTCATATGTGTCGTTATATCACCACCAGCATTCACCTGAGCTTTAAATGCAAGGCTAAAGAAATCTAGAAATCTGGAGTAATGCCAAAACTTGCTAATGAAATGTTGTGGGGTTTGAAGCCATTTTTTTCAGTGTTGCCTTAGTGTGTTGACCGACTGAAAAGCACTAAACTCTCGTAATTAAATATTGGTTAAGCCATGAGTTGACTGAGAGCTACGTACACCTTGACCCCCTAGAGTTCCCGTAGATATAATCAGTGCAGCTAACATGTTATCCATGTACAGTCAAAGAGATGGAGAATTGGGAGTTATAGGAAACTATACATTTTGTAAGTGTGAGTTGTCACAACGGGGCAAAAAGTGGAGGTGTTCGAACAAGGAATGTTCTACCCATTTATTTACGAATACACCATGTTTTGTAGCAGAATGCATGGAGTGTAGGCCTAAGTATGTTGGTTCCCACGATATCGTTTTAAAGCTCATAGTGCAGGCTATAATTTGAATACGAAGCTTCAACTTAAAAAGTAAATTGTGCAGATCGGAATAGCAACGGTGGAATACAAAAAAAATGACGGAACTTGAGCTTTAAATCCAAGGCTAAAGAAATCTAGGATTCTGGAGTAATGCAAAACTTGCTAATGAATAGTATCGAATACGTGTGAGATGAAGCCTCCGTGGCTTAGGCGGCAGCACGCCGGACTCTCACCGCAGGGTCCGTGGTTCAAATCCCGGTCACTCCATGCGAGATCTGTGCTGGACAAAACGGAGGCAGACAGGTTTTTCACTGGGTACTCCGGTTTTCCCTGTCAACACTTTCATTCCAGCAACACTCTCCACAATCATTTCATCTGTCATTCTAATAATCATTGCCTCAGAGGTGTGCGAAAGGCTTCGGCAGCCGGCTCAGTTCATATCCTCGCCGCTAGATGAGGACATCATTCATTCCATCCCGGACCCGGTCAGTCGACTGGAAGCAGGCTATGGATTTTTTACGTGTGAGATATCAAGACTGGAAGATCAGCGCAATTTGGGGGGGGGGGGGGGGGGGGGGGCAGAGCAACACACATGAGGGAGGCAACTCTTCCCCTGTTAGGATTCCTATTTGACCCCCGTGGATGGAACCCATTAGCGCAGCTCGGTACTTCCAATGATGACTAAGAAGTTGGAAGTGTCATAGGATTCCTCTCTTATCTTGTCTTATCTTATCTCGAGTCAGTTGCTTCACGACCCGCTGAGGCATGAATACAATGCCTACCAGAGTGACGACCTTACACTATATTGCCATACTATGCGGTCCCTAGTCTCATAGACTGTATTTTTTTAAATTTTATTTTAATTTTTATTTAGTCGATTTACCCTCTAGGTTGGTGGTTCCCACGGACGCAGCGAGGGAACTCACCACTACCGCCTCTACGGGCAGTGTCCTGGAGCTTGGAACATCTCGTAGGGATGGATACAACTGGGGAGGTGTGATCAGCACGTCGCCCAGGTGGCCTCACCTGCAAAGCGAACAGGGGCCTCATGAGGGGAGGGATTGGAAGGTTAGGATGGATAGGCAAGGAAGAGGGAAGGAGGCGGCCGTGGCCTTGCAGTAGGTACCATCCTGGCATTTGCCAGAAGACGAAGTGGGAAACCACGGAAAACCACTTCGAGGATGGCTGAGGTGGGAATTGAACCCCCTCTACTCATTTGGACCACCCGAGGCTGAGTAGACCCCGTTCCAGTCCTCATACCACTGTTCAAATTTCGTGGCAGAGCCGGGAATCGAACCCAGGACCTCCGGGGCGGCAGCTAACCATGCTGACCGCTACGCTACGGAGGCGACCTCATAGACTGTAACTGCGAATTTTCGGTCGTGACGGCTCATTTAAAAATATCATGTTAATGGCTTCACCCATTCACTTTATATTATTGTATCATGTTCTTGGAGATTCCAAGTCAGTTAAAATTGGTTGATTATATAATGTGAACACGTTACCAAATAAATATACAATTAAAGAGACATCAGTCTAGGGCCCGGATGTTGATGCCGTAAAAAAGTTTTAAAAATGCACTTAACATTCTCAAAAATGACTGTAATAAATGTCCTAAAAATTTGAGAAATGCACTATAAAATGGAGAAAATAATCTTATAATAAAATGATTTTATGATAATAAACTCACCAATATTTCAAAAGTGACATCTTGCTCAAACTAAAAAAGTCCTCTCGGCACGCCGGAAGACGGAGGTGGATTTCACCGGACAAACTTGGGGATAGGCGAAAATAGGCAGAATATGCAGGTTTTCGTAGAAGGATCAGACCTCATTTATTGCGAGAAATTATTTTATAATTGGAGCTTAATTAACTTTGTTTTTCGTCATTTTATGCATATTTTAAACATTTTATTGTCTTATGGGGACGCACAGTGGGTCAAAATCGAAATCTAGGGGGACACAATTATTTTTACGTTTTAATCATGAATTTAGAGTGAAAGCAACGTATATAATTAGTTTACTTCATAATAAACATCAGTTAAGACATTTTTTAAGCTACGTCTACACATGCAAGAAATTGTCTATGACTAGGAGTTGGATAGAGCATTCAGTTATCTCTTCAGAACAATTTTCTACCCCTAATTTACTTTTAACAAAGTCACAAAGGTCAACTTTTGACATAATCGTCGATCCCAGTGCTTCAAACAGTTGTAAACGTGTGAGAACTGGTCGCGCGGCATCTTCTAAAACGTAAAATAACTAAGTAAGTTGCAAAAAGATGCAAAAAATCTTATAACAGGCGTAAACTACAATACTTTATCAACATTTTAATATTAAGTAGAAAGTGACGCAGAGTGACGCGACATACTAAAAATCTAAGTGAAAATATATTTTTAAATATAATAGTTAAATATTATATAATGCAAATATAGCTAAAATTACGTAACAATTATGCCCATTAATAACTGAAACACGTTAAAAAGATCATACTTTCAGCTGCATGTTCCATCTTAAAGCATCACACTAACCACTAAGACAACCAAACCACAGCCACTTACATTCACCCTCCAATTTAGACTGCTCGAACAGTGGTGACAGATTTACACTAAGATGCTTTTATATCCCAGAATAGTGAGTGGCAATTATATGAGAATGCTGTAGAAGTAATACATTTTGATTTTTTAATTATGAAAATAAATAATTTTGTCCTCCTAGATTTCGATTTTGTCCCACTGTGGGACGGTAATCTTCTTGTAATTTGGGGTCCATTTTTATTATACCTGTGGTCACACTGTCCTTATGCAAGGTTTCGACACTGATGTGTAACAATGTAACGGTATGTTACCTCTTCACGCAAAATTATATCTCCCGCAGAGATTTTGGTTGGTTCCTCAGTTTAGGGGCTGCGACAACGCGGTCATATAACCCCGTGTACTTTGGGTGAGTGTAGAATCTGTCTGCTAAACGGTGTGAATTGTGATGGCTGTATTAGTCTGTAATTCAGGTAAGGACTGCAGACGGTCAATTTCTAGCAGTAGTTCCTAATGTTGCTACCAGATACTACCGTCAACGACACCTAGCTGTGGACTTGGCTACTAGATGCCACCGCAACCAGCAACTCGCAACGAACGTTGGAACTTACCCTCCAAAGGAAAGCATAATGAGGGATTTTTAGCGCTCTTAGAAAATCCGATGACTTCGGCCGGCTTTGAACCCGCGACCTTGGGCATAGAAGTTCAGCATGCTACCAGTTACGTCACCGAAGCCGCTTCACACTTAGTCAGATGGAAATCTGAATCTGATCTCGCGCAAGTGCGTTGTCATGGCAACGTCTGATGGCTCATCCCTCATCAATTTAGTAGTGTTGCCATGGCAATCTCTGATAGCTCTTGGCATTTTCTTATAATTCCGAAATCATTTTTCTCATCCCTTGGCGTAATGGTAGGTCATATAAAAAAATATTTCAGACAAAAGTTTTAGGTAATTATTAGGGGAATATTGTCCATTTTGTACGGTTTTGATATTGTGCCTATTAAGAGAGATATGATTAATGTTTCCCGAAAAACCCACTTTTTCCCACCCCTTTGCTCAATGGTTGGTGCTATAAAAAAACTCTTCAAACATAAATTTTTGGGATATATCCGACACATAGTATGACCTTTGAACGGATTCGATATTTCACATATTAAGCGAGTTATAGCAATATTTCACTTTTTCGAAAAAAAAGCCCCCCATCTTCACCCCCTTCGATCGATTTAGCCCAGTAACGAACTCGACCGAAATGGTATAGGTATACATATTCGGTAAAAAATTCAAAGTGATTGGTGCAAAATTACGGCAGTTATCGTGTCCACAAGAAACTGATATATATATATCATATATAATCCAATATTGACTCATCACCGCAGGGCTCAAACCACTAGACCTAGAAAGCTGAAATTTTGCATGTTGGTTGATCCGAGAATGTAGAGGCTCACTAAGAAGCGGTTTTTGAAAATTCAATTTTTAAGTGACTTTTTTCGGCCCTTTGGCACTGAGCAAGGACAGTCGGTAAAATGTTCGGATTTAGCTCATTTTAAGCCGCCAGATACGAGAAACAATACTCGGAGGTCCTGTAGGGACCCCGAAACATACTTTTTAAATTCCTAAAATGAACGGTTTCGGAGATATTGCCAAATAACTGTGTTCCCTCTGAGAAACAGATCAACGTTACTATGGCAACCGCTGAAATTTCGCAGACCGGGGATAGTTTTCTGGCAATATCTCGAAAACCGTTCGTTTTAGGGCCTTAAAACGCTGGGTTCGGTTCCCACTTCTAACCACGAACGTTGCTCCTCGCATTGATACGCGTAAAATGAGATATATTTTATATATAGAGGTTGCTTTTGGGGCTCGGATACGATCGTCAGCTGGTTGTTGTAAGCGAGCTTTCAGAAGTTTGCTCGAATTTACAATGTTAAGATACTTTCTATTTTGCACGGTATGCTTTCATTTTCTTTATAAATTTGTTTTTTCTTAACTGAATATTTTTGTTTGCCAATTTTGATCTGCTCTTTTTCGTTTTTAACCATGATCTGCAACGTATATTCACAGTCGAATGTGTCGTATTCTACCGGCTGTCACGTTAATTATTATTGTTTCTTAATTACTCTTACTGAGGAATTGGGCAAACTTATTTCAATAAAGTTGTTATTTTGTCTTTCACGGCCATTGAATCCCCGCACAAGGCCCGGCTTAAACCTAGAAAAGTTGCTGAGTTGAACTAATGGACTAATGGTGCAGCAGAAAAGAGGAGAATTGAAGCTTTTGAAATGTGGTGATACAGGAGAATGATGATCAGATGGGTAGATAGGGTAACAAATGAAGAGGTATTAAGACGAGTGGGAGAGGAGAGATGTTTCTGGCGACTGCTAATGAAGAGAAGAGATAGGAGGGTAGGACATATATTATGACACCCAGGAATAGCAAGCTTACTGTCGACCAAAATATTATGTGCACTCGAGTTTGAAGGTTGTTTGTGAAGTAACCAATAGACCTTCATAAAATCCAATGACATCATCATTTTCGTCGTTCGATTTTACGTTAGTTCATGTAGGTTTGGAATTTTTAATTTATATTTTAATATTTTTTTTTATCGCAGTTGAAACACAAAAAGTGCCCCTTTTTAAGCGTGTTTCAACCATGCGTCACATTTAAGAATTATTATCTCACAAACCCGTCATCAGATCGAATCCAAATTTTAACACAATATACATTGGAATGTTGTATAACTGGTTTATTAATTTCAAAATTTTGTGTGCTCAAGAACGAATGTTATAATTTTTGTAAGGTAACTCTTTCTCGGCTCGGGGTCGTTGGAAAATGTAGTTCTTGGTTGCGTTGTAATCCTTATAGATCAAAAAGTTATGCTGTATGACTGTGAAATAGGTAAATTAATTCACTTTTTTATATCGGTTTGTATTTGTACGGAGAATTAAGACATGGTTCACCAGCTAGCCGCTCCGGGAAATGCTATACAGCGTTGCTGATATGGAGCCCATCACTTCCGAGCGAGACGTGCCATGACGCGTGATGTAGCCCATCTTGGCAATGATGTACTGCTTTCACCGGAGCGGCTAACTGGTGAACCATGTCTTAATTCTCCGTACAAATACAAACCGATATACAATAAATGATTTAATTTATGTATTTCACAATCATACAGCATACCGTTTTGATGTATAAGGATTACAACGCGACCAAGAACTACATTTTCAAACCATCCCGAGCCGAGGAAAAGTTACCTTACAAAAATAATAACAACTTTGTTTCTTGGACACACAAAATTTTAAAATTAATAAACCTGTTATACAACATTCCAGTGTATATTGTGTTAAAATTTGGATTCGATCTGATGACGGGTTTGTGAGATAATAATTCTTAAATGTGACTCATGGTTGAAAAACGCTTAAAAACGGGCACTTCTTGTGTTCCAACTGTGATAAAAAATATTAAAATATAAATTAAAAATTCCAAACCTACATGATCTAACGTAAAATAGAACGACGAAAATGATGATGTTATTGGATTTTATATAGGTCTATCGGTTACTTCACAAACAAACTTCAAACTCGAGTACACATAATAGTTTGGTCGACAGTAGTTATGGATGGGAGGGTCGTGGACTAGAACTGTAGGGGTAAACCAGGGTTAAACAGATTGCCTCGGATGTAGGGTGTGGTAGCTATGTAGAAATGAAACGATTAGCTCAGGAGAGGGATACATGGAGAGCTGCATCAAACCAGTTAAAAAACTGAAGACTCAAACAACAACAATCAGGAATTTTAATTACTTAGAGAGGCATGTGGGGCAAAAGGGTCGTTGGAGAATTTCAATCCCTGGGATGTAACACTGGAAGAGACTGCATAATGTACATCAGCGGCCAAGGTGAGCGATATTTAACTATAGGTCTATTAATAGGGATATGTTTACGTTCAAATCATCAATTAGTATGGCCAAATTACATCCAGAATAGCTTAAGTAAGAATACTTTTAATTCCCCATATTCCGATAGATTTGCCATTCCAGTGTGCAAGAGTGCAGTTCCCTCTTCAAACAATATTCGCAATTTCTTTAACAAAGCGCAATGACACACACTTAACAGTAGCACGTGTACATTTAGACAAAACCATTTTTTCCCATGGCCAACTGTATGTGGCGTGCTCGCGAGCATCCGGACAACAAAATCGTTATGTCTCAGCAGAAGATGGCAAAATCATAAACGTAATTTTAAAATGTGTTAACATAATGTAACATCGAACCCTGCAGACGTTCACAACTCTATAAAATTCCCACTTTGCTGATCGTATCAATATACTGTATGTATCAGAATATTCAGTATTAGAATGGACACACCTATAGCCGCGATTGCTGTAATAGAATAGACCAATTATCAGCAATAATGCATCGTCCCCATTGTCTTGATCGCGGGCGAAGCCGCGGGTACCTGCTAGTATATATATATACATAAATTATAAATAAACTTTAGAAATGACGGTGGTTTTGGGGTCTGGGGGATGTGAAACGCGAAGATATGTCGACATTTTCTGGAAGTCGAAACATGGTACCCATTGCAATAGTTAGCTTTCTAATGAAATCTACCTAAAAGTCAATCAAAATAGATTTCGAGCACTTAACAAAAGGTCTATGTTCACTTTAGTCTGAGTTGTACTGCACTACGAATGTCATCCTGATGTTTTCATATGTAAATGATCTGCGATTATCAGCCAACACGTTTTTATAACTCGAAAAGCTGCGTTCAACATCAACTGATGTGGTCGGAGTGTACTTGAAGTGAGGAAGGTCGTTTGCTGCTAAATCCTCCTCAATCCCATCCTTGCGGTAGTTTTCACCAGAAATAATATCCGAGATTTTGTATAATGTTTTATACCCGGTGTTTTTCTCCGACAATTTTTCAGTTTTGATGCAATACCCACAGCAATTTCGCCACGATTGTTGCTAAGACTAGTTTCCACCCGGTTGATTAAAGAAATGGAATCAATATTTGAATATTTCAAATTATCTTTTATCAGCTACCGGTACTAACTTCTTCTTAATTCTGAGAGACGTAACTCCCTCATATAAAGCTGTGACATGACTAAATTGAAAAAAGAAAAAAAAAAAAACTCAAAAGGCAGATTTCTTTAAAATAAGACCAATGAAATCTACCAAACTTTAAAAAATGCTCTTAAAATGGAAAAATAGCAAAAAATGCAAAAAGATGCAAAATAAAAATGACATATTTGAAGACGGGGTGGCCCGTCCGGAGTTTCTATGTACTTCAGCATTGTTTTAGACAGCTCAGTAAAAAGTTGATATGTCATCAACATCCGGGCCCTAGACATCACACTTAAAACTAGCAACACTTATGCCTATTTCCATAGTACAGTATAAGATATTGTATAAACAATAAGGAAGAAGGAAGATTGTAGTTTTACGTGACTGTGAAAAGAGGGAAATCTCCCCTGTAAGATATGCTGCCATTTGGCCACTACTGTCAGGCAAATTGCGTATGTACTCAGGTTGGTTGGTTGGTTCCTTAGGAGAACTCCTAAACATACGGAGTTTTCCTGAGTACATACGCAATTTGCCTGACAGTGGTGGCCAAATGCCAGCATATCTTACAAGAGAGTTTTCTCTCTTGTCTACGAGTCGGCGGGACTCTCGATCGGCGATGCCATTTCAAGAGCTTGTCAACACACCTACACATGGGCGACTGTTGCCGTAATGGCGTCTTAGCCTTGCCAATAGATACAGGTACACAGCGCGCCTGCACGGAATGCCGGCCGCAGCGCTGCAACGGCGTAATATCACAACAGTTTTTACTTAAGCACGGCCGACTGAATGCGCTCATACCGGCCTAGACAATGAGACCTTTTTCATGAAATCTTGTTAGTTACTCAACTGCTCACACAGCGCTGTTCACCAAGCATTGCACGACTAAGACTTATCTCTACTTAGTGTAAAACAAAGTCCCCGATTCTTGGATATCACGGGTAATCTCGAGAACCACTGGATGGATTTTGATGCGGCTTTCACCATTCTGTACAGGTAATATCGAGGAAGATTTCTGTAGAAAATAATTTATTTATGATCAAAGGGAGCCAAGCAGTAACGATTTTAGATTTCAGTGAATAGGTCGAAGAAAGAACTTGACGTCCGTGCGCTTTTTAAGCTTACGCTGGACAAACCGTTAAAAATATCAATATACTATGAGTCTAAGAATTGTTCAGCATGAAAAATTGTACAAAAAAGTCCGCGTGAGCATATCTCTATCTTCGATACATCGCCCACTATAAGTGTTTTTAGTTTGGACGGGAGGGGGATTTGGTTTGCACCTCGCCATTCTTAAATTACGTCTGACAGGAATTCCTTGCACATTCATAACTGTTCCCGGGCGAAGCCGGGGCGGGTTGCTAGTGACACTATTATATTATCATTATAATTCCCACAATATCAAAATGCAAATTATATCACAAAATAAAATAGCGTGCTAATAAATCTAAGAGAAATTAGACATACCTTGCACCTCGTTATAGTTGAATTCGATCAGAATCACTCGGTTTTCATTAAAGTTTATGCATTTTTCTGCTGAACGGTTTGGAAGTTCGGCAACAGGAAACTAGGACTGTTATTTACTTAAAATATTCATTTTTGTATTTTTGTACTATTTGTGTTCATGATTTCATTACATTGTTAGAATCACCGACAGTAGTGGCTACGCTGGCTAAAGCGCAGCGTTAGGCCATGGGGCCAAGCTCTCTGCTGACTCGGTAGACGCGTGTGTTCGAGCCCCACCGTCGGCCGTCCTTGAAATGATTTTCCGTGGTTTCCCATTTTTCAACAACAGGCAAATGCTGGGACGGTACCTTCTAACAGGCCACGGCCGCTTCCTTCCACATCCTTGCCCAGTTTCATTCATCTTCATCCATTCCATCTCTCATCCTGACGCGCAGGTCGCCCACGGGCGTCGACTAGAAAGACCTGCACTCGGCCTCTCAGGAGGCCACACGAAAAAAAATATGTCAGAATTAATGCTTTAATTAGTAGGGTATACTATTCAGTGTACCTATTATAAATAAAAACCGTGAGGTTTCTCACCTCCCCATATTACGAAACCCGGTTGCCTAATACGGGGAAAGTGCACTTTTAAAGTTAACAATAATATCAGAGGGTATTACAACATCAAACGTGCCCATATTTGTAATATACATAGTATATCGCCTGAGGTTTACATTGGTGAGAAAACCAAAATTATTCCGTTCCTTCTTATGTCTAATGTGAGCCCTATAAAAAAACTCCCCATATTTGGCGACTTTCCTCTACCCATTTTTAGAAGATACCTTATGCACTGGACAGCTGAATCCGTGATTAATTGTATAGGTAGCTTCGTAAGACTCAGAACTCAGGAAGTCCTTTCTAGCAGCGTTACTAGCAGCTTTCAAAGTATCAAGGTTAGAAAGAAAATATTCCTCTAGCCAGTTTATGCGACTGACATTTAATGAGAAAAAATGCCCTTTATCTGGATTTCTAGACTGAATATGATGATATGTGATGCTTACGTCATGCATAGCGAACCATTTATTAACGTTTTTCAAAAAAAAAATGGTTGCTTCTGAGTCCATGAATGTGTACGCTTCCGGGTGCATGCCTATATTTTCTTTCAGTGTACTAATGGCACCAATAACTTCTGACGAGAACACTTCCTTGGCACGCCGAACATTCATTTTTTCAAATTTAGTGGGTTCGATGTTTTTTTTAGTGAGGTGTCTGACCGGTTTGACGATCTCACCTTTTTGCATTGTGTATAGTAATGACAAGTATTTCCCTGAAATTATTCCAGTATCATCAGTCACCTCTCGTTACAGAAACTGCGTTCTAATGTTTTTTTAGAATGTGACAATGATCAAAACTAGGGAATACATTCCTAGATTCGTCGTATGGGTGATTGACCATTGCAAATTCCCTCCCCCTAAATGCCTCATCATTGTAGTGTTAGTTTTGTGATTATCAGAGACAGTTATTATAATTATGGAACCGCATTGTTCAACCTCGAGAATAACGTCCAGCAGGAGTTTATGTAAGTCCCGTCCTGACAGCTGCTTCGTGAAAAAGAAGGCACGCGGTATCTGATAATTTGTCGAAAGATCTCTTAGCACAAAACACAACACACGATTAGCTGCTACTTGTTCCCGGCTGTAATTTTGATCCTCTCTTTCCTTTTAATGAGACGGTGCTGGAGTAGTGTCCTTGTGCCCGAAGAAGGTGCAAGGTATGTCTAATTTCTCTTAGATTTATTAGCACGCTATTTTATTTTGTGATATAATTTTAATTTTGATAATGCGGAAATTATAATGATAATAATTATATAGTGTCACTAGCAACCCGCCCCGGCTTCGCCCGGGAACAGTTATGAATGTGCAAGGAATTCCTGTCAGACGTAATTTAAGAATGGCGAGGTGCAAGCCAAATGCCCCTCCCGTCCAAACTAAGAACACTTATAGTGGGCGATGTATCGAAGATAGAGATATGCTCTCGCGGACTTTTTTGTAGAATTTCTCACGCTGAACAATTCTTACACTCATAATATAGTGATATTTTTAACGGTTTGCCCAGCGTAAGCTTAAAAAGCGCACGGAGGCCAGGCTATTTTTTCGACCTTTTCACTGAAATCGTTACTGCTTGGCTCCCTTTGGTCATAAATAAATAATTTTCTACACAAATCTTCCTCGAGATCACCTTTACAGAATGGTGAAAGCAGCATCAAAATCCATCCAGTGGTTCTTGAGATTACTCATTTAATATACGTACTGTACAGCTGATTCCTTATCGCGACTATAATGGGAGGGGAGTGCGCTCTACCGGCAACGAGTAGAAACTTTCCAATTACATGTTATACATGGGTTCTGACTGGGAATGTCAAGGCCGGTATAGAGCGCAGCTCGTATTCAGTCGGCCGTGACTTAAGAAACGCGCCTCGTATGTAATTGTTATTACTATTATTGTGTTTCATGTGTAATACCATACGCTACATAAATAAATAAATAAAAATTATCGGATAAAGCACGTGTATTATATTTAGTCCACAAATACGTAATCTTGCAATATGCAAAACTTTTTTTTTTACCAGTGTATAAGCTATGATACTGTCGTTGAGAAGCTGAACAGATGTCACGTCATGTCCACGCTTCCAGGACTTGACCAGAGTACGATGTCATAAATAAGGACGGTGTGGCGTCTGTGAGAGACATCCCACCTTAACGGCTCGTCCTCTAAATAGATGTTGTGGTCCTCTGCACTAAAATAACTCAAAACAAAAAAGAAAGTAACTCCGAGATTGAGAAGCAGTCTAAAAGCACAGTTGTGCGAGTCTGTCTGCTTGTCGGTACGTACTGTGGAACTTGCAATGTAACTCAATTAAGCGAAGCCATTGATTGACACGCTCATTAAACATACCCGCTGAATGTGAAGTGCTGTGTAGTTTATTGGCTTCATTGCCTGCCATTGGGATATTACTACGTTGTAAAGATGTTGTAAGTATCGGATATAACTTGCATGGCCGTTCATATAATAGAGATAGTATCTCATGTTATGGTTGTGTGACTAACTGTTCAATATCACGATACCACTTGTTAACATAGCTTGTCACGGTGGGTGAGTGGATAGCGTGTCGGTCTACCAACCCCAAGATTTCAGGTTCGCTCCTGGCCGTGGTAAGTGATTTTTGAAAGGCGGCAAAAATTCGACACTCATGTCATACGATGTTGGTATGTCAAAGAATCCATTTGAATTCAGTAGGCCGTGTTCATAATGGCAAAACTAATCTCGGGAGTTTCCGCCAACACAAAGTTCCTCAATTCTCTACTAGAAAGCGCTATAGTGTTCAAGGATCTTACTTGTTAGATATCTTACCTCCTTGACTTTCATAGTGATTCAAGGAACAACGAAATTCGACATGCAAGCTACCCTCTGGGTGTCAAATTACAAAGCTTGCACCCGGCACCGAGGCCATACGATATTAATATTATTATTATTATTATTACCTGTTATCATAAATCATTAGTTGATGGCATGCTGAGCTTCTATGCCCAAGATCACGGGTTCAAACCCAGTTGAAGTCGTCGGATTTTTAAGAGCGTTAAAATCCTTCAGTATGCCTTCCTTCGGAGGGGAAGTAAAGCCCGCGGGCCCACGTCATAGATTTATGGCATGTACAAGAATCTTACTCTAACTACAGTTGTGTGAAGTTAAATTTGTAGGTTAGATTTGACTAACGCTCCATAAGTTCCAAAGTTCGCCGCCAGCGGTGGCATCTAGTATCCAAGTTTACAGCTAGGTGCCGTTGGCGGTGGAATTTGGTAGCAAAAGTAGGAACTACTCGTACTTGAAATTGATCGTCTGCAGTCCTTACCTGAATTACAGAGAACACACACTAATACAGCCATTACAAATAACACCGGTTATCAGGCAGATTCTACACACCCAAAGTACACATGACCGCGTTGTCGCAGCTCCTAAACTGAGGAACCAACCACCAACCTACCAACATAAATCATGGTAATAAATGTTAGTTTTATGGATTCAACCTTTTAACAGCTCTGGATCTCGAGTCTTGGTTGTTGTTGATTCATTGAGGGTCTTGGTGACACGTAGCCACGTGTAAGCTACTTGGCTGTATATGGAATTTATCTGATATAATCTGTGTTATTGTGATGGCTGTATTAGAGTGTGTATTTGCAATTCAAATAGGATTGGGAACGAGGCGGCCGTGGTCTCAAGTAAAGAACCATCCCGGCATTCCCCTGGCGTAGACGTGGGGAAACCACAGACAACCACTTCCTGCTTGGCTCAGATTTGCCTCACGATGCTCAGTGTACCCTGTTCCAGCCCTCACACAAGATTAGTAAGTTAGTGTTGTTTTAAGGAGCGGAACTACGAGGTCATCTGCCCATACACACAAGATTTAAAATTTCTTGGCAGAGCCGGGAATCGTACCCCGACCTCTGGGGCAACAGCCAAGTATGCTAGCCGATAAGCAACGAGGCACTATAGACGTTGGTGTGCTGTATTTTGTCGTGGAGTGAATCTTGATCGTGCCAGCGAATCTTGTTGTTGCTTATTTTAGGGGTTGCGGCATCGTGGTCATATAGCCCCGTGTGAGTGTGTGTGTGTATATATAAAAAATGTGTGATAACCTGTGTTATTGTTATGGCTGTACTAGTGTGTGTATTTGTAATTTTGATGAGGAAGGAGGCGGCCGTGGCCTTAATTTAGGAACCATCCCCATTTTCCTGGAGTAGAAGTGGAGGAAACCACAGTAAACCACTTCCAGGATGACTGAAGGGGGAATCGTACCCACCTCTTCTCATGAATATCTATGACTTCAGTCATTATTCCAAGTTTTATTCCAAGTTTTCCCGTTTACCTGTTGCTACATGGACTACTTATATACGATTCTTTTTCAAGACGCTTGTACAATGGGGTAAGTTTTTTGCCCAATCAGAGTCATCAGTTCAGGTTTCCAAGTAGGAATCGTAGATTGTCAGGTAATTAGGTAGATTTCATTAGAAAGCTACCTATTGCAATGGGTCCCATGTTTCGACTTCCGGAAAATTTCGACATATCTTCGCGTTTCACATCCCCCAGACCCCAAAACCACCGTCAGTTCAAAAGTTTATATATAATTTATGTATATATGTATCTATCTATCTATCTATCTATCTATCTATATATATATATATATATATATATCAGTTTCTTGTGGACACGATAACTGCCGTAATTTTGCACCAATCACTTTGAATTTTTTACATAATATGTATCCCTATAAAATCTCGGTCGAGTTCGTTAATGGGCAAAATCGGTCGAAGGGGGTGAAAATGGCGGGCTTTTTTCGAAAAAGTGAAATTTCGCTATAACTCTCTTAATACGTGAAATATCGAATCCATTCAAAGTTCATAATATGTGTCGGATAAGTGCCAAAAATTTATGTCAAATAAGTTTTTTGATAGCACCAACCATTAAGCAAAGGGGTGGAAAAAAGTGGGTTTTTCGGGAAACATTAATCATATCTCTCTTAATAGGCACAATATCAAAACCGTACAAAATGGAAAATATTCCCCTAATAATTACCTAAAACTTTTGTCTGAAAGAATTTTTGATATGACCCACCATTACGCCAAGGTATGAGAAAAATGATTTCGGAATTTTAAAAAATGTCAAGTGCCATCAGAGGTTACCATAACAACGCTTTTAAATTGATAAGGGATGATCTATCAGAGGTTGCCAAGACAACGCCATTGACGAGATCACATTCATTTTTAGCCTACTTTTCACACTTTTCAAAAATGAGGAAAAAGTAGACTTATAAGATATATCCGGAAAAATGTGTCTGTCCTTCTGTCTGTCTGTCTGTCTGTCTGTCTGTCTATCTGTCCTTCTGTCTGTCTGGCTGTGTGTGTGTGTGTGTGTGTGTCCCCCCAATCAACTCCTAAACGGCTGCAGCAATCGAAACCAAATTTAGTATGAGTAAAGATGTATACCGGAATATCTCAGGCCCATATTTGAAAAAGATGCCAGTGCTACCAACTGCTAAAAAAACCGCACTAGAAAATTGAGCTCCATTTTGGACATCTTGGAAGGTATACATGGGAGCTATTCTAAAATTGGCACACATGTAGATAATACTATTTCAGTTTAATTTCCAGGTGGCCATACATGACAGCGTTGCCAAAATAATTTTAAGCCTTCTGATAAGTCCAATTTTTAAATGCATATAACTTCTACACTATCAATTGGATTTCAACCAAATTTTGTATGTAATATGTGTACATAAACATATATGACTGAGTGTATTCTTAAGAGCCACCAGGGCTGCCAACTGTTAATAATTGCTCTCTATTTTGTATCCAAATATATCAGAAAGTATGCAAGCCGACAGCTTTAAACTATGCACACGTAAATTACCCGACATTTTACATTAATTTGGAGTAACTTATATACGTCAGTTCTACCAACATGATTCTAAGCCTGCTGATAGGACCAATTTTTAAATACATGTAACTTCTATACCAACAAATGGATTTCATCCAAATTGGCACAAAAATATATAATATTTCAGATTATTTCTGACCAGCACTCGCATGACATTGTTGCCAACATGATTTTACGTGTACTAATAGATCCAATGTCTAAATCCATGTAACGTCCTTTGGACTTCAACCACATTTTGTATTCTGTACCTTAGGAGATGGAAGTAAGAATATATTCAGTCACCAGAGCTGCCAACTGTATTGCTCTATTAGGCTACATTATGCCTAGTATACCTTATTTCGAACTAATTAAGACATTTCGATATTACCCACTTAATTCGTCATTATTCTAGATAGGTTCATATACTGTAGATTAATCTATGGCATGAATCTTAATTTTAAGAAAAGTAGGCTCTTTAGTTCGTCACGGAACTTCTTGTTCCATCTGACTATGAGGGAAGCGGCTAACTGGTAGCATGCTGAACTTCTATGCCCAAGGTGCTGGTTCAAAGCCGGCCAAAGTCGCCGGATTTTCTAAGAGCGCTAAAAATCCGTCAGCATGCTTTCCTTCGGAGGGGAAGTTACAACATTCGTTGCAAGTCGCTGGTTGCGGTGGCATCTAGCAGCCAAGTTCACAGCTAGGTGTCTTTGACGTTAGTATTTGGTACAAAATTAGGTACTACTACTTAAAATTGACCGTCTGCAGACCTTACCTGAATTACAGACTAATTCAGTCATCACAAATAACACCGTTTATCAGACAGATTCTACACACACCCAATGTACACGGGGTTACATGACCACCTTGTCGCAGCCCCTAAACTGAGGAACCAACCAACATCTCTGCGGGAGATAAAATTTTGCGTGAAGAAGTAACAGACTGTTAGATAGTTACACATTAGTTCCAAACCTTGCATAAGGACAGTGTGATCACATGTATAAAAAGTCCTCTCGGCACGCCGGAAGGCGGAGGTAGATTTCACCGGACAAACTTGGAGATAGGCGAAAATAGCCAGAATATGCAGGTTTTCGTAGAAGGATCAGACCTCATTTATCGCGTGAAAGTATTTTATAATTGGAGATTAATTAACTTTGTTTGTCTTCATTTTAAACATATTTTAAACATTTTATTGTCTTACGGGGACGGTAACCTTCTTGTCATTTGGAGTCCATTTTTAGCCTATTTTCAATTTTGAAAAAATAGGCTTATGAGATCACATTTTGTCCGTGTGTGCGTGTGTGTGTGTGTGTGTGTGAGGTGTGGGTGTGTGTCCCCCCCTAATAAAATCTAAACGGCTGGAGCGATTTCAGTGAAACTCGGTAAGTTCATAGCACTATTCCCGGCGACGTCGACCGTGACCATCGAATTTTGTTACGTCTCACCAATCCAACATGGCGGCTGTGCGAAATATTTCACTAACATTCAGTATCTCCGAAACTATAACGGATATCGCCCTGAAATTGTGTACGGTGATAAAGGGTACTACTAGAAGTTCACCTATGAAACTTTCAAAAACCTGGTTACTACATAACCAACATGGCGGCCAAGCGAAGTGGAGACTTTTAAATAGACTTTTCTCGCGATTTAACTATCCAAACGTAATGAAACTTGGTACAGCAAATATTTATACACATTGCAATGCACTGGAATCTAATTTAGTTCAATTGTTTACATAACCTCAAAATGGCGCCTGTGCGAAATATTTTACTGACATTCTATATCCCCGAAACTATTACAGATATCACCCTGCAATTTTGTACGGTGATAAAGGGTACTGATACAAGTTTACCTATGTATAATTCATACACCAGTAAAGTACAAAACGAACATGGCGACCAAGCGAATTTGAAATATTTTAATAGACTTTTCTCGTGAGTTAACTCTCTGAGCGCAGTGAAATGTGGTACAGTAAATGATTTTGCAGATTGTAATGTACTGCCATCTAATTTAATTCAATTGTTTACATAACCTCAAGATGGCGGCTGTGCGAAATTTTAAAATTAAGTTTTTATTTCTTGTGTCGTAATCATGCGATCGAAGTGAAAGTTTGAATAATGAACCTAGGCAATAAGTGACCTTGAATGGTACATAACTCTATGGCCTATACATATAACAATCCTAAATGGCAAGCTTCCGTAATATTTAGACGGTTCTGAATATATATGAATCTTTTACAGCAACCAAACTGAAATTTTTATGTTCATAGAGACTATGAACATATGTTCACCGATAGGACTTTCAGTAACCTGGTGAGCACAAATCCAACATGGCGGACGCGAAGTATAAACATTTATATGGACGTTTCTCGCGAATTAACTATCCGAGTGCCGTGAAACGTTGCACGTTTTAAATGCTTACACAAATGTTGATCCACTGGCATCTAATTTATTTCAATTGTTTGCATAATCACAAGATGGCTGCTGTGCGTAATTTTAAAATCTCGTTTTTACTTCTTGTGTTCTTATCATGCGATTGAAGTTTGAATACCACACTTACACAATAATCTTAATATAATAGTACAAAAATAAAAATCCAACCTGGCGACCGTCTGAAATATTTAGACGGTTCTCAATATCTACGAATCTGTTACAGCAATTAAACTGAAATTTTGTATGTTGATAGAGGCAATTAACATGAGCAGGATATATGAAAATAGGCTGTACAGTTCTTCACGGAACTACTTGTTATACTTGTGGTCACACTGTCCTTATGCAAGGTTTCGACACTGATGTGTAACTATGTAACGGTCTGTTACTTCTTCACGCAAAATTATATCTCCCGCAGAGATGTTGGTTGGTTCCTCAGTTAAGGGGCTGCGACAACGCGGTCATATAACCCCGTGTACTTTGGGTGAGTGTAGAATCTGTCTGATAAACGGTGTGAATTGTGATGCCTGTATTAGTCTGTAATTCAGGTAAGGAATGCAGACGCTAAATTTCAAGCAGTAGTTCCTAATGTTGCTACCAGATACTAACGTCAACGCCACCCAGCTCTGAATTTGGCTACTGGATGCCACCTCAATCAGCAACTCGCAACGAACGTTGGAACTTCCCCTCCAAAGGAAAGCTTACTGAGGGATTTTTAGCGCTCTTAGAAAATCCGACGACTTTGGCCGGCTTTGAACCCGCGACCTTGGGCATAGAAGTTCAGCATGCTACCAGTTACGTCACCGAAGCCGCTTCACACTTAGTCAGATGGAAATCTGAATCTGATCTCGCACAAGTGCGTTGTCATGGCAACGTCTGATGGCTCATCCCTCATCAATTTAGTAGTGTTGCCATGTCAACCACTGATAGCTCTTGGCATTTTCTTATAATTCCGAAATCATTTTTCTCATCCCTTGGCGCAATGGTGGCTCATATCAAAAATTCTTTCAGACAAACGTTTTAGGTAATTATTAGGGGAATATTGTCCATTTTGTACGGTTTTGATATTGTGCCTATTAACAGAGATATGATTAATGTTTCCCGAAAAAACCACTTTTTCCCACCCCTTTGGTCAATGGTTGGTGCTATCAAAAAACGTTTCAAACATAAATTTCTGAGCTTTATCCGACACATAGTATGAACTTTGAACGGATTCGATATTTCACATATTAAGAGAGTTATAGCAATATTTCATTTTTTCGAGAAAAAAGTCCCCCATTTCCATCCCCTTCGACCGATTTAGCCCAGTAACGAACTCGTCCGAGATTTTATGGGTATACATATTCGGTAAAAAAATTCAAAGTGATTGGTGCAAAATTACGGCAGTTATCGTGTCCAAAAGAAACTGATATACATATATACATATATTACATAAATTATATATAAACTTTTGAACTGACGGTGGTTTTGGGGTCTGGGGGATGTGAAACGCGAAGATATGTCGAAATTTTCCGGAAATCGAAACATGGTACCCATTACAATAGTTAGCTTTCTAATGAAATCTACCTAAAATACTGCCGTCAACGACGCCTAGCTGTGAACTTGGCTACTAGATGCCACCTCAATCAGCAACTCGCAACGAACGTTGGAACTTCCCCTTCGAAGGAAAGCAAACTCAGGTTTTTTAGCGCTCTTAGTAAATCCGACGACTTCAGCCGGGTTTGAACCCGCGACCTTGGGCATAGAAGTTCAGCATGCTACCAGTTCCGATACCGAAGTCGCTTCCCACTGACATATGAAAACTGAATGTGATCTCGTGCAGTGGCGTTGTCATAGCAACTGCTGATGGTCATCCCTTATCAATTAAAAGTAAAGTTGTCATGGCAACCTCTCTTGGCACTTGGCATTTTCTTATAATTTAAATCATTTTGTTCACCCTGTGGCGTAATGGTGGGTCATATCAAAAATTCTTTCAGACAAAAGTTTTAGGTAATTATTGGAGGAATATTGTCCATTTTGTGCGGTTTTGATATTGTGCCTATTAACAGAGATATGATTAATGTTTCCCGAAAATCCCACTTTTTCCCACCCCTTTGGTCAATGGTTGGTGCTATTAAAAAACTTATTTGACATAAATTTTAGGCACTTATCCGACACATATTATGAACTTTGAAGGGATTCGATATTTCATGCATTAAGAGAGTTATAGCGATATTTCACTTTTTCGAAAAAAGCCCCCCATTTTTACCCCCTTTGACCGATTTTTCCCATTAACGAACTCGACCGAGATTTTATAGGGATACATATTATGTAAAAAATTCAAAGTGATTGGTGAAAAATTACGGCAGTTATCGTGTCCACAAGAAACTGATTTATATATATATATATATAGATAGATAGATAGATACATATATACATAAATTATATATAAACTTTTGAACTGACGGTGGTTTTGGGGTCTGGGGGATGTGAAACGCGAAGATATGTCGAAATTTTCCGGAAGTCGAAACATGGGACCCATTGCAATAGTTAGCTTTCTAAAGAAATCTACCTAAAACTAACCCCAAATGACAAGAAGGTTACCATCCCCATAAGACAGTAAAATGTTAAAAGTATGCATAGAAAGACGAAAAAATGTTAACTAACCTCCAATTGTAAAATACTTTCTCGCAATAAATGAGGTCTGATCCTCCTATGAAAACCTGCATATTTTGCCTATTATAGCCTATCCCCTAGTTTGCCCGGTGAAATCTACCTCCGCCTTCCGGCGTGCCGAGAGGTTTTTTTTTTATTGTTCCAGGTGCCCTGTTTGAAAATTGATCAACGACGATGTGCCCACGATTCGAATTTTTGTACATAGTTAAATTCTTTAAGCATTTTATATTCATTTGTTTTAATCATCATGACGATGTAAACATTTTAACAAATTTTTATTGAGAGACCATACATTAGACTGTTTTAGGAGAATGTTTAGTATGTTTGACTGAAGAAGGCTCACAGAGCCGAAATATGTCTCAAAGTGTATATTGACATCGGGTTATATACTGTATATAAAATAAAATAAAAAAAGTATTGTAAAGTGGATATTTGTGTAACACACCTCTTCTCAGTCTTACTTCACCAGGTTGAGTACCCCATTCCAGCCCTCACACTAGAATTAAAATTTCTTGGCAGAGCTGGGAATCGAATCTAGACCTCCGCGGTGACAGCCAAGAACGCTCGCAATTACAACACGAGGCGGTCCAGGGTCATGAAGTTGTAGGCTAAACTGGGTTGTGACAGTGCCTTAATTTACACGATTTAATACACACATTTTTAAACTATAGGGGATGTCTCATAAGTAATGTCAATTTTTAAAGAACATTTTATTTGTAAAGTTTTCTGACAAGAAATTAAACAATTCTTCAAAGTAGAGACCATCAGATTCCATTGTCTTTCAGCAAGGTTTCTTATCCGGCAACGGTACCTGTCTCTGGGTTTTGATATGAAGAATTCGGCGAGAACCACTTCCACAGCTTCAAATTTTTTGAACTTTCTTCCACGCAAGAAATGGACCAAGGATCGAAAGAATGGTAATCTGAAGGCGCAAGATCAGGGCTGTATGCTGGCTGTGGTAGCAGTTCGACTCCTCCCAATTCCTGCATTTTTGCCATGGTTATTCGTGAAGTATGAGGTCTCACATTGTCCTGCTACATGAGAACTCTATTTCGATCAACTAATGCTGGGTATCACCGTCTCAACACTTCATGAACTCGTTCCAGTTGTTGAGAATAAATATGACTGCATTCCCGTTTGGAACAAACTCCCAGTGAATCACTCCTTCAAAATACCCCCAGACGCACAACATCACTTTGGGGCCGACCCGATCCTCTTTATCGATGACTTTGCCAAGTTGACGGGGACTGACCCACTGTTTCGAGGTGTCAGTGTTGCGGTAACAGACCCACTTTTCATCACAAGTGACAATTCTCCTGATAAATATATCATCCATTGGGTTACCTACAAACTGACGACAGAGATTCACTCTACGTTGAGTCTGTTTAGGGATCAATTCATGAGGTACAGATGTACAGCTTTTGTTTGATTTTCGACGTTTCTTAATCTGGCGATGTATGGTATCTTTTGATGCACCAACTTCTTCTGACAGCATACCTCTTTGCGGATTTTATTCCAAAACCATGCGTGTATTCTCAATTATACAAAACACCAATCTTAAAAATAAAATAAAAAGTATTTACTTTTGAAACAACCTAATATTTTTCTTGTACTTTCATTTGGCAGATGGTTATGGATTTAACACTAAGCAAAGAGTTATCGTTCTTAAGCCATCTTCTTTTTTTTAGTCGGTTTACCCTCCAGGGTTGGCTTTTCCCTCGGACTAAGCGAGGGATCCCACCATTTCCGCCTCCAGGGTAGTGTCTTGGAGCTTGAAACACCAAGTTGGGGGATACAACTGGGGTTGTGGGACGAGCACCTCGCCCAGGCGGCCTCACCTGCAAAGCGAACAGGGGCCTTATGAGGGATGGGAAGATTGGGAGGGATAGGCAAGGAAGAGGGAGGGAGGCAGCTGTGGCCTTACGGTAGATATCATCCCAGCATTTGCCCGGAGACGAATTGGGTAACCACGGAAAACCACTTCAAGGATGGCTGAGGTGAGAAACGAACGCCCTCTACTCATTTGGACCATCCGAGGCTGAGTAGACCCCGTTCCAGTCCTCATACCACTTTTAACATTTCGTGGTAGAGCCGGCAATCGAACCTCGGACCTCCGGGGTGGCAGCTAAGCACGCTGACCTCTACACCACGGAGGCAACCGCCATCTTCTAATAATAGCCTAAATATGAATTATCATTGTTTGATTTAGTACAGGGTGGTCAAAAATATGGTCAATACAGTTAAACCTGCCTTCAACGGGCCCTTTATAATTCAAGACTTGTCTTAAACGGAAATATTTAACAGTCCGGTGAACTTAGGGGGGGGGGGGGGGGGAGAACGTGTTAAATTGCCTTCATTAAACGGAAACTGTGTTACGCGGCCAACGGAAATCAAAATACGCATTTCAACGGAAATTTTCCAAGTTCCGGAATGCAGTGTTTAGAAAGTCTACCTTGTCTGTTGTAACAGTTGATTCTGTTGCTAACAAGCAATGTACAAATAGGTCTTTCTTCTTTTGTTCTCCTACTTTCACGTCACAGTATACGGCTAATTGCCTGTTTCCTGTTCCCCGAGCATTACCCAATGCTTGCTTTAATGAGCTGTCAATCAACAAATGCCTGTGTTTGTCTCGGCCCTTGTCAATCAGCTTATAATTCAGCTTTTAACTGAGCACTTCTCAACCTAAGTCCGGCAGCAGTCATTATGGCTTCGAAAGCATGAATTGTGCTCGAACTCAACACGAGAGTAAAAGTGATGTATGTATGTATGTATACCCCTTATTACTCCCGTTTTTCAACGGGGTAGGGGATGAGATGCGATGGAAGTCTTTGTGGCGGAGGTTTCTACGGCCGGATGCCCTTCCTGACGCCAACATCATGATAGGAGTTAATGACAGATGAAATGAATGATGGTGAATGAAACTGGGCAAGGTTGTGGAAGGAAGCGGTCGTGGCTGTCAGAAGGTACCGTCCAAGCATTTGCCTGGAGTTGAAAATGGGAAACCACGGAAAACCATTTCAAGGACGGCCGACGGTGGGGCTCGAAGCCACGCGTCTACCGAGTCAGTAGAGAGCTTGGCCCCATGGCCTAACGTTGCGCTTTAGCGAGCGTAGTCACCACTGTCGGTACGAGAGTAAAAGTGATACAGTATAATACCGGTACCAGAAGTATGTAAATACGCATTATGTAGCAGAGGTCGTCACAACGAGGCTCGCAAGCCAAGTGCGGTTCTTGAGTCAAACTCGTACGGCTCCTTGAAGAAAAAAGTTTAAAAAGCATATAAAGTATAAAAATGGACTGGCGTTTTGGAAGAAAGTTCCAGAGAAGAAATACTTACTAACAAAAGACTGTGCTTGTCTCAATATTTGGGACTACTTACTGTATGTGTGTGAATCGCTGTACTCAACGCTCAAGTGTATTAAATCTAAATATTGAACTGAACTAACTGATGAATCTTCAAGTGAACACATGCGAACCTCGCTTACCAATTAAATCAGTCAGATTTCAAACAACTAACAGCAAAAATGAACACTCGAAAGAGCACTTCTCAAAATTTAAATCCTTTATCTTGCTGTGTAATTGAACAATAATGTTATGAGTAAATTAATAGTACATTATGCAACGAGCCGATAATGGCAATAATTAAGTCGAGCGTAGCGAGTTTTATAATTTCCATACGAGTGTCTTAATTACCATTATAGGCGAGTTGCATACGACTGTTTATGTTCGACGATAATTATAACTATTTTATCTTCGAACATAAATATTGATAAATATCTGTCGAGATTTCACCAGTTTTATGTACTGAACAGAGCGCATGGGACGCTGAGAATACCTTGTATTTGACCATGGCCTCCTGGAATACCTCACTATGACACTCGCCACGCAGTGAAATTTAAAATAGGGGGCCATGGAAGTGAGCGCAGGTGCGATGTTATCCTCACCTGTTTCTAGAGCTCTGATTGGTGGGAGAAACTGTATCATAATATAGGCTATACATTTCGCCAGGGTCGAACATAAACTATATAAATGAAGGAAGGAAGTTTGTAGTTTTACTTGGCCGTTAATCTCGCGATAATGAGCCACGGGACCTCCTTTTTACGTGGAATCCGAACCACAGGACATGGCATTTCACTTTGAAAATCTCACATGCATTGACCACGAATTGAACCCAGTCCACCGTGGTGAGAAGCCAACAGCTTGACTACTGCGCCACCACGCCCCCAAACTATATAAATATTTCTTCGTTTTTATGAACTCCTACAATTTTTTATCACATCTCACTGACATTTAATACACGCATTGACAATCCCTTGAGACATTCTTTTGTAGATTTTAAGAATTTATTTGTAAATTACACGGGAGTTATCGTCATTTACGTTTCTTTGTACACTGTTGTTTTTCTCCTACATTTGGGTATGGAGTGTCAATTTTCGTGCATGGAACTAATCTGTGTTAGTAACAAAACATTTATATGCAGAACATTTTTGGATAAGGATTTCACTGATTTTCTGTGAAATTTTGAACTTTCAGAACACATTTCAAGAAAGAAAATTGTCATTTTCAAGCACAACATTTTTTGTAAGCATCATATTAAAATTCCGTTCCATCAAAATCTTCACACTAGTTAGGAGTACAAATGTGTAAAATTGTGTTAATATCCATTCAGTAGATTTTGAGAAAAATTCCCCTAAGGTGCCTAAAATGATCAACTCAGAAATTTCAATGTTAAGTTTTCATAAAGATTCTTACTCATTTGCAGCCCACCAGATTATAATTTTTAAATGACATTTGTAGAACGAATTTTGAAACAAAATTTTGGGTTTATATTTTCCAATGTATGTACTTTAAAATCAAGCCATATTTTTTGGTAAAATTTGTATGTTTTCTGCCTACATCTCCCCTTTAAAAAATCATGTCCGGTCTTGTGTTCCTGTACAGAACCCATAGGAAAGAGAAACAACCGCCGCCACTCACGTCAGCTGAATAGTAGTGTGTGATGTGTATACCCGTGTATACAGGCCCTCCTACACGTCCTAAGCGCCATATATTTGAGGTGTTACTCTGCTATGTCGGCGACTGTCGCGCTAATACACGTCGCCTTGTTTTTATGACCGAGCTGGCGCTCTTGGAATAACTTGGCTTCAAGCTAAAGGCGAGGGATAAAAACACGGACTCGACACTAGTTCAATGACAGCTTTGTTCTCGGTTTGAGTCGAGTCTGGTCACGGACAGGTTGTCAGCCGTTCTGGAATCCAGTCTCATGTTCCGTGCCCCGGACTGGATTGGAAATGTCTCACTGAAAACCCCGTTTAGGGTTATGTACCGGTTCTTAAATATGCAAATTAAAACCAGTACCGTAGTTCCGTGAAGAACTAAGTAGCATATTTTCATGTATCCTACTGCTATTTTCCATTAGAAACTCTCCCGCTATTAAAAGGATTTTCCATGTGATGTGCTAAATAGCTTTTAACCTTTTTTGATGCCAAGTATTTAATGAGTGGTTATGCTACAAGCCAAGTTTAGTGAAATTACACAGATTTGATAAAATTACCTTCTACCTATATTTTTCAAGATAGCCTATAATGTTGATATTTTCTACTATATTGGGTATACCTTTTTTAACGTACTAGATGCTAAATAAATAATATTTTGCCCCATTTGTGTAATTAAAAAATATTTTAAAATTTCTGGAAAAAAGAATGGAAATTTTAATATAAATTTTACAGCCTACACAATCTAAATAGTATCTTTTGTTATATGAAAATGAAAATCCACAGCCTGCTTCCAGTCGACCAACCGGGTCAGGGAATGGAATGAAAGAAGCCCCCATCTAGCGGCGAGGATATGAACTGTGCCGGCTGCCGAAGCCTGTCGCACTCCCCTGGGGCAATGATTAAATGAATGACAGATGAAATGAAATGATAGTGGAGAGTGTTTCTGGAATGCAATTGTGACAGGGAAAACCTGAGTACCCGGAGAAAAACCTGTCTGCCTCCGCTTTGTCCAGCACAAATCTCACATGGAGTGACCGGGATTTGAAACACGGACCCAGCAGTGAGAGGCCGGCGTGCTGCCGCCTACGCCACGGAGGCTCCTTTTGTTATATGCATGTTACTAATTATTGAATTGTTTATAATTATCCCAAGTTTAGAGTAATTCTATCAAATAGTTTTCGAGTAAGACAATTTCTACCAAGATACGAGTATGCGTAAGCCTATACAATACTGCGGCATTACATCAGTTTTAGCGAGGCGCAAGTGGAATAAAACACAAAAAAAAAAAAAAAAATCGGACCGATAGATCGGCTGGTGGCATTTTTAGCAGAAGCTCCCTGGGCCGATATATCGGCCCCGTGGCACTATAAGGGTTAATACACAAACCTATGTCTACATCAACACCTTTGCACTGAGCAATCATGTGCCAGAACATACAGTATAACTTTCGGTGTAGATGATGAAGACTTCTCCCTCGAGATGGTATCTTTCTGTAACGAGCTACGGGAGTCTATTTTAAGAAAAGTCAAATGCACGGCTTCTCTGATTTACGAAAAGTAAGCTACGGAATTTAGTGCCTTAGATATTGATTATTATAATAACCCATCATGTGAATCTTCCCTTCGTATCCTAGCAAGGAAGCTTGTAGCTTAACGTGACCGTTAATCTCGCGATCATAAGCCATGGGACCTCATTTCTACGTGGAATCCGAAACAAGGCATTTCACTTCGAAAAATCTCACATTCAATCACTTGAATAGGATACGAGAAATAAAAGTAATATGAGGTTTTCAAAATTTCAAACTCAAGACATCTTGAATTTTTGAAGACAATTGAACATGAAATGTCTCTATACTGATTTGCTGTGCTACGTTTCATTGCTCTCGGGGGATTAAATCGTCGGAAAATACATTTGAAATATTTGAAAATAACTTGGCCGCCATGTTGTTTTTATGTTTCTCAGTATTTTATAAGGCACATGTGAGTACTTACAGGGACTGGTCTAAATTTCGTTTGATGCACATTTGTCCCTGAAGTAACTGCATTGTTTTACATGCTGTTAATAGACATCTATATGAGGGTTTTTCATTTAAAATTTCGTTGCTATAGCTCGAATACTTTTGGAGATGGAATGTTTTACCTTTGTTAAACAGGGTTAAAACCCCATTTTGTACCACTAAATTGCTTTTTTTTCTCTTAAAAAACAGCTAGTCCAACACTTATGCAAATTTTACTGCAGTTTTACTACAACATATCAATCATAAACATAAAAATACAACCTGATAAAAAAACCTACTCATTTGGTCATCTCTCAAGCAAACTTTCTTCCGTGGTAATTTTGGCGGCAAAATTGGTCAGTTTCGTTCCGCGATATCTTCCGATTGGCAACTCTTTGAGAAAGTGTCCACAGCTGATCCATCACAAACTAGACATGGAAAGAACAACTGCGCAGTCAGAATAGCCCGGGGTTCAAATGAAAACCCCTCATGTAGATATCTAATAACAGCATGTAAAACTATGACTGAAATGCTGTTACTTCAGGGACAAATTAATATGCATCAAACGAAATTTAGACCTGCCCCTAAACTTCCTTCAAGCTCTGTACTTAATAGTCCTCTATCACCATACAAAATTTCAGTTTGATTGCTTAAATAGTTTCGGAACTATTGTGAACCGGTGAAATAATAATAATATCGTATGGCCTCGGAGGCCGGATGCAAGCTTTGTAATTTGACACCCAGAGGGTAGCTTGCATGTCGAATTTTGTTGTTCCTTGAATCACTATGAAAGTCAAGGAGTTCAGATATCTAAGCTCCTTGAACACTATAGCGCTTTCTAGTAGAGAAATGAGGAACTTTGTGTTGGCGGTAGCTCCCGAGATTAATTTTGCCATTATGAACATGGCCTACTGAATTCAAATGGGTTCTTTGACATGTCAACATCGTATGACATGCGTGTCGTATTTTTGCCGGCTTTCATAAATCACTTACCACGGCCAGAAGCGAATCCGCAATCTTGGGGTTAGTAGACCGACACGCTATCCACTCACCCACCGTGGCAAGATACCGGTGAAATATATCGCATGGGTGCATGTTGGATTGCTTTATATAAAGGCTATAGAATTAAATGCCAGCAGAAGAATATTATGACGGTGGTTCATTATACCAATTTATATTTCTATCGCTTGTTTAGGATAGGAGAAATGAAAACGCGATTTTCAATATTTTACATAGCTACCATTTTTAAGTTCTCATAAAAATTGAATTAAAATTGCCGTCAGTATAGTAATGCTTGTATGAGGATATACCGTGCCAAGTATCACAGCATTCGCATGATCTAGTCGCGAGAAAAATCCATTAAAAAATTTAAATTACACGTCTCCACCATGGTGGGTTTGTGCTAATCAGATTATTGAAAGTCCCATAGGTGAACTTGTTTTAATGGTCTTTATGGACATACCTAATTTCAGATTGGTTGCTGTAATAGCATCGTAGATATTGAGAACCGGTTAATTATTTCGGATGATCGCCACGTTGGATTGTTCTGAATGCACCAGTTGATGAGGATATTTGCTTAGGTTTCTTATAAAAGTGTTCACTTCTATCACATGATTAGAACACAAAAATAATTACTTAATTTTAAAATTTCGCACAGCCTGCATCTTGAGGTTGGTTGGTTCCTCAGTTTAGGGGCTGCGACAACGCGGTCATGAAGCCCCGTGTACTTTGGGTGTGTGTAGAATCTGTCTGATAACCGGTGTTAATTGCCATGGCTGTATTAGTGTGTGTTATCTGTAATTCAGGTAAGGACTGCAGATGATCAATTTCAAGTAGTTCCTACTTTTGCTACCGAATGCTACCGTCAACGAAACCTAGCTGTGAACTTGGCTACTAGATGCTACCGCAACCAGCACCTGGCAATGATCGTTGGAACTTAAGAGCGTTAATCAAATCTAACCTACAAATTTTAGCTTCACACAATTGTAGTTAGTGGAAGGTTATTTTACTTGCCTTAGATCTATGACATGGGCCCACCGGCTTTACTTCCCCTACGAAGGAAGACATACTGAGCTATTTCTAACGGTCTTAAAAAATCCGACGACTCCGGCTGGGCATCTTGAGTTTATGAAAATAATTGAATTAGCTGGTTTTTGAATCCTGTGTCCTATACGGCGTCCGTTATCGCACACTGCTTACCTCGAGTCCTTATTCAACTTTGTGTATTGTATCATTCGTGCACTCGCTACATTGACAAGCTAACCACATTACAATACAAGAAGTTCCGTAACGAACTAAAGAGCCTACTTTTCTTAAAATTTAAGATCTATGCCAATGATTAATCTATATGGATCTATCTAGAGTAATGCCGAAATTAAGTTGGTAATATCGAAATTTCTAATTAGTTCGAAATACTATATACCTGGCATAATGTAGCCTAATAGAGAACTACAGTTGGCAGCCCTGGTGACTGAATATATTCTTAGTTCCATTCTTAAGGTACAGAATACAAAATTTGGTTGAAGTCCAATGGATAGCATGGACGTTACATGCAGTTAAACATTGGATCTAACAGCGCGCGTAAAATCATGTTGGCAACAATGACATATATGTATTGGTCAGAAATAATCTGAAATAATATGATCTATTGTTGTGTCAATTTTGAATGAAATCCATTAGTTAGTATAGAAGTTACATGCATTTTAAAATTGGATCTATCAGCAGACTTAGCATCATGTTGGCAGCACTGACGTATATTAGTTACTCCAAATTAATCTAGAATGCCAGGTACTATACGTGTGCAAAGTTTAGAGCTATTGGCTTGCATACTTTCTGATATATTGATATTAGGGTAACAAAAATAGAGACAGTATTTATTAACAGTTGGCAGCCCTGGTTACTCTTAAGAATCGGCATATACATATCTGTTATGGTACACATAGTACACACGAAATTTGGTTGAAATCCAAATGATAGTATAGAAGTTACATGTATTTAAAGTTAGACCTCTCAGCAGGCTTAGAATCATGTTGGTAGCACTGATGGATATAAGTTACTCCAAATTAATATAGAATGTCAGGTACTATACGTGTGCATAGTTTAAAGCTGTCGGCTTGCATACTTTCTGTTATATTGGTATTTGGATAAAATAAATTGAGAGCATTTATTAACAGTTGGCAGCCCTGGTGGATCTTAAGAATACGTTCAGTCATGTCTGTTTATGTACACATAGCACATACGAAATTTGGTTGAAATCCAATTGATAGTGTAGAAGTTATATGCATTTAAAATTTGGACCTATCAGCAGGCGTATATTCATTTTGGCAACACTGCGGTGTATGGCCTCCTGGAAATTAAACTGCAATATTATTATCTATACGTGTGCCAATTTTGAAATAGCTCCTATTCATACCTTCCAAGATATCTAACATGGAGCTCAAATTTCAATTGCGATTTTTCAGCAGTTGGTAGCACTGACATCATTTTCAAATATGGGCGTGAGATATTCAGGTATAGATCTTTACTCCTACCAAATTTTGTTTCGATTGTTGCAGCCGTTTAGGAGTTGATAGGGACACACACACAGCCAGACAGACAGACAGACAGACAGACAGACAGAAGGACAGACAGACAGACAGACACACATTTGCCCGATCTCATAAGTCTACTTTTTCCTCATTTTTGCAAAATGTGAAAAGTAGGCTAATACCACCAGTTAAATAGGAACGGTTGAATTAGAATCATTAAAAAGAACGAATTTACCCTCCAGGTTGGTGGAACCCACGGACTCAGCGAGGGAACTCACCACTACCGCCCCTACGGGCAGTGTCCTAGAGCTGGGAACATCTGGTAGGAGTGGATACAACTGGGGAGGTGCCATCAGCACCTCACCCAGGCGGCCTCACCTGCAAAGCGAACAGGGGCTTTATGAGGAATGGGAAGGGAGGGGAAGATTGGGATGGATAGGCAAGGAAGCGGGAAGGAGGCGGCCGTGGCCTTACAGTAGGTATGGTACTGTATCTGAAATTACCTACCATCAGCTTGTTGGAATCCCAGGAAGATCACTGGATCGTTGAACCTGGAAAATCCCGGCTAGAAAACCCCCAGATACTACCAACAAGTGACAGGGATAGTAGGGCACAGGTTAACCTAACCAAGAAAAGTTAAGAAAAACCATAGCCAACAATAATAAACAGCTCAAGAGAACACGAGATTTACGAAAAGACGTAATCTCAGGTGTTAGGAACACCCTGAAATACCCAGAAATGGCTTTCTTAACGTGACCTCTAATCACTTCTATAAATCATCACAATCGGAGAATTAAAATGAACTGAAGATAATTTATTCAGAAAAGAATTGGCATAGTAAGAGGTACTATGTCCTCAGATCGAAATCTGAGAAAAACGAAGGACACCCTAACAAAGTGTTAGGATTAAAACACAAAGGATACAGTCCACAGTCATCACTGGGAAAACTGCACCTTAATAAATTCACAAATATTATATACAAATGGACTCAAATGACCCATCCAACAGTGATCCAGAAATACTCCTGTTGGATCAAATATCAGAACGTTTCAAGTTCATAGGTAGTATACATAAATTATTACCCTTGAATACATTTCTATACATATTTACAGTTATATTATGACACCTCTGTGAATGTTATGTAACTAGTCTTTATGATTTGTACACCCTCCATGAGTGTAATATACGTTGTAGTTTCAATATAATTCAGTATTAAATTGGCGTCACTCAGACCCTATAACATTCGCATATAGAAGTGGAAAATTCATTTAATATCAACAGCAATATTCAAATCAATAAGTAGGGAAGACTTTTTAACTTTGTAAGCATTGTGGCAATTTTCCAAAATAGGATAATGAAAATCCTTTAATCAAATCATTAATTATTCATGCTTTTAAATGCATGCCTCCAGATAACACAATATCGCCATTTATTCCACTACTTTGATGGTTTAATCAGCATAAGTCTCACTTGACTACATATAGACTATCCATCGACATAGATTTCATTAATACCACATACTATTCATTTAATTATAACACACATTCATGGTGCCTCCAATCGGTCTTACCCATTTTGTAAATGTACTCCACTGTGTATTTATTACCATAATAAACCTTCATTATCAATATACTTGTAATTATTTATCACCCACACTGGTGAATGATGAATTTCATTGTTTATATAATTTTATAGCTTCACTTTGCCAATGGAATTGCGTTATTGGAATTATACAGTATCATTACAATTCATATAAAATGTTGAAAAATGTTATCACTTATTTATTTAAATTATTATTAGAATTATCATCTATGCTATACGTTAGTTTAATAATAATAGTCTCAAATCTTGTTAAAGATATGCCTCCACATCTATTAATCTGGGATGTCGTTGATAAAAAGGATGATTGTTTTCTCAAAATACTATCAGTCAGTAGACTATGCGTTCAAAATGCGTGAAAATTCCACCAAGAGTGGATTTCAATAAGCTTTACAATATATGACAATCATGTGTCAAAATATGGAGTTCAATAAATGATCAAAATTTATCAAGCACAATTTGGGAATAATCCTACTCAAATGGATTCTAGAAGATATGTGAAGTTCCTACACCATCGACTAAGATAATCATGACAATTAACACCGAAATAGTCGATTAGAAAACCTCACTAGTTTCTATTGTCCTCCAGAATTAAGAAGTATTTCCTAGCAGAAGCAAAAATCCTGATATCACACAAAATAGGCTTTTAGTAAGCTCAAAAACCTCCTATAACATCGTTGCAAATGTTCAGAACACAACTCTCAAGCGAAAAACAATTATTAAGATCACTATGAATGTAGATCGAGCGAAATATGAGAGTGCGAAAATCATGTCGTGAATAGACATCAGTTAGTGTTCATAGCACTATCAAAAATTACGAAGAATGAATAAAGTCTTCTCCTATCACGTTCCTCTTCTCTACGATAAATAAATTCCCATATTAAATTACTAGAAGTTAATTTTAGACGTGCAATAACACACTTAAAAATGATGCATTCCTTATGGGAATCTAAATCCAGTCGAGAACAGAATCAGACATGAGTAGAACGTCATGCCTAAACTCTATCCGTCGACTATGCTAATAAAAAGAAAAAGAAAAGAAAAAGATGACAGCAAATGAGCGTGACAATGTCCATGCCTTACTACTAGTAATAGAGATGGATATGCTGTACCTTCTCGCCCGTCGTAGATGGAATAGAAAGCAATGATATGCCTTCCATATAATTTCTCCTTCACACATGGAAATGGCCTGGATCCTCCTGGTCCGCGAGGATCGAACCCCGGAACCCAGTCTCCAACCTACTGGTTCGACATGGTCCTCTGGGTCACGCCAGCTGCTGCTACCATTCCATGTATAGTCCATCCCGATGCAGAAAAAGCGCTCGACATACGGTAGTAATGTGACATTCGCGTCTAACCGAAACGAAAATACCATTTCCTCACGATCATTACACTGAGTGCATACATGCTCGATTGAAGTCAGCTGTTATTATGGCACTCGAATTCGCGTTAGACAATGGCAGTATTCGTCCATTAGATTTGGCATAGTGCTGCTCACATCGCGGTATTCATGTCTATCGTGCTCAACCTGCCATGTTCACAATATTACAGCACATTTGAACTATTCCTCCCGACATCTTATCAAACAACATGTCGTGAAAATAAGAGGAATACAATATAATGTTCACGAAGCAAAGTTGCATAAGAATGTACTTGTCCGTGTAAAATGTACTGTTTCAAAACCAAAGTTCAACTGCGTAAATCACAACGTACTTGAACGTGAATACTGTTCATAATACAATGCATGCTTGTTGTAGCAAAGTCAAAGTTCATATGTGAACTTCGGTAGAATTAGCTTGTATGAATGTTACAAGTTGCACACCGCATAGTGTTCTAACACTCTCACTGATGCGTGATAAAATGACAGAGATGTTCGCCACTGGACTCTGCATAATGTTCTATGTCTCCGCACATGCTTGAAACAAACTTATACTTTCGATACGCGTTATATAGCATTGCATGTAATAAATTATCACGGCGAACTGTCTATTTCAGAGACGATATGATCTGTTCTGCGACACAATATGTTCTGTCCTGAGACTCAATTTAATCTGTTCTGCTCTGGCAGTCAACACTTTCGTGAAGGGAGATCTACCCCCTTTCTCGTTGCGTAGATCATAAATCCATGTCATTGGCGCATGACAAGATGGCTTACATATTCCACAAAATTTATAGATGAAAATATTTCTTCATAAACATCATACAGTATTGAATCATCTTATACAATGCTAAAAAACATATATAAAACTCATTTTTCCTCTTGCAATCTGTAAAATAATCTCCTGGTGGTCGGTCAATACATCAGATCAATCCACATCACATGTTCATGACGTCAGAGCTGCAGACTGAGCTACGGTCGTCCTCGGCATGGCTCGGAAGTGATATAGCAGTATCTCACCCAGCTGCTATGATCCTCCCAGCGTGCTAAACGCCGCGCTGCGCTCCAAACAAATCTCGCGCTGAAATGCACTACAATCCGTGCATGAGAATAACGGTACAGTACCGTCATTTGCCCGAAGACGAAGTAGGAAACCACGGAAAACCACTTCGCGGAAGGCAGAAGTGGGAATAGAACCCCCTCTACTCATTTGGACCACCCGAGGCTGAGTAGACCCCGTTCCAGGCCTCATACCACTTTTCAAATTTTGTGGCAGAGCCGAGAATCGAACCCAGGACTTCCGGGGCGGCAACTAACAATTTTTAGCCTATTTTCAATTTTAAAAAAATAGGCTTATGAGATCACCTTTTGTCCGTGTGTGTGTGTGTGTGTGTGTGTGTGTGAGGTGTGTGTGTGTCCCCCCCTAATAAAATCTAAACGGCTTGAGCGATTTCAATGAAACTCCGTAAGTTCATAGCACTATTCTCGGCGACCTCAACCATGCCCTACAAATGGTGTTACGTCTCACCAATCCAACATGGCGGCTGTGCGAAATATTTCACTAGCATTCAATACCTCCGAAGCTATTACCGATATCGCCTTGAACTTTTGTACGGTGATAAAGGGCACTACTAGAAGTTCACCTATGAGACTTTCAAAAATCTGGTGACTACAAAACCAACATGGCGGTCAAGCGAAGTTGAGACATTTAAATAGACTTTTCTCGCGATTTAACTATCCAAACGTAATGAAACTTGGTACAGCAAATGTTTATACACATTGTAATGCACTGGAGTCTAATTTAGTTCCATTGTTTACATAAACTCAAAATGGCGGCTGTGCGAAATATTTCACTGACATTCTATATCTCCGAAACTATTACAGATATCACCCTGCAATTTTGTACGGTGATAAAGGGTACTGATACAAGTTTACCTATGTATATTTCATAAACCTGTCAAGTACAAAACGAACATGGCGACCAAGCGAATTTGAAATGTTTTAATGGACTTTTCTCGTGATTTAACTCTCTGAGCGCAGTGAAATGAGGTACAGTAAATGATTTTGCAGATTGTAATGCACTGCCATCTAATTTAAATCAATTGTTTACATAACCTCAAGATGGCGGCTGTGGGAAATTTTAAAATTAAGTTTTTATTTCTTGTGTCGTAATCATGCGATCGAGGTGAAAGTTTGAATAATGAGCCTAGGCGATAATTGTCCTTGAATGGTACATAACTCTATGGCCTATACATATAACAATCCTAAATGGCGAGCTTCCGAAATATTTAGATGGATCTCAATATCAACGAATCTGTTACAGAAATTAAACTGAAATTTTGTATGTTGATAGAGGCAATTAACATTAGCAGGATATATGAAAATAGGCTGTATAGTTCTTCACGGAACTACTTGTTTATAATCTAAATAATGTGTATATATTTGTGCAATAGTGTAACACATAAACAACATACCTTATTTAAACTAAGTGAGCAGGATCTGATGATGGTCGCTTGACGATCGAAACATATCATCCAATTAAGTACCCCCCCCCCCCCTCCCACTTCTTTTTTGTTTACAGGGTGTCGCAAAATTACGTCACAAACTGAAACCAAAGGTTCCGGCCCTTATCTGAAGCAACTTGAGATAGGACACTTATGGCTGGAAACGAGCCGTTAAATATCTGTGCGACGTTTAACTTTTAACTAGGCAAATCCTCGAGAAAGTGCGACTTTTTCTAATGTTTCCGTTACGTACCAGCCGCGGAGGAATGTCGCCACTTCCCATCTGGCGAACTAACTTCGTGCTATCGTGCACGGCAAAATATGGAAAAAATATGATAAGAAAAAACTTGCGCTGGCTCTGATTCGAACCGCTATCAAATGACTCGTTTCAAGGAACACGCCGCGCCGTGCCGTGCTAGCTCGCCAGATGGGTAGTGGCGGCATTCCTTCGCGGCTGGTATGTAACGGAAACATTAGAAAAAGTCACATTTTCTCCGCGCGGTGTCGCCGATTTGCCTCGTTAAAGGTTTAATTAACGTCGCACAGATTTAACGGTTCGTTTCCGGTCTTAACTCAAGTTACTTCAGATACGGCCGGATCCTCTGGTTTCAGTTTGTCGACGTAATTTTGCGACACCTTGTATAAAAGCGTGTCATTTTGTGATAAATATCTCATGTAATATTTATTTCAGGTTAGGATGTTTAAATGCTTGCTTTTCCCGCCTAATGTATTGGGCACAATTAATTATACGCATGTTAATATCTGGAAAGAATATATTTTACTGTATTCTATTGAACCCGTCTCGGTAAGTTGATAAACCAGTGGCCTGCACAGAGACTTATATCTGGAATTGCTGCTCACTCAACCATGACTATTTTATTTATACACACGGCTCTCGCACCCCTAATAACACTAAATCTGACAAAGTGAGATGTGCATTCGTCGTCTACGAGAACAACAGCGAAGTGTTTTCAGCCCAATACAAATTGTCATCCAGCTGCTCAGTATTTCAAGCCGAGCTATGGGCCATCAAGTCTGCTGTGGAGTGGTGTGAACACAACAACAGAAGTGCTCGGATACTAATAAGTGACTCACAGGCTGCTTTGATCACAATCAACGACCAGCACAATCTCAACCCAATTGCTGCTACACGAAGATCTAGAGCACAGCTGTGCCTCTACGTCTGTCTTTCCTGGATCCGAGGACACGTTGGTTTTCCTGGAAATGAAAAGGCAGATATCTTTGCAAAAGCAGCCGCCTCATCCAACATAGAAATTACATGCAATAAACCACCCCTAAGTTATGCCAAATCCCAAATCAAAAAATATAATAAAACAGTGGAACAACTTCTGGGTATCCAGTACAAAGATGTCGGTCACAAGAGAATTATTATTTTTCCCCGACACATAATAGCCAACTCCAGTGCAAAACATTAGTGCCCGAATTCATCCTTACGCAGTTTCTCTACGGTCATGGAAAATTTAAGTGCTACTTAGAACGTTTTAAAATTAACATTGCAGTCGATTACTTGCGCTTTTGTGGGTCTTCTCAAACAGTGGACCATTTACTCTTCGACTGTGCCATGTTTAGCTGGACAAGATTCGAACTTGAGTGTCATCCAAACAATTGTAATATGGAACAGTTTCATAATTTTGTGTTAAGGACCAATAATTAACTGATCAAAGCTATAACCCTAATATACTGATGTAGCCTACAATAGGGTTCAAACTGTTCGGATATTCAATAAATAAATAAATAAATAAACATTATTTTTATATTTCCTGTCAGAAATGACTACAATTTATGGATATTGAGCATTGAGTTTGAAATTGTTGCTCTATACTTTATCATAACATAGGTCGTGCATAGTCCGGCAGTTAGCTCTGTACTTCCCCATCTCACTTCTCCGGTATACTACTGCAGAGTCAAATATTTGCCACGCTGAGATTGTCTGTGTCAGAGTGTGAGAACGTACTGTCACGCGGGTCAATGTTCTCAGGTAGGGAAGTATACGGTCTACTCCCCGCACCGCTCTACACCCCTCTCCTACTGCTGAGCTCTAAAGGTCATGTGCACATCTAAACGCCACTAATTGTACCAAAAGTTATTTAGTACATCACACGGAAAATCCTTTTAATAGACGAGTAAGTTTATAATGGAAAAGACCTGTGGAATGAATGAAAATAGGCTATTTAGTTCTTCACGGAACTACTTGTTTATTTTGGCGTTTATCTCAAAGCGTTTAGAATGGATTTATTCTCTTTTAACAACAAGCAGTTCAAAAGTCAATTGTCGTTTATTACTACGAGACGTGAATGAATTTCTGACATTGGCACTAGTCCCAACAGCTTGCGCATGGCAGAGCAAAGGACTCTGAATGAAGCGACATACTAGGAAGTAGATTCCAAACAAAAGGTCAATTTTCCTAACTTTCTAGGCGTAAATTGTGATGATGATGATAATTATTTAGGGGCTTTGCGACATCGTAGTCATGTAGCCCCGTGTACTAGGGTGTGTGTAGAATTTGTCTGATAACCTGTGTACTCTGAGTCTGTACTAGTGTGTGTGTTGGTAATTGAGGTGGGATTTGGGTAGGAAGCGGCCGTGATCTTAAGTTAGGTACCATCTCGGCATTTGCATGGAGTAGAAGTGGCAAACCACTGAAAACGACTTTCAGGTTGGCTGAGGTAGGAATCGAACCCGCCTCTTTTCAGTTTGGCCTCTCGAGGCTGAGTGTACTCCGTTCCAGCCCTCAGACCAGAATTCAATTTCTTGGCAGAGCCGGGAATCGAACCCGGGCCCCCGCGTTGATAGTCAAGAATGCTAGCCACTACGCAACCCAGGAAATTGTAAAAACTGTTGTAGGATAAACGAAGCATTGTAGAAGCTCTTAAACTATTTTGATTTATTATGGTGTATACGTAGGCCTACCATACCTCTCGCCATGTGTTTTTGTTGATAGCTGGAATATATTGATCTTTTATTTTTCAAACCGTCGGCGTCGTAAGTCACCACTGAGTACAATTTGGAAAAAGAAAATAGAGATTAATTGCGATATTTATACGAAGGTCACTCCAAAATTAATGCACCACATTTAAAAAAAAATACAAATTTTATTCACCACTTTGACAGTTTTATAGTTTCCTTTCGGCCAAAAATATCATTTTCCCACATAATCTCCGTTCCTCTCAACTAACTCACGCCACCTCAGAACAAGTGCAAGTATTCCTGCATGGCGAAAGTGTGGCCTGGCACGTCTAACAAGCCACAGTGTAGCGTCTTTACGAGAGAATCGTTGGCCTCAAACCTTTGTTCGTGAAGTGTGTCCCAAAGGTTACCAGAGAGATCGTAATCAGTGGGTGCCAATTCAGGCCTATAAGGTGGGTGTTGCAATGTCCATCCCGGCGTTTGGATAGCATCATAAGTTTCCTGACTGGTGAGAGATCGCGTGTTATCGTGCAAAAGCAAAACATCCTGGTGATGTAGTAAACACGCTTTAGGCGAGCGTGAAATGTCTTTAACGTTACCACATATGCGTCAGAATTGATGGTGGTTCCCTGAGGCATAACGACCACCAGCAAATGTCTCTCCGGATCCCACATAACAGTAGCCATTGTGTTTCATGCTGAAGGCACTAATTTGATTTTCTTTTTTGGGTGAATTTTCATTGCCTCGTTGTTTCTGGTTCAAAATAGTGCAGCCATATTGTTTCATCTCCTGCTATAAGTCTTGAAAGGAAGTCATCTCTATCATTCGTTCGCTGCACATAGTTTTTCTGTTTATTTTAGGGCTGCTGTCAACATTGTCGGAATTCACCCGGCGCAAAGCTTCTTCAGCCTTAGCTGCTTCAGTATTTCAGCACTCAGACCAGAATTATATACACCAAAAGTCACGGGAAGGGTAGTCCCATTAGAAAATGTGCCGTGTATGTCTCCTGAGCGTTGCGGATAGCTGCGGCGGAGCAGAGCTGTCAGTCACAGACACGAGTGTCGTGAAGATGGCAACACGTCGCGAGTTAACCGACTTTGAACGTGGGATGATCATCAGCGCACAGCGCATGGGTCAGAGCTAAGGCCCGGATGTTGATGCCGTAAAAATGCACTTAAAATTTTCAAAAATGACTAATAAATTTCCTAAAAATTCGAGAAAAAAACACTATACAATGGAGAAAATTATATTATAATAATAAACTCACTAATATTTCAAAAATGATATCTTAAGCTCAAACTAAAAAGTCAATCAAAATAGATCTCTTGCACTTAACAAAAGGTTTATGTTACTTTAGTCTGAGTTGCGCTGCACTACGAGCATATGTATACCTACGGTACCGTTCTTTTGCATTCAAGATATATATTTTTCTACTAATAGCAATACCGAAATATTTTATTTCAATATTTTAAATTATCTTGTATCAGCGACTAGTTTCTTCTTAACTCTGAGAAACGTAACTCCCTCATATAAAGCTGTGACATGACTAAATTGATAACAAAAAGGACCTTAAAAGGCCGATTTCTCTAAAATATGACCCAAAAAAATCTACCAAACTTAAAAAATGCTCCTAAAATGGAAAAATAGCAAAAAAAATTCAAAAAGATGCAGAATAAAAATAGCATATTTGCATACAGGGTGGCCTGTCCGGAGTTTCTCTGTACTTCAGCATTGTTTTAGACAGCTCAGTAAAAATATAACATGTCATCAACATCCGGCCTTAGTCATAGCATTTCGGAGATTACACGTGAATTCGGGTTTCCGAGGTGAACAGTGTCGAGGGTAGATCTTCAATATCGCAGAGATAATGTTACCATCCGTGTAAATCGCTGCATGGAACTACCACAGGTGTTTAACGAACAGACTACACGACGCCTCAGCAGATCGAAGGGCTGCTGTGAGTAGGATCACCGCCCAGTTGAATGTTGGGAGTCAGGAACCCATTTCTTTTCGAGTATTGATGCCGTTTAAGGGTTCGCGGAGGAGCAACTCGTTATTAACATCATATTCCGTGCCTTCCCATGACTTTAGGATTAGGACACAAGAAGTCCAAGTAGTTCCGTGACGAACTAAAGAGCCCACTTTTCTTAAAATTTCAGATTGATGCCAATCTATATAGACCTATCTAGAATAATGACGAAACCAAGTAATAGAGTAACTTACTACAGTAGGTAGCCCTGGTGACTTTTAATATATACTTAGTTCCATCCCTTAAGGTATAGAATGCACATACAAAATTTGGCTGAAGTATAATGGATAGTATGGATGTTACATGCTGTTTGATATTGGATTTATCAGTGCGCGTAAAATCATGTGCTGCTCAGAATTAATCTGAAATATTAAGATCTATTATAGTAACAATTTTGGATACAATCCATTTGTTAGTATAGAAGTTGCATGTAATTAAAAATTGAAACTATCAGAAAGCTTAGAATCATGTTGGCAGCCCTGCTTGTTCTTACGAATACGCATAGTCATAACTGTTATGGTACACAAAGCACATACGAAATTTGGTTGAAAGCCATTTGTTAGTATAGAAGTTATATGCATTAAAAAACTGGACGTATCAGCAGGCTTAGAATAGTTTTGGCAACACAGTTGTATATACTGTAAGTTACTCCAAACTAAGGTAGAATGTCAGGTAGTACACGTGTGCAAAAGTTAGGGCTGTTGGCTTGTATACTTTTTATATATTGATATTAGGGATAAAATATAGAGAGAGAATTTATTAACAGTTGGCAGCCCTGGTGGCTCATTAGAATACGCGCAGTTAGGGCTGTTGGCTTGTATACTTTTTATATATTGATATTAGGGATAAAATATATAGAGAGAAATTATGAACAGTTGGCAGCCCTGGTGGCTCATTAGAATACGCGCAGTCATTTCTGCTGTAGTACACATAGTACATACGAAATCTGGTTGAAATCCAATCGATTGTATAGAAGTTACATGCATTTAGAAATTGGACAAATCGGCAGGCTTAGAATCATGTTGCCAATACTGGCTTGTATGGTCTTCTGAAAATTAATCTGGAATGCTATTATTGTCTATATGTGTGCCAATTTTGGAATAGTTCGCATGCATAACTTCTGAGATATCCGACATAAGGCTCAAATTACAATTGCGATTTTTCAGCAGTTTGTTGCAGTGACGTCAGTTTAAAATAAGGCCGTGAGATATTCAGGTACAGATCTTTGTTCTTACCAAATTTGGTTTCGATAGCTGCAGCCGTTTAGGAGTTGATAGGGGGGACACACAGACTGCCAGACAGACAGACAGACAGAAGGACAAACAGACAGACAGACACACATTTTCTCGGATCGATCTCATAAGTCTACTTTTTCCTCATTTTTGTAAAATGAGAAGAGTAGGCCAAAAAACGAGATTTTAAAATTTCGCACAGCTGCTATCTTGTGGTTATGAAAACATTTGAAATAAATTAGATGCCAGTGGATTAATATTTGTATAAGCATTGATCGTACCAAGTTGACTGCACTCGGATGGTTAAATCGCGAGAAACCTCCATTTAAATATTTATACTTCGCGTCGCCGCCATGTTGGAATTGTGCTCACCAGTTTATTGAAAGTCCTATAGGTGAACTTACGTTTATAGCCTCTATGAACATTAAAAAATGCCAGTTTGATTGCTGTAAAAGATTCGTAGATATTGAAAACCGTCTAAATATTTCGGATGTTCGCCATGTTGGATTGTTATATGTCTAGCTCATAGAGTTATGTACCATTAAAGGAAAATTATTGCGTAGGTTCATTATTCAAACTTTCACTTCGATTGCATGATTACGACACAAGAAATAAAAACTTTATTTTAAAATTTTGCACAGCCGCCATCTTGAAGTTATGTAAACAATTGAACTAAATTAGATGCCAGTGAATTACAATATGTATAAACATTTACTGTACCCTATTTCCCTGCACTCAGATGGTTAAATCGCGAGAAAAGTCTATTAAAATGTTTCAATTTCGCTTGGCCGCCATGTTCGTTTTGTACTTTACAGACTTTTGAAAGTTACATGGATAAACGTTTAGCAGCGCTCTCTATCACCGTACATAATTTCCGGTTGATATCAGTAATAGTTTCGGAGATAAAGAATGCCAGTGAAATAATTCGCCCAGCCGCCATTTTGAGATTATGTAAACAATTTAACTTATTATACGCCAGTGCATTACAATGTGTATAAACATTTGCTGTATCAAGTTTCATTACGTTTGGTTGGTTAAATCGCGAGAAAAGTCTACAGTATTTAAAAGTCTCAAATTTGCTTGGCCACCATGTTGGTTTTGTAGTTACCAGGTTTTTTTAAAGTCTCATAGGTGAACTTCTAGTAGTGGCCTTTATCACCGTACAAAATTTCAGGGAGATATCAGTTCTAGTTTTGGAGATATTGAACGCTGGTGAAATATTTCGCACAGCCGCCATGTTGGATTGATGAGTTGTAATAAGATTTACTGGGCACGGTCGGGGTTGGCCGAAATGGTGCTATGACCTTACCGAGTTTCTTTGAAGTCGCTCCAGACGTTTAGAAGTTATTAGGGGGGGGGGGGACATACGCGCGCGCGCGCGCACACATACACACACACACACGGACAAAAGGTGATCTCATAAGCCTATTTTTTCATAAAATGAAAATAGGCTAATAATAGTGTTCAGTATCGTTTGCGGGATATGCTTGCTGCGCATTAGTAGACTCCCATACTGGATGCAAGTAGAGAAATATCGACTTTCCTTACTACACGCGATCGTTGGGCAGCATAATACAATATCATTAGGGGCAGCTGATCCACCCGGTATGTAGTGAAGGAGGAAAATCCATAACTGGTAAACACAGTGGTCTTGTTAAACAGCACTAAATGGATACATTGTTCCAAGTCATGGTCCAGCTACCTCTATCGTATCCTTGACACTAATAACTGAATTTGCATGCTCTATTAAACTCATCACGACAAATTCAAAACACACACTAGCGCACGGGGCTGATGAACAAGATGTCTCAATCCCCTAGAATTAATTAACACCAACAACCTTAGGGAAGGGACTAAGCAGGGCACTGCCAATTATAGTCTCATTCTGTAGGTCATTTGAAATATAAAAATAGCACCATTGTTTCTCCTAAGGGATTGATTCCTTTGTTCCCAGTGTCACGTCACATGTCCTTAAATCGATCGTGCCGCGGTCGTCCCTCACGGTGGAAAATTTCACGCACAATATTGATTGACGCAGGCGTGGACCACGCGAACTGGGGGCGGGTGGATACTACCCCCTCATAATAGGCTCTGTGTGTGGAGTAGGTTACTGTTTTACTGGGTCGCGCGAAATATTATTACTAGCACATGGACGTCTTGTGTTCCAGTACCGAGCAAGGAACGGCTTGAATTCACCCGCGCATGATAGGCTTGTGAGTACACGACCAACATCAACAAACACAACCTAGTTCGAATGATAAAGGCAGATAGCATGCGCATCACCTGTGTGACGTAGCTAGTACCCAAATGCAGATGGCACGTGCATCACCTGTGTGACGTAGCTAGTACGCAATTGCAGATAGAACGTGCATCACCTGTGTGACGTTGCTAGAACCGAATTGCAGATAGCACGTGCATCACCTGTGTGACGTAGCTAGTACCCAATTGCAGGTAGCACGTGCATAACCTGTGTGACGTAGCTAGAATCCAAATGCAGTTAGCACGTGCATAACCTGTGTGACGTAGCTAGTAACCAAATGCAGATACCACGTGCATCACCTTTGTGACGTAGCTAGTACCCAAATGCAGAAAGCGCGTGCATCACCTGTGTGACGGAGCTAGAAACCAAAATTAGATGCCACGCGCATCTGCTGAGTGACGTAGCTAGAACCCAATTGCAGTAAGCACGTGCATCACCTGTGTGACGTAGTTATGACCCAAATGCCGATACCACGTGCATAACCTGTGTGACGTAGCTAGAACCCAAAGGTAGATACCAGTCGCATTACATTTGTGGTATAACTAGAACCCAAAATTAGATACCACGTGCATCACCTGTGTGACGTAGCTAGTACCCAATTGCAGGTAGCACGTGCATAACCTGTGTGACGTAGCTAGAATCCAAATGCAGTTAGCACGTGCATAACCTGTGTGACGTAGCTAGTAACCAAATGCAGATACCACGTGCATCACCTTTGTGACGTAGCTAGTACCCAAATGCAGAAAGCGCGTGCATCACCTGTGTGACGGAGCTAGAAACCAAAATTAGATGCCACGCGCATCTGCTGAGTGACGTAGCTAGAACCCAATTGCAGTAAGCACGTGCATCACCTGTGTGACGTAGTTATGACCCAAATGCCGATACCACGTGCATAACCTGTGTGACGTAGCTAGAACCCAAAGGTAGATACCAGTCGCATTACATTTGTGGTATAACTAGAACCCAAAATTAGATACCACGTGCATCGGCTGAGTGACGTAGCTAGAACCCAAATGCAGATAGCACGTGCATCACCTGTGTGACGTAGCTAGAACCCAAATGCAGATAGCACGTGCATCCCCTGTGTGACGTAGGTAGTACCCAAATACAGTTAGCACGTGCATCACCTGTGTGACGTAGTTAGAACCCAAATGCAGATATCACGTACATCACCTGTGTGACGTGGCTAGAACCCGAATGCAGATGGCACGTGGATCACCTGTGTGACGTAGCTAGTACCCGAATGCAGATGGGTCGTGGATCACCTGTGTGACGTAGGTATTAACCAAAGGCAGAGAGAACGTGAATCACCTGTGTGACGTAGCTAGTACCCAAAGGCAGACAGCGCGTACATCACCTGTGTGACGTAACTAGAACCCAAAGGCAGATAGCGCGTACATCACCTGTGTGACGTGGCTAGAATTCAAAGGCAGATAGCACGTGCACCACCTGTGTGACGTAGCTAGAACCCAAATGCAGATATCACGTGCATCACATGTGTGACGTAGCTAGTACCCGAATGCAGATGGCACGTGGATCACCTGTGTGACGTAGCTTGAACCCAATTGCAGATAGCACGTGCATCACCCGTGTGACGTAGCTAGTACCCGAATGCAGATAGCACGTGCATCACCTGTGTGACGTAGCTGGAACCCAAGGCAGATAGCACGTGCATAACCTGTGTGACGTAACTAGTACACAAAGGCAGATCGCAAGTGCATCACCTGTGTGACGTAGCTAGTACCCGAATGAAGATAGCACGTGCATCACCTGTGTGACGTAGCTAGTTCCCAATGGCAGAGAGCTCGTGCATCACCTGTGTGACGTAGCTAGTACCCAAAGGCAGATAGCGCGTACATCACCTGTGTGACGTAACTAGTACCCAAAGGCAGAGAGCTCGTGCATCACCTGTGTGACGTAGCTAGTACCCAAAGGCAGATAGCGCGAACATCACCTGTGTGACGTAACTAGTACCCAAAGGCAGATAGCAGGTGCATCACCTGTATGACGTAGCTAGTTCCCAAATGCAGATAGCACGAGGATCACCTATGTGACGTAGCTAGTACCCAATTGCAGATAGCACGTGCATCAACCGTGTGACGTAGCTAGTACCCGAATGCAGATAGCGCGTGCATCACTTGTGTGACGTAGCTAGTTCCCAAATGCAGATAGCACGAGAATCACCTGTGTGACGTAGCTAATACCCAATTACAGATAGCACGTGCATCACCCGTGTGACGTAGCTAGTACCCGAATGCAGATAGCACGTGCATCACCTGTGTGACGTAGCTGGAACCCAAAGGCAGATAGCACGTGCGTCACCTGTGTGACGTAGCTGGAACCCAAAGGCAGATAGCACGTGCATCACCTGTGTGACGTAGCTAGTAGCCAAATGTAGATAGCACGTGCATCACCCGTGTGACGTAGCTAGTACCCAAATGCAGATGGCACGTGCATCACCTGTGCGACGTAGCTAGTACCCAAATGTAGATAGCACGTGCATCACCTATGTGACGTAGCTAGTACCCAAATGTAGATAGCACGTGCATCACCTATGTGACGTAGCTAGTACCCAAATATAGATAGCACGTGCATCACCTGTGTTACGTAGCTAGTACCCAAATGTAGATAGCACGTGCATCACCTGTGTGACGTAGCTAGTAGCCAAATGTAGATAGCACGTGCATCACCCGTGTGACGTAGCTAGTACCCAAATGCAGATGGCACGTGCATCACCTGTGTGACGTAGCTAGTACCCAAATGTAGATAGCACGTGCATCACCTATGTGACGTAGCTAGAACCTAAATGTAGATAGCACGTGCATCACCTGTGTGACGTAGCTAGTACCCAAATGCAGATAGCACGTGCATCACCTGTGTGACGTAGCTAGTACCCAAATGCGGATAGCACGTGCATCACCTATGTGACGTAGCTGGTACCCAAATGCAGATAGCACGTGCATCACCTATGTGACGTAGCTAGTACCCAAATGTAAATAGTTCGTGCATCGCCTGTATGACGTTGCTAGAACCCAAATGTAGATAGCACGTGCATCACCTATGTGACGTAGCTAGAACCCAGATGTAGATAGCACGTGCATCACCTGTGTGACGTAGCTAGAATCCAAATGCAGATGGCACGTGCATCACCTATGTGACGTAGCTAGAACCCAAATGTAGATAGCACGTGCATCGCCTGTATGACGTAGCTAGAACTCAAATGTAGATAGCACGTGCATCACCTATGTGACGTAGCTAGAATCCAAATGTAGATAGCACGTGCATCACCTGTGTGACGTAGCTAGTACCCAAATGCAGATGGCACGTGCATCACCCGTGTGACGTAGTTAGAACCCAAATGCAGATGGAACGTGCATCACCTGTGTGACGTAGCTAGAACCCAAATGCAGATGGAACGTGCATCACCTATGTGATGTAGCTAGAACCCAAATGCAGATGGAACGTGCATCACCTGTGTGACGTAGCTAGAATCCAAATGCAGATGGCACGTGCATCACCTGTGTGACGTAGCTAGAACCCAAATGTAGATAGCCCGTGCATCACCTGTGTGACGTAGCTAGAACCCAAATGCAGATGGAACGTGCATCACCTGTGTGACGTTGCTAGAATCCAAATGCAGATGGCACGTGCATCACCTGTGTGACGTAGCTAGAACCCAAATGTAGATAGCACGTGCATCGCCTGTATGACGTAGCTAGTACCCAAATGTAGATAGCACGTGCATCACCTATGTGACGTAGCTAGTACCCAAATGCAGATGGCACGTGCATCACCTGTGTGACGTAGCTAGTACCCAAATGTAGATAGCACGTGCATCACCTATGTGACGTTGCTAGAACCCAAATGTAGATAGCACGTGCATCACCTGTGTGACGTAGCTAGTACCCAAATGCAGATAGCACGTGCATCACCTGTGTGACGTAGCTAGTACCCAAATGCAGATAGCACGTGCATCACCTATGCGACGTAGCTGGTACCCAAATGCAGATAGCACGTGCATCACCTATGTGACGTAGCTAGTACCCAAATGTAAATAGTTCGTGCATCGCCTGTATGACGTTGCTAGAACCCAAATGTAGATAGCACGTGCATCACCTATGTGACGTAGCTAGAACCCAGATGTAGGTAGCACGTGCATCACCTGTGTGACGTAGCTAGAATCCAAATGCAGATGGCACGTGCATCACCTATGTGACGTAGCTAGAACCCAAATGTAGATAGCACGTGCATCGCCTGTATGACGTAGCTAGAACCCAAATGTAGATAGCACGTGCATCACCTAAGTGACGTAGCTAGAATCCAAATGTAGATAGCACGTGCATCACCTGTGTGACGTAGCTAGTACCCAAATGCAGATGGCACGTGCATCACCCGTGTGACGTAGCTAGAACCCAAATGCAGATGGAACGTGCATCACCTGTGTGACGTAGCTAGAACCCAAATGCAGATGGAACGTGCATCACCTATGTGATGTAGCTAGAACCCAAATGCAGATAGCACGTGCATCACCTGTGTGACGTAGCTAGAACCCAAATGCAGATAGCACGAGCATCACCTGAGTGACGTAGGCAGTACCCAAATGCAGATATCACGTGCATCACCGGTGTGATGTAGCTAGTACCCAAATAAAGATAGCACGTGCATCACCTGTGTGACGTAAGTAGTACCCAAATGCAGATAGCACGTGCATCACCTGTGTGACGTAGGCAGTACCCAAAGGCAGATAGCACATGTGTCACATGTGTGTCGTAGCAAGAACCCAAATGCAGATAGCACGTGCATAACCTGTGTGACGTAGCTAGAAACCAAATGCAGATAGCACGTGCATCGCCGGTGTGACGTAGCTAGAACCCAAATGCAGAAAGCACGTGCATTACCTGTGTGACGTAGCTAGAACCACAATGCAGATAGCACGTGCATCACCTGTGTGACGTAGGCAGTACCCAAATGCAGATATCACGTGCATCACCGGTGTGATGTAGCTAGTACCCAAATACAGATAGCACGTGCATCACCTGTGTGACGTAAGTAGTACCCAAATGCAGATAGCACGTGCATCACCTGTGTGACGTAGGCAGTACCCAAAGGCAGATAGCACATGTGTCACATGTGTGTCGTAGCAAGAACCCAAATGCAGATAGCACGTGAATAACCTGTGTGACTTAGCTAGAAACCAAATGCAGATAGCACGTGCATCACCGGTGTGACGTAGCTAGAACCCAAATGCAGATAGCACGTGCATAACCTGTGTGACGTAGCTAGAACCCCAATGCAGATAGCACGTGCATCACCTGTGTGAAGTAGGCAGTACCCAAATGCAGATATCACGTGCATCAGCGGTGTGCTGTAGCTAGTACCCAAATACAGATAGCACGTGCATCACCTGTATGACGTAGCTAGTTCCCAAATGCAGATTGCACTTGCATCACCTGTGTGACGTATCTAGAACCCAAATGCAGATATCACGTGCATCGCCTGTGTGACGTAAGTAGTACCCAAATACAGATAGCACGTGCAACACCTGTATGACGTAGCTAGTTCCCAAATGCAGATAGCACGTGCATCACTTGTGTGACGTAAGTAGTACCCAAATGCAGGTATCACGTGCATCACCGGTGTGACGTAGATAGTTCCCAAATGCAGGTATCACGTGCATCACCGGTGTGACGTAGCCAGTTCCCAAATGCAGATAGCACGTGCATCACCTGTGTGACGTAGCTAGTACCCAAATGCAGATAGCACGTGCATAACCTGTGTGATGTAGCTAGAACCCAAATGCTGATATCACGTCATCACCTGTGTGACGTAGCTAGAACCGAAAGGCAGATAGCACTGCATCATCTGTGTGACGTAACTAGTTCCCAAAGGCAGATAGCGCGTGCATCACCTGTGTGACGTAACTAGATCCCAAAGGCAGATAGCGCGTACATCACCTTTGTGACGGTGCTAGAACCCAAATGGAGATAGCACGTGCATCATCTGTGTGACGTAGGTAGTACCCAAATGCAGATAGCACGTGCATCACCTGTGTGACGTAACTAGTACCCAAAGGCAGATCGCAAGTGCATCACCTGTGTGACGTAGCTAGAACTCAAATACAGATAGCGCGTGCATCACCTGTGTGACGTAGGTAGTACCCAAAGGCAGATAGCTCGTCTATCACCTGTGTGACGTAGCTAGTACCCAAAGGCAGATAGCGCGTACATCACCTGTGTGACGTAACTAGTTCCCAAAGGCAGATAGCGCGTGCATCACCTGTGTGACGTAGCTAGAACCCAAATGCAGATGGCACGTGCATCACCTGTGTGACGTAGCTAGTACCCAAATGTAGATAGCACGTGCATCACCTATGTGACGTAGCTAGTACCCAAATGTAGATAGCACGTGCATCACCTATGTGACGTAGCTAGTACCCAAATATAGATAGCACGTGCATCACCTGTGTTACGTAGCTAGTACCCAAATGTAGATAGCACGTGCATCACCTGTGTGACGTAGCTAGTAGCCAAATGTAGATAGCACGTGCATCACCCGTGTGACGTAGCTAGTACCCAAATGCAGATGGCACGTGCATCACCTGTGTGACGTAACTAGTACCCAAATGTAGATAGCACGTGCATCACCTATGTGACGTAGCTAGAACCTAAATGTAGATAGCACGTGCATCACCTGTGTGACGTAGCTAGTACCCAAATGCAGATAGCACGTGCATCACCTGTGTGACGTAGCTAGTACCCAAATGCGGATAGCACGTGCATCACCTATGTGACGTAGCTGGTACCCAAATGCAGATAGCACGTGCATCACCTATGTGACGTAGCTAGTACCCAAATGTAAATAGTTCGTGCATCGCCTGTATGACGTTGCTAGAACCCAAATGTAGATAGCACGTGCACAACCTATGTGACGTAGCTAGAACCCAGATGTAGATAGCACGTGCATCACCTGTGTGACGTAGCTAGAATCCAAATGCAGATGGCACGTGCATCACCTATGTGACGTAGCTAGAACCCAAATGTAGATAGCACGTGCATCGCCTGTATGACGTAGCTAGAACCCAAATGTAGATAGCACGTGCATCACCTATGTGACGTAGCTAGAATCCAAATGTAGATAGCACGTGCATCACCTGTGTGACGTAGCTCGTACCCAAATGCAGATGGCACTGCATCACCCGTGTGACGTAGCTAGAACCCAAATGCAGATGGAACGTGCATCACCTGTGTGACGTAGCTAGAACCCAAATGCAGATGGAACGTGCATCACCTATGTGATGTAGCTAGAACCCAAATGCAGATGGAACGTGCATCACCTGTGTGACGTAGCTAGAATCCAAATGCAGATGGCACGTGCATCACCTGTGTGACGTAGCTAGAACCCAAATGTAGATAGCCCGTGCATCACCTGTGTGACGTAGCTAGAACCCAAATGCAGATGGAACGTGCATCACCTGTGTGACGTTGCTAGAATCCAAATGCAGATGGCACGTGCATCACCTGTGTGACGTAGCTAGAACCCAAATGTAGATAGCACGTGCATCGCCTGTATGACGTAGCTAGTACCCAAATGTAGATAGCACGTGCATCACCTATGTGACGTAGCTAGTACCCAAATGCAGATGGCACGTGCATCACCTGTGTGACGTAGCTAGTACCCAAATGTAGATAGCACGTGCATCACCTATGTGACGTTGCTAGAACCCAAATGTAGATAGCACGTGCATCACCTGTGTGACGTAGCTAGTACCCAAATGCAGATAGCACGTGCATCACCTGTGTGACGTAGCTAGTACCCAAATGCAGATAGCACGTGCATCACCTATGTGACGTAGCTGGTACCCAAATGCAGATAGCACGTGCATCACCTATGTGCGTAGCTAGTACCCAAATGTAAATAGTTCGTGCATCGCCTGTATGACGTTGCTAGAACCCAAATGTAGATAGCACGTGCATCACCTATGTGACGTAGTGAACCCATAGGCCATAGGGTCCATGACGGTCGAACCCATGTCCTTAAGGAAGAAATGAAAGAAAAGTATAGTTTCTTAAAGGAACGGAGAGAGATTTTAAGCCAGGAATATAGCTTAACATTGTGCAAGCGACTAGGGACAGATGCTCCTTAGATGAGATCACCCCACTCGACATTTCAGAGAGGGCTGGTCACGAGTATTAATAACTGAGTGGAACTTTCCACCGTGTTAGACAGAGAAGCCTGAATCGGAATTCGAGCTGACGTTGCTGGAATTTGACAACGCCGCATATGCGCCAGAAGAGGAATAATTAAAATTAACTCGTTTACGAGCATAATAATGAGTAAACAAACACAGTACAGTGAATCATTTTGAATGAGAGATTTTTCAGTATAGAGAAACCATGTAATAATTGTGCAGAAATAAACTGCCGACGTAAGACGACGTCATTGGGGAATTACCTAAGCCTCTGTGGAGGGGAGAGAGCAAAAGGAATGCAACACCCACACAATTGAGGACGAGAAATTAATTAATATCTCCGAATTGCACGATCGATTCTTAGGTGCAATAAGATCATTTGACATTGAGAAGACGAGCTTTCGGAAGGTATAATTTTTATATTTGTGGCACCAGTATTTTAGAAGTTGACCACAGAAAAGGCTTGAGTCTTATTTTTTTGTAGTAAAATAGTATAAAGCTTCGGGCGTTTCCAAGCCAATTATGCAGTTATTATCAGCTTGCGGGCATGACACTGTGTCACGATCATCATTGAATGCAGTTCACGACAGACTCCTTGAGGGGAGGTGCTGTATCACGTCACATCGCATGCAGTATTCAGACAGCCAGAGGGCACGTCACTGTGTCGCACCGCACAAGCAGTTACAACGAGCACTCCGTGACCGGAGGTGCTGCATCAAAGTCTTCAAACGTATGAACCTCAGGGGAGGTCATACTGCGCAACAAGTATAAGCACCGAATGCAGTCTTGAACAGCGTGAGGGGTATTACCACGCATCACGCAGTACGAATCCGTCCAGGAGGACGTGAAGTTATATCAGCGAATGCAGTCCTACGAGCATTCCGTGAGGGGAAGTGCTGCTCCACGACGTAGAAGAAATCATTCCGACAGTCCGTGAGGGGACGTAACTCTGCGTTACATCGATAACAGCTACCAGTACTCCTTGAGGGGAGAAACGCTGTTTTACACCGCCGAAGTAAGATCTGATAGCCACAGGCGTCACAGTAGTAACGACTTGCTTGCTTCCATAAGGAGCAGCCAATACGAAATTTTAAAGTATCGCCGCAGTGAAATATTAGGAAGATCCTAATTATAGGATTTAGGCCGACGGTATACAAGTTAAAGTGAAAATTCGCAAGATATAGTCAGAGCAGGCTGCGAACGTCGGACTTAAAGGCGATAGGTCGTTAAATGTACGAACGAATAGATCATAACGTACGGAAGTATCGTACCAGACAGATAAACTGTTATTTAAATTGAAGAAACCTAAAAGGGAAGAACAGAATAAGGTTCGAACGTAGGAGTGTTAAAACAGTTCAAATAGATAGAATAGGAGACTATAAACATTAGCTCCAGAAAGCAGGCGAACAATTCTAATAGTACTAGAATCGAGAAGTGCTAGCTGCTAGAAACAAAATCTATAGGTCTTAGAGGAGACCTCGATCCGTATAGACTTTCGTTGGGATCGATAGACAGATCTACAAAGAAGCCGTTCAAGCTAGATCAATAGCCAGTTATCCAGGATAGGAATAGCAGAATTGAACTCCAGGGAACAGTAGATGTTTCGGGACTTTCGCATTCTGCAGAATAGGAGGCCGACATCGGATAAATTTCACCCTTGGAAACGGGAATTTAAGAAGATCACGTGTGATAGGCACAGAAACACGGCCTAGTGATCGAGTAATTGTGAAGTGTAAAATAATCAAGATTGTGTGTTAAATAATATTTTTAGTGTTTATTGTGTGTTCAAAAGGGACACACCAGTATATAAAAATGTCGTCAATATTAAGTGTTTTAGATATATGTCAAAAAGTGTTTTTACGTAAGATGAATACCTTCAATATGGTGTAAAAAGTTCAAAGTGGGCCTAAAAATGAAGCACCGCACCAGATTTAAGATCATGGGATGATCTGGAAAATATGTGAGTACAAAATTCATTTTGTTTTGGTGTCAGAAATTGATTGTGTACAGACCCACCGGAGTTTTTGAGTGAAAGGGATGTGTTTTAAAGAAATAAATATTGAATAATCAAGAACACGGTCTGAACAATAATAATAAAATAAATAGAGAAATTATGAATAATTATGTAAAGAATAAATCCCGTAGAGGAAATATGTGAATAAAGGGTTAATGTATTTAACAAATGTCATAAGAGCAAGCGAAATATCATTAATTATTATGAAAGACATTGAAATAAAGTAAAGTTGAGATATGAAAGAAATAGCTTTTGAGCTGGTATAAAGAATAAAGATAATAATAATAATTAAATATGGAAATGTTAAATAAAAATCAAATAAATTGATATGAACATAAGAACGTTAAGCCTTAACGTATGTGTAAAGATGAGGTTCAATGGAATATTTTAAAACAGGGAGCGATTTATCGACCACAGAAAGATTAATATGTGAATTAAAATAATATGAATTGTTACTAAAGAGATTTTTATCAGTTCTTGGGAAGACATTTTCGGCTTAAAATAATGCATAGCGCATAATGAGCGCAAATATAATATTAAAGTGTCACGCTAGGAACGCGTAGTGGTTAAATACTTGGTACATTACTTATGGAGGGTAGTTGATTGCAGTGAATTGATAATTGTGTAAGTCCTCTATTAGTGACATAGTATCACGAGGCATTGTGTATGTATTTAAAAAGGGAGCTAATATATGGTATTATTGAGCGTATGTCATATGGGCCACGGCCGACTCTAAATCGCAATTTGTATAAGTCCTCTGTACGGGATTGGTTCCCGAGGCACCTGAAGAGATTCGAATGCAGGATCTTCTTATGATAAAAGCCCCTGAAATTCTCCGTCGTCGTATGTGTATTTAATCTTCCCAATCAATGAGGACCCTCTCATAATTAATAAATGCCAAGGATATAAAAATGGTCTTTGAACCAAAGAATAGTTGTTTGAATGTTACGGTACAGTAAAGCCCGGTCTCCCCAGAACTGGATATAATGGGAAGGTTTGTTTTGAAAGCCTTGAAAATAAGCTACTAACGTTGGGTCAGACAGAATGTCGCCGCCACCCTAACGTGTCATAAATCGCACCCCAAGGAGTAGAGTCTAGCTTTCTTAAAGCGAGATGGAACAGAGACCGTCTCGTAAGCTGTTGTAAAGAGAAATAAATACACCAGGAGTGTTTAAAGTTGTAAACGACCCGGGCGTTGAACCGAGGTCCTTAAAGATGGATATTTCGTTTGCCGGTTCAGATCGTAGTTTCTTATATGATAATGGTCTATTAAGACATAAGAGATAAATAACAATCCCTATTGTAATAATGTATGGACGTGGGATTCCACGAGTTGATTGAAGGCAACTGAGTTCGGGAGTAACTATAGTTTTTTGACTGTGTCAAGTACTTTCACGCTCTGGAGTACACAATTGATTTTCTGATTACCTTAATATGTTTGTGAAATAAAGAGAGATGATAACAACTGAATGTGTGGACATGCCCAAAATATTGAATTAGATAATTAACATCGATTTTAAATATAATTATATATTTGTTTTTGAGAAATAAGAAAATATAAAAGACAGTGTTTGAGGTGTACAAGAATGACACCGTAATAATGTAAAAGCATGGAGCCAAAGAGCTCGGAGTTATGTAAACTTAATGGTAGTGCTTTATGGAAGTGAGATTAAGTAAGAATTGTTGGTTTATGTGGAAACCACAGGTTTTGAATACAATATTTGTTTATTTTATTTTGTGATCCCTTGTTCATTTGGAACAAGCAGTTGATATTTGGGTCAGTAATTAAATTGTTAAAATGTTTGTAGCGCCATTAATTTTATTAATTAAATGTGTTTAAATAGGAGTTGATTTTGTTGTTATTTTTGCAAGTGTATCCTCTAATTAATCCAAAATATGTGAGTCACAGAGTGGGGGAACTTACCACTGCCCCGAAATCCCGAATTGAGCTACGCTGGTATACTGTGATTGGCATATTTCTTGCTAAATGGGCACAGTAGCTAGAACCCAGATGTAGATAGCACGTGCATCACCTGTGTGACGTAGCTAGAATCCAAATGCAGATGGCACGTGCATCACCTATGTGACGTAGCTAGAACCCAAATGTAGATAGCACGTGCATCGCCTGTATGACGTAGCTAGAACCCAAATGTAGATAGCACGTGCATCACCTAAGTGACGTAGCTAGAATCCAAATGTAGATAGCACGTGCATCACCTGTGTGACGTAGCTAGTACCCAAATGCAGATGGCACGTGCATCACCCGTGTGACGTAGCTAGAACCCAAATGCAGATGGAACGTGCATCACCTGTGTGACGTAGCTAGAACCCAAATGCAGATGGAACGTGCATCACCTATGTGATGTAGCTAGAACCCAAATGCAGATAGCACGTGCATCACCTGTGTGACGTAGCTAGAACCCAAATGCAGATAGCACGAGCATCACCTGAGTGACGTAGGCAGTACCCAAATGCAGATATCACGTGCATCACCGGTGTGATGTAGCTAGTACCCAAATAAAGATAGCACGTGCATCACCTGTATGACGTAAGTAGTACCCAAATGCAGATAGCACGTGCATCACCTGTGTGACGTAGGCAGTACCCAAAGGCAGATAGCACATGTGTCACATGTGTGTCGTAGCAAGAACCCAAATGCAGATAGCACGTGCATAACCTGTGTGACGTAGCTAGAAACCAAATGCAGATAGCACGTGCATCACCGGTGTGACGTAGCTAGAACCCAAATGCAGAAAGCACGTGCATAACCTGTGTGACGTAGCTAGAACCACAATGCAGATAGCACGTGCATCACCTGTGTGACGTAGGCAGTACCCAAATGCAGATATCACGTGCATCAGCGGTGTGATGTAGCTAGTACCCAAATACAGATAGCACGTGCATCACCTGTATGACGTAGCTAGTTCCCAAATGCAGATAGCACTTGCATCACCTGTGTGACGTAGCTAGAACCCAAATGCAGATATCACGTGCATCACCTGTGTGACGTAAGTAGTACCCAAATACAGATAGCACGTGCATCACCTGTATGACGTAACTAGTTCCCAAATGCAGATAGCACTTGCATCACCTGTGTGACGTAGCTAGAACCCAAATGCAGATAGCACGTGCATCACCTGTGTGATGTAAGTAGTACCCAAATGCAGGTATCACGTGCATCACCGGTGTGTGACGTAGATAGTCCCCAAATGCAGATAGCACGTGCATCACCTGTGTGCCGTAGCTATAAACCAAAGGCAGATAGCACGTGCATAACCTCTGTGACGTAGCTAGAACCCAAATGCAGGTATCACGTGCATCACCTGTGTGACGTAGCCAGTTCCCAAATGCAGATAGCACGTGCATCACCTGTGTGACGTATGTTGTACCCAAATGCAGATAGCACGTGCATAACCTGTGTGATGTAGCTAGAACCCAAATGCTGATATCACGTCGTCACCTGTGTGACGTAGCTAGAACCGAAAGGCAGATAGCACGTGCATCATCTGTGTGACGTAACTAGTTCCCAAAGGCAGATAGCGCGTGCATCTCCTGTGTGACGTAGCTAGATCCCAAAGGCAGATAGCGCGTACATCACCTTTGTGACGGTGCTAGAACCCAAATGGAGATAGCACGTGCATCATCTGTGTGACGTAGGTAGTACCCAAATGCAGATAAAACGTGCATCACCTGTGTGACGTAACTAGTACCCAAAGGCAGATCGCAAGTGCATCACCTGTGTGACGTAGCTAGAAATCAAATACAGATAGCACGTGCATCACCTGTGTGACGTAGGTAGTACCCAAAGGCAGATAGCTCGTCTATCACCTGTGTGACGTAGCTAGTACCCAAAGGCAGATAGCGCGTACATCACCTGTGTGACGTAACTAGTTCCCAAAGGCAGATAGCGCGTGCATCACCTGTGTGACGTAGCTAGAACCCAAATGCAGATGGCACGTGCATCACCTGTGTGACGTAGCTAGTACCCAAATGTAGATAGCACGTGCATCACCTATGTGACGTAGCTAGTACCCAAATGTAGATAGCACGTGCATCACCTATGTGACGTAGCTAGTACCCAAATATAGATAGCACGTGCATCACCTGTGTTACGTAGCTAGTACCCAAATGTAGATAGCACGTGCATCACCTGTGTGACGTAGCTAGTACCCAAATGTAGATAGCACGTGCATCACCCGTGTGACGTAGCTAGTACCCAAATGCAGATGGCACGTGCATCACCTGTGTGACGTAGCTAGTACCCAAATGTAGATAGCACGTGCATCACCTATGTGACGTAGCTAGAACCCAAATGTAGATAGCACGTGCATCACCTGTGTGACGTAGCTAGTACCCAAATGCAGATAGCACGTGCATCACCTGCGTGACGTAGCTAGTACCCAAATGCGGATAGCACGTGCATCACCTATGTGACGTAGCTGGTACCCAAATGCAGATAGCACGTGCATCACCTATGTGACGTAGCTAGTACCCAAATGTAAATAGTTCGTGCATCGCCTGTATGACGTTGCTAGAACCCAAATGTAGATAGCACGTGCATCACCTATGTGACGTAGCTAGAACCCAGATGTAGATAGCACGTGCATCACATGTGTGACGTAGCTAGTACCCAAATGCAGATGGCACGTGCATCACCCGTGTGACGTAGCTAGAACCCAAATGCAGATGGAACGTGCATCACCTGTGTGACGTAGCTAGAACCCAAATGCAGATGGAACGTGCATCACCTATGTGACGTAGCTAGAACCCAAATGCAGATGGAACGTGCATCACCTGTGTGACGTAGCTAGAATCCAAATGCAGATGGCACGTGCATCACCTGTGTGACGTAGCTAGAACCCAAATGTAGATAGCACGTGCATCGCCTGTATTACGTAGCTAGTACCCAAATGTAGATAGCACGTGCATCACCTATGTGACGTAGCTAGTACCCAAATGCAGATGGCACGTGCATCACCTGTGTGACGTAGCTAGTACCCAAATGTAGATAGCACGTGCATCACCTATGTGACGTAGCTAGAACCCAAATGTAGATAGCACGTGCATCACCTATGTGACGTAGCTGGTACCCAAATGCAGATAGCACGTGCATCACCTATGTGACGTAGCTAGTACCCAAATGTAAATAGTTCGTGCATCGCCTGAATGACGTTGCTAGAACCCAAATGTAGATAGCACGTGCATCACCTATGTGACGTAGCTAGAACCCAGATGTAGATAGCACGTGCATCACCTGTGTGACGTAGCTAGAATCCAAATGCAGATGGCACGTGCATCACCTATGTGACGTAGCTGGAACCCAAATGTAGATAGCACGCGCATCGCCTGTATGACGTAGCTAGAACCCAAATGTAGATAGCACGTGCATCACCTGTGTGACGTAGCTAGAATCCAAATGTAGATAGCACGTGCATCACCTGTGTGACGTAGTTAGTACCCAAATGCAGATGGCACGTGCATCACCCGTGTGACGTAGCTAGAACCCAAATGCAGATGGAACGTGCATCAGCTGTGTGACGTAGCTAGAACCCAAATGCAGATGGAACGTGCATCACCTATGTGATGTAGCTAGAACCCAAATGCAGATGGAACGTGCATCACCTGTGTGACGTAGCTAGAATCCAAATGCAGATGGCACGTGCATCACCTGTGTGACGTAGCTAGAACCCAAATGTAGATAGCACGTGCATCACCTCTGTGACGTAGCTAGAACCCAAATGCAGATGGAACGTGCATCACCTGTGTGACGTAGCTAGAATCCAAATGCAGATGGCACGTGCATCACCTGTGTGACGTAGCTAGAACCCAAATGTAGACAGCACGTGCATCGCCTGTATGACGTAGCTAGAACCCAAGTGTAGATAGCACGTGCATCACCTGTGTGACGTAGCTAGTACCCAAATGCAGATGGCACGTGCATCACCTGTGTGACGTAGCTAGAACCCAAATGCAGATGGAACGTTCATCACCTATGTGACGTAGCTAGAACCCAAATGCAGATGGAACGTGCATCACCTATGTGACGTAGCTAGAACCCAAATGTAGATAACACGTGCATCACCTGTGTGACGTAGCTAGAACCCAAATGCAGATGGATCGTGCATCACCTGTGTGACGTAGCTAGAATCCAAATGCAGATGGCACGTGCATCACCTGTTTTACGTAGCTAGAACCCAAATGTAGATAGCACGTGCATCGCCTGTATTACGTAGCTAGAACCCAAACGTAGATAGCACGTGCATCACCTGTGTGACGTAGCTAGTACCCAAATGCAGATGGCATGTTTATCACCTGTGTGACGTAACTAGCACCTTAGTCCTTCAAATTGCTTCAGTCTATTCCTTGCAATTACATAAACTGCGTTGCTTAATGTGTCGTGTGGGTTCGCGTGACGTTATATGTCTACTACTGTGTCCTCGCCAGCTCTCGGGACGCGGGGTCTGAGCTGAGAGTGCGGGGACGCTTTGAGTCAGCGAGGACAGTCTAGAGCAGCGCTGTCCAACGCGGTGCCGGCGTCTGGATGTATTTTCTTGGCACCCTTCATAAATATTTATTCCGACGACTACTAATATTAATTCAAATTTCAAGACAGAAATATTTCCTTCCAAAAATCTTCCCATTACACACCCATGAAGCAAGTGTTGTACACTCAAAGCAGTATGCGTAAGTTCCCTAACCAAACAGTACCAGCCCATCCTTTGGGCTTCTTTTAGCCCTAACGGTGATTTATCCCTTCAAGCAACTGTGCCATTGCGGTGTCTGCTGTACCCATAAACATATACGCATTTTATTGATGTGTAACATCTTTCCACTCGATTGCTGTATATTTTTTGTGGGGGTGATTTTGGAAAAGGGACGGAAATGGGACGGAAACGATGAGCGCGCGTGGTGGCGTAGATTGGTACAACGACGTACTGTCGGCCATGTGGCTATGTGGAATGTATATCGCATAGGTTCATTTCAAGGTTTGGAGGCCCCATTAAAGATATTCCTACAATAAATCTTCTTCAAGTTGTCGTTCTTTGGTGTGAAAATATTCATTATATCATATTTGCCGAAAGGATTTGGCACTGGAGTTTTACCAGTAGTTATTTCATGACCAACTGAGCTCACTGTTGACAGAGGATTTGCGCTCCCGGCAGACACATAGTAGGATAACATGTCGCATGTTACACATCATATGCGACTACTGTAAGGCTCGTTATGTTTTTATTATATTTTGCAGCTAAGTTTTTATCATCATCTCAGCTGAGTACTCGTTGATTATATTTGTTAACAATTCTAGTTTGGGGCTTAACGCTTAAGTGTATAACAACAATAGTAGCTAGGCTTCACCTTCATACACACATCAAAAAAATTGTGCATATTGCCATGTAGCACAGTGAGGATGGAGTTATTTATTAAGCAGTGTCCATGCCTGTTCTACACAATGGGGATCGGGAGCATAGACAGGCCATTCCATTCTGTGAATACCATTCTCCTGAATAAAGGTTTTGACAATACCAGTTCTGTGCGGGCGAGCGTTATCGTCCACGAAAGTGATGGTTGATGACGGATGATTGTAGTTTTACGTGACTGTTAATCTCGAGATCATGAGCCAAGGGACCCCAATTTTACGTGGAATCCGAACCACAGGACATGGCATTTCACTTTGAAAATCTCACATGCATTGTCCGGCCACGAAAGTAAAATTTGGGCCGAAATTGTCAGCATAGCCTTTCACTTCAAGTGCCAGAATAGTATCCCTGTAACGTATGCCTGTTATACGCCCTGGGATGTACATGAGGGGTTCGGCGACCATACATGATGCTACCACAACACATTGCACCACCTCCTCCCTGTTGGTATCGGTCTCGGATGTATTGGTCGCGCATACGTTCACCGGCTCCCATTGGTGTTGAGGTAGCGTGCCTGTCTCTCACGCGGAGGCCCCGGGTTCGATTACCGGCTCCGTCAGGAATTTTAGAAACTGACGTGAGGGCTGGAACGGGGTGCACTCCGCCTCGTGAGGACAATTGAGTAACTAAAATTCCTGGACATTAACGATTATGAATTTATTTAAATTGTAATGATTTTGTAAGGATATCCATTTTCTTTTTGCTATTTGTTAACATAGATTTTAAGAATCTTTTTATTATTTAATCCACGCTGACGAAGGCATCATTGTATACCGAAACATGCACGTTTTAATTTAATTATTAAACTTCTTGGTGTTTGACAAGGCGGATTTTTAATTGAAGATTACTGTAATTGAAGCGTCTTCGGTGGCGTAGTTGGTAGCATGCTGAACTGCTGTGCCCAAGATAGCGGGTTCAAACCCAGCCGAAGTCGTCGGATTTTTTAAGAGCGTTAAAAATCCTTCAGTATGCCTTCCTTCGGAGGGGAAGTAAAGCCGGCTGTCCCATGTCATAGATTTATGGCATGTAAAAGATCCTTTCACAGACTAAACTTGTGTAAAGCTAAATTGTTAGGTTAGATTTCGTCGGAACGCTCTATCAAAGTTCCGACGTTCACCACTAGGTATCATTGATATCTGGTAGCGAAAGTTGGAACTACTTGAAATCGAACGGAACTTGTAGCTCACCCTAAGGGTGTCCGCTGGAAGCAGCTACATGTCCTCGGACACTCCCGGCACTATAAACCATACGATAAATAAATACTGTAATTGAGCAGCTGTCTGATAGTGAGGCAGCGCCCCGGTCACGAAAAACCAAGATTAATGGCCGAGGGTGCCCGATGCGCTGACCACGCGGCACCCCAATATCTGCAGGCCAAATGGGTGGGCAGCGGTCGCTTGGTAGGCCTAGGCCCTTCAAGGGCTGTAGTGCCAGGGGTTATTATTATTATTATTATTACGTTCAGCGAGTCGTCTCCACACTCACACAGATCAATCCTCAATGACACAGGCGAGTGTACACAGCAGATATACACGCACGCAAGATCGACTAATGGGTTTGAAACCACTACGACTGTTGGCCAGCAATATGAAAAACTTGTTTTGATGTGTGTAGATTATATGGTGGAGGGAGACTTTTTGTGGGTGGGGTTGTCATTTCTCAGTCTTGCAACCTTGTAAACATTAAAATAATCAATTCTTTTCTTCGGGTTTTTCAGCAGTAGTTGCCTTGTCAATAATCCATTTGCTTCAGTTGGCATTTATGAACTTCGAGGTAAGATGTGTGAGATCTCCGGAAATTGTAATCTTAACCCTTTGACCGCCAACGCCCGATTGATCGGACGTTCGGAGTTCAGCTGAAAAATGCCAACGTATTTTCCAAGTTACTTATTCGTTTTAATAGTTCACAATGTATGTTTTGGTCTACAGTAGTAGTGGATTAAATAAGACTATATACAACAAGTTTTAAAGTTTGTCACACTGAGGAACTTGCTGCTGAGTAACCAAGCGCAAATTCAGCTATCGCGGATGGGCAACGAACCGTTTCACCTTCTACCGAAAAAAAAAATGAACGCAATTGTTCCGTATACAGCAAGACGAGTACAATTAGAGGTGGTAGAAGGAAAAAGACCAGATACATTTGTAAAGCATGTAATAAGAGTGTACATCCTCTGTGCTTCTCTAATCACAATTGCTAGGGTGCATAATAAACATGTGTAAATATTAGGTACCGGTAATTAGTTTCTTTTCATCCAAAAAGTGAATTCTGGAGTGTTCAGTTTGTGTGAAGTAGTGAAATAGACATTAGTAAACATTTTTACTTAAAACTAACCTGGAACTGCAGCCATTTGCATTTAATGTAAGAATTTGAAAATTTCATGTTACAGTAATAAAAATAATAATAATTTATTGTAGCTGTAATATTTTATAGAAAGCTCAAATTTTTATAGACTATGTGATATTGGAAACATCACCTCTGTAAAATAAAGTAGTTTCCTATAGTAAAAATATTTTTTATTCTTAACGATTTTTGATGATGAATTTTCTTTTAAAATTTTTAAAGTAAATATTTATTTCAATTATCACTCAATTTAATATAAATTATAGAATAAGAGTACATTAAGTTACATTAAAAAAAAACGCCCAGAGCATTACCTTCAAAACAAAAAAAGATCATCCAATATACATAAATAGTTCAGAAGTTATTACGTATAATTTACCGCAGGGTAGAAAGTGCAGATTAGGCCTTGGCAGTATAGGGTACGGACACCGCGTATATGGCTGGCGGTCAAAGGGTTAAATGGATGTTTTAAATCTTCAAGAATAGCCTACATATTTTTGAATTCATGTGATGTAACTTGATGTAATATCCGGACTCTGGTGGACAGGAATAAATATCCCATGGTCTGTAGTGTTGCTTTGCAAACTTCTTCTTGTTTTTGTTCGACATATCTTTGTGAGGTTACGTTTTCATGTATGAGTATCATCAAGAGTAAATACCATTCAAGTCTGACAGACTCACATCTAAAGTCTGTTCGCCGAGTAGTGATAGTGGAAGTAAACACAGTATGTTGTACACGTTATTGCAGGGCTGCCCACAAGGGGTGTATAGAGCTGAGCCTGTTGAATGTACACCAACTTCAGTGCTGTGTATAGCCTACAAGTGAAGCGGGCTGACTTATCGGTTACATGCCACAGCGCGGTTTATTTATTGTTCCTTTATTAATTTATTAGTTCTTAACTGCTTATGACAGACAACAGTATACAGTGCAGCACAGCACTAAGTGCAGCAAGTCTTGTCTTTTCTAGGGCTACGGCATGACTAATGATCTCGGAGCTTCTTGGCTAGCCCTGTCCGGCAGAGCCGATGACGTGAATTGGGCGTCCTTCCCTCTCCGGGTAGCCGGGGCACTGTCTCGACTCGGCGAATAGACTTTAGATGACGCATTAAAAGCAGCTTCATCAACTATACACCAGATTTTTCTGAACTTGCATTGAACATGCAGTGTCAAATTTCACACTAATTATTTCACTAGTAAATCTAAGTTATTTAATTATTATTATTATTGGAGAGCGTGATGGCGCAGTGGCTTAGCTGCTCGTCTTTCACCCGGACGGCCGGGGTTCGAAACCCGGTGACAGCGGGGTGGAATTTTCACCTGAAAAATCACGTGGCGTCAGGAAGGACATCCGGCCTTAAATCCCAGGCCAAAACCAAAATGAGCTTGGTTGTCTCCAGCCATCCCAATTAATTGGGAAAAGCCGAAGGATGTTTTATTATTAGTATTATTATTATTATTATTATCATTATGTTTGAAATATTTTTACAGTATTACATTGTTGTTAGTAGTGGTAATAGCAATAGTCAGATGGCGTTTGTGATGGTGGTGGCGCCCGCACCTTCTTAGACATGAGTTTAATGTGCCCGATCACATAAGGAAATTGAACTGCACTGGTCTAGAGCATGCTTACACCTAGATACATACACCATCTGAGTAGAGGCATAGGCCCTTGAATGTGCGGTTCTTCGAAGTTCTTCTACTGCTGTGTCGTTCGAAAGAAAAATGAAGTACCGTAGTGCATTCTGAGAATCACGGAATTACGAGTAACAGTGGTGTTAAGTGTGACGAAGAGGCTGTAAGCAATCATTCTGCTTTTACATCAAATCAGATGAGATGTTTTTGCGCAATATAATGCAGTCCTATGCCATCGTCGATTTAATCACTCCACACATACCACATTCCTGTCAGGTTTTCAAACCTGGCACTTGGACAATACCTTTATTAATTGAACTGCCTTGATTAAATCTATTTTAGTATCGATCAGTTATGGATAGCACCTCTGTCGAGGATGCAAGCCTGTCGCTCTTGGGGTTCGGGACGGTGGACTGTATGGTGTTAGTGCTAATTCTGTACAGTATGTACAGTATATCTAGGGCTCGGATTTTTAGGTAAATAAATATTTTTTTATGTAAATACATATTTTAAGCATTTTTCTATAAATACATAAATTCCTGCTTTTCACTTATTAGCACATAAAATGACATACTATTTACATTTTTTAAAAATCAGTATGCTGGATCTTTCAGTTTATTGCATTTTTGTTCTGTGTTACGTCAACGGGGAAGAACCCGAGAGCTAACTAATCTTCCTGCAGAGCGTATGTCAGCTTGCAACTGTGTTATTCTTAACTTGTCGTCCCGTGCCACTCACTGTGGAAGCCGGAGATTTCCTTGTCCATAGCCACATTGCACCTCCCCCTCCCCCAGCTTTAGAACCAGTGTCACTCACATACATTTCATTTCTGGCACTGTGAAGTGTAAGGCAGTTCTACGATGCCTAAAGTAAAAACATCTACTAGTTATCGTCTGCTGCAGAATTTAAAGGTTCTGTTCTGACAACCATGTGGGAAACAATCAAAGCTGAACAGCGATCTCAAGTTACACAACACCTCAAGGGCAAGAAACATATTGCCGCAGTTTCCCGCCTTCATAGTAAGTGTTTCGCGCTAATCGTCGGTCATTTGTGATGGACAACCTGAAGATGTATCTCGTTGTGTATTGTAATGCATCAGCAGTCAGTGAGTCATAGAATAATTTGCATTTGTGACTACTGCATATTGTTTATATTCACATGAATAAACTAAATTATAATTAAATATTTTTACTTTTTTGTCACATAGGCTATTTCAGGTATTTTTAATACATAAAAAATAATTATTTTCCAGATTTTTAGCACCAAAAAATCCGAGCCCTAATGATATCATATGATGTCTTGTATTCTAGTATCGAGGAGGCCATGGACAGCGCCACTGTCCATTATGTAAGTTTGTCGCCCTTGAGGTTAGAGACCGTGGACTGTGTGGTGTTTGTGCTAATATGGGCGGCTCCGGTGGCGTAGTTGGTAGCATGCTGAGCTTCTATGCCCAACATCGCGGGATCAAATCCGGCCGAATTTGTCGGATTTTTAAGAGCGTTAAAAATCACTCAGTATGCCTTCCTTCGGTGGGGAAGTGAAGCCGGCGAGCCCATGTCATAGATTTATGGCATGTAAAAGAACCTTCCACTAACTACACTTGTGTGAAGCTAAAATTTGTAGGTTAGATTTGATAACGCTCTATAAGTTCCAACGCTCGTCGCTAGGTGCTGGTTACGATGGCATCTAGTAGCCAAATTCGCAGCTAGGTGTCGTGGACGGTAGCATTTGGTAGCAAAAGTAGGAACTACTTGAAAATTGATCGTCTGCACTAATTCAGCCATCACAATTAACACCGGTTATCAGACAAATTCTACACACATCCAAAGTACACGGGGCTACATGACCCTAAACTAAGGAACCAACCAAACGTTGTGCTAATATCACACGATGTCTTGTGTTCTAGTACCGAGCAGGCCATGGACAGCGCCACTGTTGAGGATGTAAGCTTGTCGCTCCTGAGGTTCGGCACGGTGGACTATGTGGTTTTCGTCCTAATGTTGAGTATGTGCTCGGCTATCGGTGTCTACTATGGCTTCTTCGCGGGTGACGTCACAGCTGATGAATACCTGATGGGGAGTAGGACCATGAAAACCTTCCCCGTGGCCATGTCGCTCATCGCCAGGTAAGTAGTCCTCACTTACTATAGCCTCAGGATAATTTGACACTTGAGATCATCTTGTAGGAAACTGAAGAGCGAGTTTCCGTTGTTACATCCAGACGCGAATATACATTTTTTTTTGGGTGGGGGGCTGACTATCCTGGAAAAGATTGAGTATTCTCAGGGGATTGTCACCGCAAAATACCCAGAAATATCAACCAATACCTTACAGACTTAGAGCATATAACTTTGTGTAATTATTTTATATGAGAGTTAATTGTAAAATTCTAAGTTTATATAGCTTACAGTGGCAATACAAAAAAAAAGTTGAAAAATACAACACAACACAACACACAAACAAGGAGTTCCGTGAAGGACTATACAGCCTATTTTCATATATCCTACTTATGTTAATTGCCTCTAGCAACATACGAAATTTCAGTTTGATTTCTGTTATAGATTCGTAGAAATAGAGAACCGACTAAATATTGCGGATGGTCACCATGTTGGATTTTTATATATGTAGGTCTTAGAGTTATGTACTGTTACATGAAGATTATTGTGTATGTGTAGTATTCAAACTTCAATCGCATGATTAGGACACAAGAAGTAAAAACGAGATTTTAAAATTTCGCACAGCGGCCATCTTGTGGTTATAGAAACAATTGAAAAAAATAGATGCCAGTGGATTAACATTTGCATAAGGATTTACTGTACCAAGTGTCACTGCACTCGAATGGTTAACGACCATGTGAATATTTATACTTCGCGTCGCCACCATGTTGGATTTGTGATCACCAGGTTATTGAAAGTACTATAGGTGAACTTATGTTCATAGCCCCTAAGAAAGTTAAAAAAATCAGTTTGATTGCTGTAATTGATTCGTAGATATTGAGATCCATCTAAATATTTCGGATGGTCGCCATGGTGGATTGTTGTATGTATAGGCCATAAAGTCATGTACCATTAAAGGAAAATTATTGCGGAGGTTCATTATTCAAACTTTTACTTCGATCGCATAATTACGACACAAGAAATAGAAACAGTTTTAAAATTCGCACAGCCGCCATCTTGAGGTTATGTAAACAATTGAACTAAATTGATACTAGTGCATTACAATGTGTATAAACATTTCATGTACCAAGTTTCATTGTGTTTGAATCATTAAATCGCGAGAAAGGTCTATTTAAAATTTTCAAACTCGCTTGGCCGCCATATTCGTTTTGTAGTTAACCGGTTTTTGAAATTCTTATAGATGAACTTCCAGTAGTGCCCTTTATCTCCGCATAAAATTTCAGGGTGATACCGCTAATAGTTTCAGAGATATAGAATGCCGGTGAAATATTTCGCACAGCCGCCATCTTGAGGTTATGTAAACAATTGAACGAAGTTAGATTTCGGTGCATTACAATGTGTATAGACATATTCTGTACCAAGTTTTATTGCGTTTGGTTGGTTAAATCGCGAGAAACGTCTATTTAAAAGTCGCAAACTCGCTTGGCCACCATGTTGGTTTTGTAGTTACCACGTTTTTAAAAGTTACATAGGTGAACTTCTAGTAGTTCCCTTTATCACCGTAAAATATTCCAGGGTGATATCGGTAATAGTTTCGCAGATATTGAATGCTGGTGAAATATTTTGCACAGCCGCCATGTTGAATTGGTGAGACATAACAATATTTGAAGAGCACCGTCGGGGTCGTCCGGAATTATGCTTTGAACTTTCCGAGTGGTATTGAAGTCGCTCCAGCCGTTTAGCAGTTATTAGGGGGGGGGGGGCACACACACCATCACACACACCATCATTCACACCGTCACACTCACACACACACACGCCCACACAGACAGACACACGGACAAAAGGTGATCGCATAAGCCTATTTGTTCATAAATGAAAATAGTCTAATAAAATGTCATAGTCTACTTTCCATTATGGCCTATGGAGTACGAATGGCATATGTCCAAGTATTTGTCAATTTATTAGACAGAAAGGTAAACAGTTTTTTTTTAATAAATTGAAAGTGTATTTCTCAAAAGTAGCCTACCAGACTGTGGCAATCTCAGGTTTGCCTCACACGGCTGAGTGTATCCCGTTCCAGCCCTCAGACCAGAATTAAAATTTCTTGGCAGTGCCGGGAATCGAATTCGGACCTCCGGGGCAGCAACCAAGAATGCTAGCCACTACACCACGAGGTAGTCTAATTTCTATCTTAATATGGTTCATTACTTAGCCAATAAGTTAAGATATTCGCTCTCAGTTACGCCTACAAGTTCTGGCATTTAGGGAGAGTCAGTGGCTAGCTGACCCACTGCCCAGTAAACTGAAAGCGATCAAGGGAACTACTCGACTGTGGCGGAGCTCTTTCCGGTCACGGAGAGAGTGCGTTATTTTGCGTAGGCTAAGGATAGGTCATACAAGATCCACCCACTCGTACCTAATGAGAAGGGAAGACCCCCCACTTTGTACCTGTGGAGCCGTTTTCACCGTGACCCACATTTTCACCGAGTGTGTGGATCTTGCTGACTTACGAAGAAACCTTGGTTTGCAGACGACACTCAAACTTATATAAGCCGATGACGTGATGGCTGCTGATCGCGTTATCCGCTTTATAAGTGAGAGTGGGTTAGGGCCAGATATCTAAATTTTCCAGTGAACATTGACTCAACGACTTGTTCGTTTTTGAATGATAATTTTTTATTTTTCCGTAATTTTTGTTTATTTTAATACTTATTATTTTTATTTAAATTTTTGTTATATTAATTTTAGGTCTTATCAAATTTAGATGTCCACCTCAAAATTTTAAATTCAATTCCAAATTTTTATTCTTTAATCTGTGTGAAGAGGGGCAGATGACCTCGTAGTTCCGCCCCTTAAAACAACAATAACTAACTAAGATTAGGGTACAACCAAATTTACAATTATTTTATGCTTTTACCAAAGCAACAGTTTCATATTTTGTTTTTGTTTATGTCGGGGAGCGGGGCTGGAGCCCCCCCCCCCCCCTTATATACGCCCCTGTATAGGCCTGCATCAGTACTTTGTTATACGCCCGGTGCTAATATGCTTGTGGTATGTCACCAGTAGAGGCTGGCGGATAATTGATCTGCGTGCTGCACTATTTTCTTCTTCTTCTTCGTCTAAGTGTGCCTGTCCGTTTCGGACGCTGGCGATCAGCATGGCTATTCTGGCTTTATCTGTGGCAATTCGGAACAATAGTTAAGAGCTTTTGTTGAACCAGGTTCTAAGGTTGTCGAGCCAGGAAATTCTCCTTCTGCCGGGCGATCTCTTTCCTTCTATTTTTCCTTGTAGTATAAGTTGAAGCAGCTCATACCTATTTTGATTCCTCATAATGTGACCAAGGTACTGTAGTTTACGGCACTTAATGATGTTGATCAGTTCTGATCTTTTTTCAACTCTGCGTAGAACTTCCTGATTTGAAACTTTATGAATCCATGATATTCTGAGTATTCTTCTGTAAAGCCATAGTTCAAAGGCTTCAAGTCTAACAGTGGTAGCCTTCGTAAGGGTCCATGTTTCTACACCATACAAGAGAACTACGAACACATTGCACATGAGGAGCCATAGTTTGGTGTTCAAGGTAAGATCGTGGCTTTTGAAAATTGAGCTCATTGAGTTGAAAACACTCCTCGCCTTTTCAATGCGACATTTTTAGCCTACTTTTCACATTTTGCAAAAATGAGGAAAACGTAGACTTATGAGATGGATCCGGGAAAATGTGTGTCTGTCTGTATGTCTGTCAGACTGTCTGTCTGTCCGTCTGTCTGGCTGTGTGTGTGTGTCCCCCTATCAACTCCTATACGGCTGCAGAAATCGAAACCAAATTTAGTATGAGTAAAGATGTATACCGGAATATCTCAGGTTGATATTTGAAATTGATGTCAGTGCTACCAACTGCTGAAAAAACGCACTAGAAATTAGAGCTCCATGTTGGATATCTTGGAAGGTATGCATGGGGGCTATTCCAAAATTGGCACACATGTAGATAACACTACTTCAGTTTAATTTCCAGGAGGTCATACATGGCAGTGTTGCCAAAATAATTTTAAGCCTTCTGACAGGTCCAATTTTTAAATGCCTTTAACTTCTACACTATCAATCGGATTTCAACCAAAGTTTGTATGTAATATGTGTACATAAACAGATATGACTGAGCGTATTCTTAAGAGCCACCAGGGCTGCCAACTGTTAATAATTGCTCTCTCTATTCTTTTATCCAAATACCAATATATTAGAAAGTATGCAAACCGACAGCTTTAAACTATGCACAAGTATAGTACCTGACATTTTAGATTGATTTTGGAGTAACTTATATACTTCAGTTCTACCAACATGATTCTATACCTGCTGATAGGGCCAGTTTTTAAATACATGTAACTTCTATACTATCAGTTGGATTTCAACCAAAGTTCGTATGTGCTATGTGTAACATAACAGATATGACTATAAGTATTCTTAAGAGCAATCAGAACTGCCAACTGTTAATAAATGCTGTCTATATTTTTAACCTAATATCAATATATCAGGAAGTATGCAAGCCAACAGTTCTATACTTTGCACACGTATAGCACCTGACATTCTAGATTAATTTGGAATAATTAATATAAGTCAGTGCTGCCAACATAATTCTATGCCTGCTGACAGGTCCAATTTTAAAATACATGTAACTTCTATACAGTACTAACAAATGGATTTCGTCCAAAATTGGCACAACAAGATATCATAATATTTCAGATTAGGCTATTTCTGACCAGCACACGCATGACATTGTTGCCAACATACTTTTACGCCTGCTGATAGATCCAATGTCTAACTGCATGTAACGTCCATTGGACTTCAACCAATTTTTTTATTCTGTACGGTACCTTAAGAGATGGAACTAAGAATATATTCAGTCACCAGGGCTGCCAACTGTAATGCTCTATTAGGCTACATTATACCAGGTATATTTCGAACTAATTAGACATTTCGATATTACCAACTTAATTTCGTCATTATTCTAAATAGGTTCATATACTGTAGATTAATCATTGGCATGAAACTTAATTTTAAGAAAAGTAGGCTCTTCACTTCGTCACGGAACTTCTTGTATCTCTTGAGAACTGTCCCGTGATTCGGTAATGATGGTACCCAGATATGGATATTGGGAAACTCGCACTGTGCTATTACCATTACTGTACAAATTCACCAAGGGTTGTAAATGACCGCTTGATTATCAGAGAATACGGTATACCTGATGTAGATCGTTCGTCACGAATGCTGCAGTGCAGAGAACATCGGGCTGGCTGCGTGGCTCAGGGGTAACGTTCTCGCCTGCTGTTCCCAAGGTTGCAAGATTGAATCTTGGCGCAGTCAGTTGGCATTTGAGGGTGCGCGAATGCGAGAGAGCCGTGTCATCAAATTCCTGAGACGTTAAAGATACCCTTCGTGGCAAAATTCCGGCACCCCCGAATAAACATCCAGCTGCATAAGTTAGCAACAGTGTTTGCTATTATACCATTTCCTGTTTTAAAGCATGGTAGCATTCACTCCCTTTTCCAACGGGGTCGGGGATGAGATGCAATGAAATTTAACTTGGCTGATAGTTTCTACGGCCGGATGCCCTTCCTGATGACAACCCCACGAGAGGAGTTTATGAGAGATGAAACGAATGAAAATGAGTGAATGCTCAATTTCAAGTAGTTCCAACTTTGGCTACCAGATGCCACTGTCACTCAACGGCGAACGTTGGAACTTGATAGAGCGTTTCTAAATCAAATAACCTACAAATTTAGCTACACTGCCAATTGTAGTGGTAGGTTCTTTTACATGCCATAAATCTATGACATGGGCCCGCTGGCTTTACTTCCCCTCCAAAGGAAGGCATACTGAAGGATTTTAACGCTCTTAAAAAATCCGACTACTTCGGCTGGGTTTGAACCCGCGATCTTGGGCATAGCAGTTCAGCGTGCTAGCGACTACGCCGCCGAAAGCCGAAATAGAAAATAATAAGGAAATATAGGCGATATAAAGGTTGTGAATCGCATTGGAATGACATCTGGCCCTAATGCAGAATCAATCCTACAGAATGTCTTGATACTAATTACACCTGTGTGAAGCTAAATTGGATAGGTTAAGAATGTATACAACGCTCTTAGGTTTCTACGTTCGTTGCCAAGAGCCGACTGCGGTGGCGTCTAATAGCTAAGTTCTGAACTTGGCCTAGTAGTCGTTGACGGTGGCGCTTGGCGGCAAAATTAGGAACTATTTGAAAAATTCTAAGTTGCAGTCTGTACTTAAATTATAAAAACAGATAACACACACTAATACAGTCATCACAATTAACACCGGTTATCAGACAGATTTTACACACACCCAAAGTACACAGGGCTACATGACCGCGTTGTCGCAGCCCCTAAACTTAAGAACCAACCAACCAACCAACCAACCAACCAACCAACCAGAATGTCCTGGCCGAACTGTGAATCTAATCCAAGGCCTTTGGGACCGGCGGCTCAGCACGTACCCCGAGGTCACACAGATGGCAGCAAAGCTTTTTTGGTCCACGAGTTATGTTCATGCGTGATTCTTTGCTCAGCGCGTAATGTCCATATCGTAAAACAAAGCCTCACCAAGCTGGACTCGTTACGATGCAAATTTATTGAGTACTCAACTCGCTTCAAATCATGTATATCATCACATGTTCAGCTTGTCCTGGTCATAGAGTGACGTATGGTGATGTGGTCAGTTGGCTGAATGCACTGCGTTCGAGCTTAAATACTGCAACTGAATAAAACATGAGCAAAACCCGATACACTAGACTATTTTTCCCAACCTACGTTGGTACAGTGTACTATGCTCGTACGTAGGGTGGTGGGAATTTAGGAAAAGTGTTTCCCTCTGACAAGTTCGGGTTTTCTCCCCCTTCTATAGGTGGCCCTGAAGCCAGAGGGTACATGAAGCAGTCTACAGCACTGAGGTGTGCATATTATTAGATTTACATACAGTAAATCATAAGAATCATTCACAATTTTGTATTCAAAATGATTTGATTTGATTTTTATTGCCCCACTTTTTCTCCTCTGTGGACTTAAAGGTTTTCCCATAAGGAATTGCATCTGGTGATTTTCTAAATTGGAGATTCTGATGGATACCTGAGCCGGGTCCGTTTCCTGTTTTCTCATTGACTCCAAATCAGGTGATTTCAATCCATTCTTTGCATGTTTCACCTTGATGCACTGTTTCGTAATTGTACTTAATTAAATTTATTTCTCAACTTATCGTTTCATTATGGTTGGAATATCAATATACCTTTTTTTTCGCTATCGTTTTACCCGGCTTTTCCCATGGACTAAGCGAGGGATCCCACCCCTACCGCCACTGAGGGCAGTGTCCTGGAGCTTGAGACTCTGAGTCGAGGATACAGCTGGGGTGTGTAACCAGCACTACGCCCAGGCGGCCTCACCTACAAAGCGAACAGGGGGCCTGATTAAGGGATGGGAAGAGTAGGACGGTTAGGCAAGGAAGCGGGAAGGAGGCGGCCGTGGCCTTACGGGAGGTTCCAACGAAGTGGGAAACCACGGAAAACCACTTCGAGGATGGCTGAGGTGGAAATCGAACCCCCCTCTACTCATTTGGACCACCCGAGGCTGAGTAGACCCCGTTCCAGTCCTCATACCACTTTTCAAATTTCGTGGCAGAGCCGGGAATTGAACCCAGAACCTCCGGGGCGGCAGCTAACCATGCTGAACGCTACGCTACGGAGGCGACTAACAATATACTTAGCTAATTGAATTATGTTATAATACACATTAACCACTTTGAAACGCTGATTCTACGGAGATAACCTACAAACAGGAGTCCTCAGGGTTATTCGAGGTTAGTTGGTTTTACCATTCTAAAATTGGTACGTTGTTCAAACTTCTAATTGATACATATGTATAAACGACAGATGAATTTCAGCAGGACTAATCAAGGTTAAATAACTTTATCTTTTGAGGAATTTTTACACATTGTACCATATCTTTGTACCTGGCTGGGAGAAGCAACCCATGACTTTCAGCAACGATCAATATACATTTATTTCGTACAACCTATGAGTATATAATATACTTGGATAATTGAGCTATAATACGGAATACATTTACCATTTGGACAGCTATTTTATACAGAGCTAACCTACAAGTAAGAATCCTTTGGTTTAATCGAGGTTATTATTGGTTATACCAAGTATGTATTTATTAATTCTTTTTTGTGACCTTTCATTTATTTAAAATAATGACTTTTTTGTTTGTTAACATAGTTTCTAAGATTTTTCAGGCTGAAGACGTTATAATTGATATAACGAAACATGTACGAGCAATCTAATTATTTCTAGTGTTTGACAAGGCGGCTTTTATAATTTGAGATTCAATACTTGGTCCACGAATATTTGATTAGCTCGAGTGGATGATCACTCCCCTCTGCTCTAAATTTACACGAAAACTAGATTAAAGTAATCAAAACAAAACGTGTGACATTTTGCATTAGCAAGGCTTCTCTTTTAGTGGAAATTCTAAAAAATCATTTTACTCTCTGATTCTTAAATTAAAATGTAAAATGCCGACGACCTCGCCATACTGACCAACACTATAGAGGAAGCTACTCACCACCTACAGAGTCTTCACGATGTAGCGGTTCGGGCTGGCCTGAAGATCAACATTGGGAAGACTGAATTCATGACTAACATCAAGGAAGCCCCGTCCACAATTCCACTTGAGAGGGTCATCGTCCGAAAAGTCCCTGCTGTCAAGTACCTAGGAGAGTGGATCTCGGCAAACCAGAGTGAGAATCTGGCCATAGACACCAGGTGCACCAAGTTCGAGAGGGCCTACCACTCCTGCCGCAGCATCTACGCATCAAAGTTCCTCTCCAAAAACCTCACACTCAGATACTACAATTCAGTAGTAAAACCATCTGTTCTGTACGCCTCTGAGTGCCTCGTGATGGCCAGGAAAGGCCCACTCAGGAAACTTGAACTCAAGGAGGGGAAGATCCTGCGGAGGATACTAGGACCTATACGGGAAGAGGGATGCACCTACAGAATTCGGCACAATGATGAGCTTTACAGCCATCAAGAAGACATTGTTACTTGTATAAGAAAGAGGCGCTTGGCCTTCTATGGACACTTGACCCGCATGATCCCTTGCCGGCTCACCAGAAAGATCTTCACAGTGGCAGGAAAAGGGAAGGCCTCTAGGACCAAGTGAATCTCTACGGTCAGGATGGATTTAGACCATCCAGGGATCCCACTTAATTCCATATAGGACCGCCAACAATTTCGGCAAGCCATCCGACAGGGAGTCTTTCCTGTATCACTGACAGCTATGAAGAACACCGGAGTCAGCAGACCACCATGGACGGAGGAAAGAAACATGGCTCATAGTCAGATGATGAAAATGTACTGGAAGAAGAGAAAATACAAAGCGACGAGGAGATACGAGCCCCGTGGTCCTCAGTAGGCCCAAACGACGACGAATAATAATAATAAGAAGAAAATGTAACTAAGATTATTGGTTTAAATTTGAGCTAATTTTAGCGCCTTGCAAACCTTTTTACTCCATTAATTCATGAAAAGTATAAATGAAATGTTGGAAAACTAGCATCGAGTCTAATAATTTGCACACCACTGTATATCCCCTATCACGAAATTATTGTATGTGTACAGATTTGTTAAGCCTATGTTATTTTGTATCTCGCGAGTTCAAAATGCCTAGGTACTTAACTTTCGTAGTCATGCTCGTTCGGTTCATATTCTTAACTGGATCATCACAAGGTCTATTCTGATAATGTTTAACTTAACAGATTTTCCTCTGGAACTGCAGGATTTGACTGGATGTACTGTCTTGGATTTACCAATATTACTGTAGCGCCTTCGGTGGCGTAGTTGGTAGCATGCTGAACTGCTATGCCCAAGATAGCGGGTTCAAACCCAGCCGAAGTCGTCGGATTGTTAGCCTATTTTCAATTTTGAAAAAATAGGCTTATGAGATCACCTTTTGTCCGCGTGTGTGTGTGTGTGTGATTCGTGTGTGTGTCCCCCCCTAATAAAATCTAAACGGCAGGAGCGATTTCAATGAAACTCGGAAAGTTCATAGCACTATTCCCGGCGACCTCGACCGTGCCCTTCAAATTTTGTTACGACTCACCAATCTAACATGGCGGCTGTGCGAAATATTTCACCAGCATTCAATATCTCCGAAACTATTACCGATATTACCCTGACATTTTCTATGGTGATAGAGGGAACTACTATAAGTTCACTTATGTGACTTTTGAAAACCTGGTAACTACAAAACGAACATGGCGGCCAAGCGAATTTGCGACTTTTAAATAGACGTTTCTCGCGATTTGACCAACCAAACGCAATGAAACTTGGTAAAGTATATGTTTATATACATTGTAATGCACCGATATCTAACTTCGTTCAATTGTTTACATAATCACAAGATGGCGGATGTGCGAAATATTTCACCGGCATTCTATATCTCTGAAACTATTAGCGGTATCTCCCTAAAATTTTGTACTGAGATAAAGGGCACTACTGGAAGTCCATCTATAAGATTTTCAAAAACCGGTTAACTACAAAACGAACATGGCGGCCAAGCGAATTTGAACATTTTAAATAGACCTTTCTCGCGATTTAATGTCCCAAGCGCACTGAAACCTGGTACAGGAAATATTTATACACATTGTAATCCACTGGTATCTAATTTAGTTCAATTGTTTACATAACCTCAAGATGGCGGCAGTGCGAATTTTAAAATTAAGTTTTTATTTCTTGTGATGTGGTCATGCGATCGAAGTGAAAGTTTGAATAATGAACCTACGCAATAATTTTCCTTTAATGGTACATGACTCTATGGCCTACACATTTAACAATCCAACATGGCGACCATCCGAAATATTTAGACGATACTGAATATCTACGAATCTATTTTAGCAATCAAACTGCATTTTTTAATGTTCATAGGGGCTATGAACTTAAGTTCACCTATAGGACTTTAAATAACCTGGTGCTCACAAATCCAACATGGCGGTGACGCGAATTATAAATATTCACATGGACGTTTCTCGCAATTTAACCATCCGCGTGCAGTGAAACTTGGTACAGTAAATCTTTATCCGAATGTTAATCCACTGGCATCTAATTTATTTCAATTGTTTCCATAACCTCAAGATGGCAGCTGTGAAAAATTTTTAAATCTCCTTGTTTTTTCTTGTGTCCAAATTATGCGATTGAAGTTTGAATACTACACGTTCACAATAATCTGCATGTAACAGTACATAACTCTAGGACCTACATATATAAAATCCAACATGGCGACCATCCGAAATATTTAGTCGGTTCTCAATATCTACGAATCTATTACAGCAATCAAACTGAAATTGTGTATGTTAAATAGTGGCAATTAACATAAGTAGGATATATGAAAATAGGCTGTATAGTTCTTCACGGAACTACTTGTTTTAAGAGCGTTATAATCCATCAGTATGCCTTTCTTCGGAGGGGAAGTAAAGACGGCGGTCCCATGTCTTAGATTTATGGCATGTAAATGATCCTACATTTCTTGGTTAGATTTCGTTGGAACGCTTTATCAAAGTTCCAACGTTCACCGCTAGGTATCAGTGACTTCAGGTAGCGAAAGTTGGAACTACTTGAAATTGAACGGAGCTTGTTGCTCTCCCTATGGGTGTCCGCTTGGGGCAGCTACAGCCCCTGGCGACATGTCTTCGGACACTCCCGGCACTAAAAGCCATACATATTACTGTAGAATTCAAGATACGGATTATTTTCAAGGAAACTTGTAGTTTTACGTGACCGTTAATCTCGCGATCGAGGGGCAGATGACCTCGCTGTTCCACCCCTTAAAACCCAATAACTACTGTAACTAATCTCGCTATCATGAGCCACGCGTCCTTCCTTTTACGTGGAATCCGAACTACAGGGCATTGCATTTCACTTCGAAAATCTCACATTTATTTACTGGGAATCGAACCCAATCCACCTGGGTGGTAGGAAAACAGCTTGACTGTTGCGCCACCACGACCCCAATGGATTTTTTGAAATTTTTAAATTAATTTTTCTAAAATACTTTTAAGGATCAAACTAGGGGCACTATCTTGACCATTGTAGATTCGTCTACACACGAATGCTGTTAATGAGAAGTAACAATTTCAGAACTCTACCTTCAGCATATTTTGATAAACTGGGGAACGTTCGCATAAATAACAATTACAAATGAAAAAAGTACCTTTTCAGCAAATACTTGACATTTCAAGTAAAGAAACACGAATGAATAGGCAGACTAAAACTCGAGAGTAGGGTTTGAAATTTTTGCTTTATAGTTAATCACAATGTAGGTCATGTAGATTACCAAAAGCTATTTAATCCATCATGTGGGAAATCCATTTAATAGGCGGGAGAGTTTTTAAATGGAAAAGACCAGTAGAGTATATAAAAATAGGCTATTTTGTTCTTCACGGAATTACTTGTTTTTCCGTGATTTGTGTTCATGTTTCAACATATGTAACATGTTTATCAAAATCAATTTTACATAAAGAGAGTGTATATCAGTGAAATTATGTTTCGTATGTCATATTAGGTCAGCCGGCGCTAATAATTAGATAACCCACTGTAGTTTTATTTTATACGAATGTTCATGCCATTCACTCCAGTAGTTTGACACAAACCTTACCAAACGACAAACGGACAGCAATTAAACTTAGGGTGTATTTGGTCACTATACAGTTCATCCGGAATAAATAGAATTTCAGAATTCTCAGATAAAAAGTTTACTTTCATTACATAAATAGCCTATTTCCCCTTGTTTTTTCTGTATCCTTGTCCGACTCGAGGTTTGCCGAAGTCTCGACCAGTTTGCGTGCAGATTTCAAGACGTTGTGTAGTGATTAATGCAAATAAACTGCAGTAGAATACTTTTAAAGTGGGTATAGGCTTTACAACCCTTCAAATTGTTGTAGTTGTGGAGACGTAGAGTGCTGAAAGGGAAGGGGAAGGGAAGAAATATAGTGGGAAAGAAAGAAAGGAAGGAGAAGGGAAGGGAGAGGAACGAAAGGGAAGTAAGGAATGGAAAAAAAGGAAAATAAGGGGAAAAGGAAGGAAAGAAAGGGAAGTAAGAAATAGGAAAGGATGGAGTGGGGAAGGGAAAAGAATGGAAGGGGGGGGGGAGAGGGAACAAGAAAGAAGGTAAAGGAAAGGAAGAGAAGGTGAAGGCAAAAGAAAGGAAGGCGAAGAGGAAAGAAGGGATGAGATGAGAGGGGGAAGAAAAGAATGAGAGGGGGAAGAAAAGGAAGAGGAATGAAGGGTTGAGGGAAGAAGGGAAAGAGAGGAAGGAAAGAGGAAAAAAGGGAAGGTAAGGGAAAGGAAAGAAAGTGAGGGAAAGGAGAGGAAGGGAAGAGGAAAGAAGGGATGGAAAGGGAAAGGAAAGAAAGTAAGGGAAAGGAGAGGAAGGGAAGAGGAAAGAAGGGATGGTAAGGGAAAGGAAAGAAAGAGAGGGGGAAGGAGAGGAAAGGAAAAGGAACAAAAGGGATGGTAAGGGAATGGAAAGAGGGAGAGAGAGAGAGGGGGAGGAGAGGAAAGGAAGAAGAAAGAAGGGATGGTAAGGGAAAGGAGTTAGTTATAATTATTGTTGTTTTAAGGGGCAGAACTACGAGGTCATCTGCCCCTCTTAACACAGATTAAAGTATACAAATTTGGAATAGAATTTAAAATTTAGAGGTGGACACCTAAATTTGTAAGGGAAAGGAAAGAAAGAAAGGGGGAAGGAGAGGAAAGAAGGGAAGGTAAGGGAAAGGAAAGAAGGGGAAGGGAAGAAAGAGAGGGGGAAGGAGAGGAAAGGAAGAGGAAATAAGAGAAGGTAAGGGAAAGGAAAGAAGGAGAGGAAAGAAGGGAAAGGAAAGAATGAGTGGGGGAAGGAGAGGAAAGGAAGAGGAAAGAAGAGAAGGTAAGGGAAAGGAAAGAAGGAGAGGGAGGAGAGGAAAGAAGGGAAGTTAAGGGAAAGGGAAGAAAGAGAAGGGGAAGGAGAGGGAGGAGAGGAAAGAAGGGAAGGTAAGGGAAGAAAGAGAAGGGGAAGGAAAGGCGAGGAAGGGATGAGGGAAGAAGTGAAAGGAAAGGCACGGAAGAAAAGGTAGTTTATAACGTGCCAGTCGGCTAAATCTACTATTCTATATCTCTCGTATTTGATCCCTGAACAGTGAACAAAGCAGTTGAGCCGTCTCAGCCACATAGCAGGTCATTGTAGAGTACTTATTTCAATATTACTGGGGTTTGTTTTTACTTTGTCATACGGTAAGTTATATAAAGGTGACCAAGCTTGAGGCTTGACATTATTAGCCTACTTTCAATTAAAAAAAAAAAAAAAAGGCTTATGAGATCACCTTTTCTCCGTGTGTGTGTGTGTGTGTGTGTGTGTGTGAGGAGTGTGTGTGTGTGTGTCCCTAATAACATCTAAACGGCTGGAGCGATTTTAATGAAACTCGGTAAGTTCATAGCACTATTCCGGACGACCCCGACCGTGCCCTTCAATTTTTGTTACGTCACACCAATCCAACATGGCGGCTGTGCGAAATATTTCACCAGCATTCAATATCTCCGAAACTATTCCCGATATCACCCTCTAATGTTTTACGGTGATAAAGGGAACTACTAGAAGTTCACCTATGTGACTTTTGAAAACCTGGTAACTACAAAACAAACATGGCGGCCACGCGAATTTGCGACTTTTAAATAGACGGTTGTCGCGACTTAACCAACCAAACGCAATGAAACTTTGTACAGTATATGTTTATACACATTGTAATGCACCGACATTAAACTTGGTTCAATTGTTTACATAACCACAAGATGGCGGATGTGCGAAATATTTCACCGGCATTCTATATCTCTGAAACTATTTGCGGTATCACCCTTAAGTTTTGTACGAAGATAAAGGGCACTACTGGAAGTTCATCTATAAGACTTTCAAAAACAGGTTAACTACAAAACGAACATGGCGGCCAAGCGAATTTGAAAATTTTAAATAGACCTTTCTCGCGATTTAATGTTCCAACCGCAATGAAATCTGGTACAGGAAATGTTTATAAACATTGTAATACACTGGTATCTAATTTAGTTCAATTGTTTACATAACCTCAAGATGGCGGCTTTGCGAATTTTAAAATTAAGTTTTTATTTCTTGTGTCGTAATCATGCGATCGATGTGAAAGTTTGAATAATGAACCTACGCAATAATTTTCCTTTAATGCTACATGACTCTATGGCCTATACATTTAACAATCCAACATGGCGACCATCCGAAATATTTAGACGGTTCTCAATATCTACGAATCTTTTACTGCAATCAAACTGAAATTTTTAATGTTCATAGAGTCTAAGAACGTAAGTTCACCTATAGGACATTAAATAACCTGGTGATCACAAATCCAACATGGCGGCGACGTGAAGTATAAATATTCACATGGACGTTTCTCGCAATTTAACCATCCGAGTGCAGTGAAACTTGGTACAGTAAATCCTTATACGAATGTTAATCCACTGGCATCTACTTTATTTCGATTGTTTCCATAACCACAATATGGCAGCTGTGCGAATTTTTAAAATCTCCTTGTTACTTCTTGTGTCCCAATCAAGCGATTGAAGTTTGAATTCTACACTACACAATAATCTTCATGTAACAGAACATAACTCTAGGACCTACATATATAAAATTCAACATGGCGACCATCCGAAATATTTAGTCGGTTCTCAATATCTACGAATCTATTACAGCAATCAAACTGACATTTTGTATGTAGATAGAGGCAATTAACATAAGTAGGATATATGAAAATAGGCTGTATATTTCTTCACGGAACTACTTGTTTTTAATATCTTGATCAGGTCACAAACCATATAATCTAGCTTACAGTACTACGTTTGATATTAGAAAATTACATGTGCTCTGACTGGGATTCGATCCACGTTTACCTTGATCAGTTAACACACTGCACATCTATGGTAAATGGATTGCAGTTTAATCCCATTAACTGCCGGATTGGAACTTTACCAATTAGCGACTGAAACAAGTAGATTGTTAGGTCTTTGTTTAGCAACACTAAATCGACTTCTAAATGGACTTAGTTCTGTATGGCTTCCGACAGACACGGAAGGGAAGAGCAGTATCACTAGAATATATAGATATACTGTAAGTATCATTTGTGACCTAGCAAGCGCTGATAAATTCCGATCAGTCATCTTTCTTGGTGCATCAGTGGTGGTATCTGATACATAATCTCGGGTTCGATCCCCAGCCGAGGAAATTTTATAGGCTATTTGAAAGGCCGGAAATATCACCGGCACTTCGAGTCGTAAGATGTAAGCTAGCAAATGACCTCTTTTGTAACAACTGGTGACTACATGACAAAGTTAAATTTCTACCATAGGTCAACCTATACCGAGTGAATCAGCTGCCCCTAATAATATTGTACTATGCAACCCAACTAACGCGTGTTGACAGGAAGGTTGATATTATTCTCTGCCTGCATTCTGTATGGTACTATTATAATGCACTGCAACGGGTGAGTTAGCCGTGGTGGTTACGGCATGACTGATGACAGTCGCTCACATCCGGGAGGCGAGGAGGTTCGAATCCCCCCCCGCCGGCAACCTTGAAGATGGTCTTCTGTGGTTTCCCATCTTCCTTCCAGGCAAATGCCGGGGTTGGTCCCTAACTATAGGCCACAGCCGCTACCTTCCAACTCCTCGTCCTTACATTCCAACTTCCCTCCTTCCCTCCCCAACGGTACTTGTAGCTCACCCATTGGGTGTCCGTCTCGAAGCAGCTACCAAAACTGGCGAGCCGAACATGTCCTCGGACACTCCCGGTACTAAAAGCCATACGCTAAAAAAAAAAAAATGCACTGCAAGCATATCCCGCAAACCATACTGAACACTATAATTTCCCCCTCGTATTAGTCTGTAGTCACATCGAGGGAAAGATAATAGTGTTCAGTATCGTTTGCGCGATTTGCTTGCAGTGCATTAGTACCATACGGGATGCAAGCAGAGGATTTATCGACCTTCCTGATAATAACGTTAGTTGGGCTGCATAAAACAATATTACTAGGGGCAGGTGATTCACCTGGTATACAGTGTGGTCCACCCGCCCCTTATTATTTAGTTTTATGAAACCCAACTAACATAGCATTTCTCCCGATGGTCGATATTGCTCTGCGCTCTGACTGTGTGACAGCAATGTAATTGGGTCATGGGTCTAGCAAAGAAAAACCGACCTTAAACTTTTCCCCGCCAAATACTACGGCCCATTCTACTAACATATGACTTTCTGCTCCTTGAAATAACACACATACACGTAATACGATCGAATCAATAGCTTACGCCACGTGATCTGTAATAGTAGAAAGTTAAATCAACACCACAAACCGTGATTGAAGACTTTGAGATGGACTTAAACGTTTGAGGTGTGACGGCTACAGTAATTAAAGCACGTTTAGCGTGCTGTGTCTACCATGTCTTGGTGGCTGCGAGGTTTAAGGCCTGACCGTACTTGGTGGGCGCGAGAGGGTAGAATGCTGCTTCGAATCCAGTAGTAGGCATACTTTTTTTAACGAAAGCCCACATTCTATTTTAGTCGGGATGTAACTACATTGCCACATTTATTGCCTTACGACGAATTTTTGTGAAGAGTTCGTTGAATTTTGATGATTTATAAAGAGAACACGATCGAATTGGTACGTTATGCCACGTGACCTGTTATGGCAGAAAATTTAAAAACTGGCATGAATACTAACATAACATCTCGAAGTGTTGCTCCGGAAGTCCGGGTTTGATTTCCAGCTCTGCCAAGAAATGTAATACTTGTCTGAGGGCTGAAATTGGGTACACATAGCCTCGTGGAGCAAATATGAGAAGAAGTGGGTTCGAATCCCACCTCAGCCACCCTGGAAATGATTTTCCGTGGTTTCCAAATTCCGGGACGGATTCTATCTTAAAGCCACGGCCGCCTCCTTCCCAATCCTTAATTGCAAATACACACATCATTACAAGCCCGCAATAACTCAGGTTATCAGACAAATTCTACACACACACCCAAGTAAACATGGCTAAATGTTCTAGGCCCTCAAATGAAACAAAACAACAACATATCGAAGGATATTCTGATCGCCAGTGCTTGCATCGAAGTATACGTATTCCGTAGAAATTCCCATTGTATTATTAGCAAAAAATCGTGTGTCTGTCTGTGTGTGTGTGACGTTGTGTGTGTGTGAGTGTGTGTGTGTGTGAGTGTGTACTCTGAATGTCTGCCCCTCCCTCCCCCCCCCTATCAATTCGAACACGGTGAAACCGAATTGAACGAAATTTGGTACAGAGGTAGAACTAGCAAAGGGCACCTCAGTGTCATGTTTTATATCGCAGCCATCTTGACGGAAACGTAATGGCGGCCACCCAAATGTTCAAAGCTTAAATCAAATTACGAATAACCTAATCATCCGATCTCTACCAAATTTTGCAACAACATATATTTATATGGCGAGCGTCTTTTGACTACACTACAAGGTAATCAGACCAATAGTTTGCAGATGGCGGCCATGTATGTGTGCAAATCGATTCCCCCTATCAATTCAAACACGGTGATACCGAATTGAACGATATTTTGTACTGAGGTAGCACTAGTAAAGGACACCTCAGTGTAATGTTTTATATCGCCGCCATCTTGACGAAAACGTAATGGCGGCCATCCTATTGTTAAGAGCTTGAATCAAATTACGACCAACCTAATAATCTGATCTCTACCAAATCTTGCAACAACATACCTTTATGGGGGAAGCATATTTTGACCAAACTACAAGATCATCAGCCCAACAGTTTGCATATGGCGGCCAAGTATGTATGCAAATCGATTCCCCCTATCAATTCAAACACGGTGAAACCGAATTGAACGAAATTTGGTACAGAGGTAGCACTAGCGCAGAACACCTCAGTGTCATGTTTTATATCGCCACCATCTTGACGGAAACGTAATGGTGGCCACCCAAATGTTCAAAGCTTAAATCAAATTACGACTAACTTAATCATCCTATCTCTACCAAATTTTGCAACAACGTATACTTGTATGGGAAGCATCGTTTGACTGAACTACAAGGTCATCAGCCCATTAATTTGCAGATGGCGGTCATGTATGTGTGCAAATTGATTCCCCTATCAATTAAACACGGTGTAACCGAATTGAACGAAATTTGGTACAGAGGTAGCACTAGCGAAGGGCACTCCAGTGTCATATTTTATATCGCCGCCATATTGGCGAAAACGTAATGGCGGCCATCCTAATGTTAAGAGCTTGAATCAAATTATGACCAACCTAATAATCTGATCCCTACCAAATTTTGCAACGACATACCTTTATGTATAGAGAATCTGTTGACCACACTGCAAGGTCATCAGACCAATAATGTACAGATAGCGGCCATGTTTGTGTGCAAATCGATTCCCCCTATCAATTCAAACACGGTGAAACCGAATTGAATGATTTTTTTTACAGAGGTAGCACTAGCAAAGGGCACATCATATTCATGTATAATATCCGTAAAGCACGTTGTATTTCAAGAAGCTACTACAACCAACATTCAATTATACTCCTTGAATAGGACAAAGGGTTATAACCATACCCATGTATTCAGGAGAAAGTAGGCTATACGTTCTTTACCGAACATCTTGTTTTGTTATTAAATTTTAACAAAAAGTCTTAGCATATCTTTAGGCCCGTATTACACGACACTCGCTGGCAAGGAAGCTGGTGTGATCGCTGGTACAAAATCCTGTATAATTCTGTTCTCTTCGTCAGTACACCTGCTTGTATGACCGAAGTGTATCACACGCTAGCATTTTGGACGCTAAGTTGTATGAAATAAAACCGAAGGGCTGTCGTTTGAGGGCATTAGTTGCTGTTCTTTCGCCTTATTAACGCAAAGCGGTCGCGAAAATTGCTTTAAGTAAATTAGAAAACCTGCCAGGTACTGAACGAATGCATTCCAATCAATATTTAAGATCTAACTGTAATAATTGAATATTTTACCATACGCGTTAATAAGAAGCGCAAAAAAAAAAAAAAAAACTCCAGAGTGTGTTGGAAATGTGTGCAAGTGTTATTGCGCCCGATCGCTCTTTCGAAGATCCCGGGTTCAAGACCATCCAGTGGCAGATTTTTTAAATTCTTTTTAACTATTTTATTATACCCTCCTTACCTCGTACAGCAAGATTTCAACTTGGTTTTGTTCACATTATCTACGAAGACGATAGGGAAAGTTATTTTCTTGTCTCATTTAAATGGTTATTTTCCCTAAATACTGTTCTAAACCATGTCGCCTCCGTAGCGTAGAGGTCAGCATGGTTAGCTGCCGCTCCGGAGGTCCTGGGTTCGATTCCTGGCTCTGCCACAAAATTTGAAAAGTGGTATGAGGACTGGAACGGGGTCTACTCAACCTCGGGTGGCCCAAATGAGTAGAGGGGGTTCGATTCCCACCTCAGTCATCCTCGAAGTGGTTTTCCGTGGTTTCCCACTTCGTCTTGCCGGGATGGTACCTACTGTAAGGCCACGGCCACCTCCTTCCCTCTTCCTAGCCTATCCATCCCAATCTTCCATCCCTTCCCATCCCTCATGAGGCCCCTGTTCGCTTTGCAGGTGAGGCCGCCTGGGCGAAGTGCTGATCACACCTCCCCAGTTGTATCCCTCCCGACCAGATGTTCCAAGCTCCAGGACACTGCCCATCGAGGCGGTAGTGGTGAGTTCCCTCGCTGAGTCCGTGGGAACCACCAACCTAGAGGGTAAATTGACTAAATAAAAATTAAACAAATACTGTTCTAAACCATGGATGGATACTATTCGTTATAATTAATATTTTTTAGTCGATTTTACCCTCCAGGTTAGGTTTTCCCACGGACTCAGCGAGGGATCCCATCATTACCGCCTCTACGGGCAGTGACCTGGAGCTTGAAACATCTCGTCTGGGGATAAAACTGGGGAGGTGAGATCAGCACCTCGCCCAGGTGGCCCCACCTGCAAAGCGAACAGGGACATCTTGAGGGATGGGAAAGGTGGGGAGGATAGGGAGGGATAGGCAAGGAAGAGGTAATGAGGCGGCCGTGGCCGTACGGTAGGTGATATACCGGCATTTGCCCGAAGGCGAAGTGGGAAACCACGGAAAACCACTTTGAGGATGGCTGAGGTGGGAATCGAACCCCCTCTATTTATTTGGACCACCCGAGACTGAGTAGACCCCGTCCCAGTCCTCATACCACTTTTCAAATTTCATGGCAAAGCCGGGAATCGAACCCAGGACGTCCGGGGTGGCAGCTAATCACGCTGACTACTACGCAGCGGAGGCGACTCTATTCGTGATAATTAGAATTTTAATAGTTCAATATTTATAATAATATGACACGTTCTGTAATTACTGGCTTGCTGCGAGGCTCAGCGGTAACGTTCTCGCTTGCTGTGCCTAAGGTTGCAGGTTCGTATCCTGGCGCAGTCAGCTGGCATTTGAGGGTGGGCAAATACGAGGGAGCCGTGTCAGTAGATTTACTGGCACGTTGAAGATCCCCTTCCGAGCAAAATTCCAGCACCCCGGCGTATTTAAAAGCCAGAGCAGTTAAAAGGGACGTAAAACCAATAATGTCATAATTATCTGTATTTACTGTAGGTTTGCGGCAGATGACCTTGTAGTTCCGCCCCTTAAAACCTCACTAAGTAACTAACTATTACTGTAAGTGTATAGCATGCGCTTTTCGCACAGACGCCGTTGAAAGAAATTATAGTTTCGGTCTGATGTATTTATATATTTGTTATGTGGGTATTCTGAGTGAGTCGGAGTTTTCCTTTAAACAAAGGTGGTCAAAATTTCGAACACTTGCTACCTTGAATATACAGGATACCTTGCTTTCGTTCTACAGATCATTATGTCGTCGTCCAATCTGGCTGCGTACCATCGGATAAGTACGGTCCTTTCGAGTACCAAATAAGAAATCACTCGTTGGAACAGATAGATATGCGTCCATAATACATCCACAATAAACGACATTAAGCAAAAAAAAAGTACTAGTTCAAGATTCGAACCTACTACAATGCGACTTCGTTGACGCTACTCTTGATTTAGCCACCATAGCTACCGAGAACCATGGTATATTGCTGGCACGCATTGAATCTATTCGTAGACACTTCCTGTCAAAACGTAAGCATGTGTTATTCGGAGCTCTAATCGTTTCAATCATGCATTATATTTGAGGTCATTGAAAGAAAACTGCCACTATTAATTTCTACTATATTCGCGAGGATGTACTCAACGGGAAAGTTGTACAATGGACGTAAAGGAACATGTACTAATGTTTTTAGGATGACTGTGATATACTCGTTAGTTGGGTTGCCTTCCTCCAAAAAAAAAAATAAGGGGCTGGCGGACCACACTGTATATCTGCTGGATGGCAGTGCAAACGAAATACATCAATTGATACAAATATCACCTAGTTCAGTAGTCTTCCAACGGTGGTGACCACAACTAACCCGTGAAACATTTCCTCTAGGGTCATCGCGGTATTGTGAATTGTACTCATTTTAAGAGTAAAATTGAATTGGTACAGTGTTTGTGTAGAGTCGTTTACGTACTTGTACTGACCTCTAATATTTTGTTATTATTATTAGCACGCTAATAAATTTGTATTATGTTGTCAGCTACTAGAAGTTATAAGGAGAGTAATTCTGATGTTTATGTTCTTCAGTATGTTTTCAGGTATCACACTGTTGGGATTCCCCACGGAGATCTATCTTCACGGCATTCGGTACGCGTTCACGTGTCTAGCGGTGGCCCTCATGGGAATCATCGCGTGCGTGGCGTATCTGCCCGTGTTACACGAGTTGAGACTAACTTCAGTCTACGAGGTAAATACATCTCTTACCTACTAGGTCATGTACCTGTCCTTATTTCCCTCCGTATAAATGCAGACGTGTTGCCTCCGTGGTGTAGTGGTCAGCGTGCTTAGCTGCCACCCCGGAGGTCCAAGGTTTGATTCCCGGCTCTGCCACGAAATTTTGAAAAGTGGTATGAGGACTGGCAGGGGTCTACTCTGCCTTGGGTGGTCCAAATGAGTAGAGGGGGTTCGATTCCCACCTCAGATATCCTCGAAGTGGTTTTCCGTGGTTTCCCACTTCTACTCCAGGTGAATGCCGCGATGGATCCTAAATTAAGGACACGGCCGCCTCCTTCCTAATCCTCATCTGTGTTACAAATACACACACGAATACAGACAACACAACAACATAGGTTATCAGACAAATTCCACACACACCCAAGCATACGGGGCTACATGAACACGATGTCCCAAAGTTCCTACTACAAAAACAACAAAACAGGAATGCCAGGATGGAACCAACGTAAGGCCACGGCCGCCTCCTTCCTTCTTCCTTACCCATTCCTCCCAATCTTCCCATCCCTTCCCATCCCTCATAAGGCCCCTGATCGCTTTGCAGGGCGATGTTTCATGCTCCAGGACACTGCTCTGTACGAGGTAATGGTGGGATCCCTCGCTGAGTCCGAGGGAAAAGCCAGCCATGAGGGTAAATCCACTAAAATAATAATAAAAAATGTCGCCACTGTGGCTGAGAGTGCTAACGCGCTAGCTCACCTCACTGGAATCGGGAGAGCTTGCGCTCTAAATCCATCTCGGCCTTCTGAAAATGGTTTTCGTGATTTCTTATTTTGACCACCAGGTGACTGCCGAGACTTTTCCTTTCAACATGTACAAAATCCCTTTCTTGGCCCTTTCTTAAATAGACTCAAGTTAGCAGTCGCCTGGGCGATCGGGCTGTCACCATCCCCAGTTGTATCTGCTGACAAAGTGTATTTAGCTCCCAGTCACTGTCCTTGCGACGGTAGAGGAATGATCCTTCGCAGAGTCCGTGGGTGAAGCCGAAATGGGAGGTAAAGCGATTAAGAAAAGAATAGAAATAAATGTGGCCATTTAGGAGGAGCTGCGAACTGCGGCTTTGTACGCCACTACCTTGACCACTGATCTAGCAGTCGCAAGCGTAAGAAAAGATGAGCAAGCAAGCCAAGGCTACCACCTTTTCTGTGTTATTAGTCAAGTCCCGGTAAAATATCGTCAGTGTCATTTTTCAGGTTTTCATTCTAGATATTCAAACCAAACGCAGGAAGCTCTTCTATAATAAACTATGTACACTGCGACTAGGGAATTCTGGCGATCGGTCTCACTAAACCGCTATTGCTCTTGTTTCAATCACACAGTATTCATGGGCGCCCGAATGGGGGGGGGGGAGGAGAGGGGCCGTGCCCCCCCCCCCCCCCAATTATTCCCTCCTCTAGAATCCCAAGAATAATTCAATTGTTCGTTGTCACACCATTTTATATCATAAATTGAGGTTATTGATAGTAAACCGATTTAGATTTAGGGATAATGCCACAGTTTTAATTAACTTAGTAATTTGGGATTATTTGATAATATCGTCAGTTATTGAGAAAATCGGCGAACTGGATTAACATTACCATTTTAATGCACTGCTTGATTTTTATTTTTGTCGATACATGGCGGTACAACTACTTTTCACCCGATTTTAAGAAATTAACATAATGACGATGTTTCACAAAGAAAAGCGAACTTCTATCGACAAAAAATGACTAAAAATAACTATTCATGCCATAAAGATAATGTACCCAACGGTTTCAAGAGCAGACAAATTTATTTATTTATTTATCGTATGGATTTTAATGCCTGGAGTGTCCGAGGACATGTTTGGCTCGCCAGAGGCTGTAGCTGCTTCAAGCGAACACCCATAGGGTGAGCTACAAGTTCAGTTCAATTTCAAGTAGTTACAACTTTCGCTACCAAATGTCACTGATACCTAGTGCTGAATGTTGGAACTTTGATAGAGTGTTCCAACGAAATATAACCTAGAAATTTAGTTTCACACAAGTTTAGTTAGTGGAAGGATCTTTTACATGCCATAAATCTATGACATGGGACCACCGGCTTTACTTCTCCTCCGAAGGATGGTTTACTGAAGGAATTTAACGCTCCTAGAGCAGCCAAATAATTGATATCACGAATCAAGTAAGAAATGAAACGAGAATTGTGGGGTGGGGGAGGGGTTCCGTCTCATATTACTTGCCTCCCACCCCCCTGGAAAAATCCTGCGGGCACCCATGACAGTATTCGTAGGCAAATAAGCGGCTTCGGTGCCGTAGTTGGTAGCATGCTGAACTGCTGTGCCCAAGATAGCGGGTTCAAACCCGTCCGAAGTCGTCGGATTTTTTAAGAGCGTTAAAAATCCTTCGGCATGCCTTCCTTCGGAGGGGAAGTAAAGCTGGCAGTCCCATGTCATAGATTTATGGCAGGTAAAAATCCTTCCACAGACTAAACATGTGTGCAGCTAAATTGTTAGGTTAGATTTCGTCGGAACGCTCCATCAAAGTTCCAACGTTCACCACTAGGTATCATTTGATATCTGGTAGCGAAAGTTGGAACTACTTGAAATTGAACGGAACTTGTAGCTCACCCTATGGGTGTCCGCTGGAAGCAGCTACAGACTCAGGCGAGCCGAACATATCCTCGGACACTCCCGGCACTAAAAGCCATACGATAAATAAATAAATCGTAGGCAAATGTTTAGGCTATCTGTATTTATCGTTCTAGTTTTGAGAGCTTGTCGGGTACATCACAGCAGTAGAAGCAGTGGATTGGTTGGTGGAGGGCGACCATTTGTGAGTGGCTAAGTGGTTTTTGTATTTGCGTCTTGTTGTCTTGTAGATATTAATATAAATACAGTAAAACCTTCCTTCAACGGGCCCTTTGTTAATAGGAAACATGTCTTAAAGTGAAATATTTGACTGTGAAAGGAGTGAAAAACGTGTTAAATTCCCCTGTGTTACGCCGACAATGGAAATCAAAATACGCATTATGACGATAAATTTCCAAGCTCCGAGTTAGACAATTTTCCGTCAATCTGTGACAGTCTGATGTAACCGTTCATTTTGTAACTAACAAGGAATGTGCAAATAGGTCTTCCTTCTTTTGTTCTTCAACTTACACGGCAAAGTGTACGTCTAATTGTCTGCTTCCTGTTCCCCAAGCCTTTTTCAATGCTCGCTCTAATGATCTGTCAATAAACAATTGCCTGTCATTGTCTCGGCCCTTGTCAATCAGCTTTTTACTGACAAGAGAAGTATCAGGTAAGACAGGTCGAAACCTATCTTGAAACTTTGTGGACGCAATCGTTGTACTATAAGAGGACAACGTGCGGATAATCAGCTGCCAGATTGAACTGCAAGGTTCCGAAATCACGATGCGAATCTCTCATATACATCAATGGGAGGTAGCGAGTACGGTATATGTTGGAATGGACAGCCCTGACCGCCTAAGCACTCAAGGCCGGTGGGAAGGAGCCGCACGCCCCGCCTAGCTACTACCCCGAGTGCCAAAGGGATGTCCAGCTCCTCCATCCGTCATGCATACGTACCAGGATGTCAGGTACGATTTCTGACCCTTACAGTTCCATCTGGCGACTGATGTTCCGTACATTGTCCTCTTGTAGTACAACGATTGCGTCCACAAAGTTTCAAGATAGGTTTCGACCTGTCTTACCTGATACTTCCCTTGTGAGCATTTCTCAACGTCCTTTACTGACACAGTTCGGCAGCAGTCATTATGACTTCAAAAGCTAGAGTTGTGCTCGATCTTAACACGAGAGTTGGTTGGTTCCTCAGTTTAGGGGCTGCTACAACGCGGTCATGTAGCCCCGTGTACTTTGGGTGTGTTTAGAATCTGTCTGATAACCGGTGTTAATTGTGATGACTGTATTAGTGTGTGTTATCTGTTTTCAATTCAAGTTTTATTTTTATTCGTGTCAGAGGTACCAAAATATACAAACAAGAAATTGAAAAAAAAAAAAAAAAGCACATAATAGAGCACTTGCATATAACATAACACAAGAGCAAGAGAAATGAAACAGGAATGATAATATATACAATATTTACAAGAGTTGTGACCAGTATTTGGCTACATTGACAGCGTTGTTAGCAGCCAATGCCAGATCCAACCCTGTGCATGAGTCTGGGCATAGACGACAGTTCAAGAAACGCCTAGAAGTTAGTTCTTCTCCGCAGTCACACAGTGTGTCCCCATCATGCAAGATTCCCCATTTCATGAGATTGTCCTTAGATCTTGCTACACCGGTGTGCAGTCTGTTTAAGGACTTCCAGGTACACCATCCATCTTCGTAACCAGGTGGTAATTTTTCTTCAATTTCAACAAGTTCCGGATGATCAGGATACCTTTGATTCCATAGCTTAACCCTAGCCTTTTTTGGAGTTAGAATCAAGTGGAGAAGAAGACTGTAGAAAACTTTTCCTGGACTTCAGTCGAGCTGCAGGTGGCTGATGACCATGAAGGGGATGGGCTAAGATGTTGCAAACCTTATGTCTCTCGATATTAGCGGCCACCTCACGTCTAATATCAGGTGGGGCTATGCCTGCAAGTGAGTACAACTTCTGTGTTGGTGTTGGTTTTAAACATCCTGTGATTAGCCTGCGAGTTTCAAGTGAGGACTGCAGACATTTAATTTTTTTTAAATTTTTTAATTTTTTTTTTGCGGCCAAACGCCACTGTCAACGACTACTAGTTCAGAACTTGATTACCAGATGCCACCGCAGTCGGCTCCCGTCGACGAACGTCGGAACCTAAGAGCGTTTGTCGAATGTTTAACCTATAAATAATTTATCTTCACACAGGTTAATTAGTGGAAGGTTCTTTAACATGCCACAAATCTATGACATGGGACCGCCGGCTTTACTTCCCCTCCGAAGGAAGGCATACTGAGGGATTTTTAACGCTCTTAAAATAACACGAGTGTAAAAGTGATACCGTACCAGAAATATGTAAATACAACACTGAGTAAGGTACCTATGTAGGCTACTACGCAATGAGTCGTTGCGTGTTTGGGAAGGAGGAAGTAAGCCGGAAGGCCAAGATAAGGATTTATCGAACTGTCATTGAACTTCTACTAACAATATCTATGACAGCAAGAGTTGGAGGGCGAATAGAAGCGACGTCAGCAGGGTCAATACAGTCCAAACGAAATGCCTGCGGACAGTGGCGTCACCAGAAGGGTACGGAGGGGGTGGACAGCACCGGGTGACACCATCAATGGGGGTGGCACCAAATTTCATTTGTTGATTTTCACTGACCGATGGCTGGGCACAGATTGCGTTGTATATTTTCTTTACAAACACAAATTACATTCAAAAAGATGAAAATAAAAAAATTCCTCCAATGGGAGCCTCAAAAGAAAAAGAAAGAAAAAACAATTATGAGCCTTACAGTAGTCGCATATGATGTGTAACATGTGACATGTTATCCTACTATGTGTCTGCCGAGAGCGAAAATCCCTTGTTAACAGTGAACGCTGTTGGTCATTGAAATAACTAGACTTGTAAACTCCTGTACCAAATCCTTACAGCAAATATGATATAATGAATATTTTCACACCAAAGAACGACAAAGTGAAGATGATCTATTGTAGGAATATCTTTAATGGGGCCTCCAAACCATAAAGTAACCCCTATGCGATATACCTTCCACATAGGGCTGTATGTTGGCTGACAGTACATCGAATGCTTACATTAAATGAGAATACCACAAAAGTATGAAGATTTAATAAAACATAATTGTTTTCAGCAAATATGATATAATGAATATTTGAAGATGATTTATTGTAGGAATATCTTTAATGGGGCCTCCAAACCTTGAGGTAAACCGTATGCGATATACATTCCACATAGCTGACGTACGTCGTTGTATCAATCTCCGCCACCGCGCGCGCTCATTGTTTCCGTCCCATTTCCGTCCCTTTTTCAAAATCACCCCCACAAAAATTATACAGCAAGTATGTCGTTGTACCAATCTCCGCCACCACGCGCGCTGATTTTTTCCGTCCCAATTCCGTCCGTTTTCCTAAATCACCCCCACAAAAAATATACAGCAACCGAGTGGAATCATGTTACACATCAAAACTACCCCCAAGAAAACCTCCAAGGCAGTTTTAAACACAAGCCATGTTAAAAAAGACATTTTAATGGCAAGATTTGCCGTAAATGACACCATCTGACAGCTCCCGGTCCTCGTCATGATATCCTTTACTCTCAGTTATATACAGTACACTATGTATATATCTTAACCCACATATTCGTAGACATAGATTAATAGATTGGGTGTAAGGATCTGATGATGATCGCTTGTCGATTGAAACTGGTCATCCAAGTGTAATATTTAATCTCATGTAATTTCTTGCACGTTTAGGGACAACACCCATTATAATTTGGGTACAATAATGTTGACCGACTGAAAAGTATTACATCTCATAAATTTGTTATGTAAAAAATATGTTTGATTAATTTTCCAAATGTGAATGTTATTTGCCAGTTTACGGGGGAGTTCTGAGGTATAGCTGACACCTACAAAGTTATGGAACTACTTGTTTCATTTCTATTTTCTTCTTTCTTTGCAGTATTTGGAGCTGAGGTTCAACAAAAGTGCGAGACTGTTTGGATCAATGCTCTTCCTTATCAGCATGGTAAGTTGCAAATGATTACAATACTTATCTTCTTGCGTGGGAGTCATCCCCTATCCGACACGGTCTATATCACATGGACATTTTCATAGAATAATAATAATAACAATATATATTCGTCACGGCCAACTATGGACCCCGTTTGTCAGTTTTTTTACATTATGTTTCGTCTTCACTCTCTGCCAATATCTCTTCATCCTCTCTCCCACTGCCTTCTTCCTTTCCTCACTGACAACTCCCCTGTCTCCTGGAAACTTGTAAACTCCTTAACTAGTCGTCTAATTCGCTCTCTTATAGGGGCAGATGACCTCGTAGTTCTGCCTCTTAAAACAACAATAACTAACTAACTAACTAACTAACTAACTAACTAAATCGGTCTCTGTTCATTATGTCTTCTTCTATCAGCCCCAACCGATCCAAGTCCGATCTCACTTCCCGAAACCATTTCGTTTCCGTCTTCCTCTTCCTGAAGAATTCAAAAATCCTCTTCGTCAATCTGGTACTGTTCATCCTCATCAAGTGTCTCTCTCTCGTTCTCCTCAACCTGATAGTTGATGGGTAGCATGACTGTCATCATCCAACGATCTTCTATCTTGAGCCAACTGCTTGATTAGTTGATATGGACGTCGTCCTTTAATGCCATTGAGGAACTCTGCTCTTGGTCGTCCTCTTCTGGTCTTCCCTTCCAGTTTCCCTTCAATCAGTGTGGTGCACCATGATGGATGTCGTAGTGAGTGACCAATCCAACTATATCTTCTTTTCGTGTTCATTTTCCCTAGACTGATTGTTTCTTCAGCTCTCTTGAGGACTTCTTCATTTGTTAGCCTGTCAGTCCAGGGTATTCGTAACATTCGGCGCCAGCACCACATTTCAAATGCATTTATTCTATTCTTATATTTCCTTTAATAGAGTCCAGGTTTCAGAGCCATAGTTCGCAATGCTCCAAATGAAGTTCTTAATGAAATGCTTTATCACTGGTGTGTCTATAAAACTGTATTCTCCTTTTTCTCATTAGGCCTACGACTCCTTCTGTCTCCAGGTATAGTTCTTTGATAGGTTTGAGTCTCCTCTCTCCATATTTGATATTTGGGCCTAGGATTTTTGGACCATTTTCCTTTCTCTCTTCCGGATGTCTTGAAGGCCTCCCTTCCCAATCACGTCTAGTGTTTCTGCGGCATATAGACATTCAGGTCTGACAACAGTATCTAATTGTCGGAATTTAGCCCCAAAGGATAATAATAATAATAACCTGAAAGAGACTACTATCAAACAGCTCGATATACTTAAAGCAAGTGCAGAAAATGTGGGACTGCAGATCTCGTTCGAGAAAACTAGATTCTTCTGTTCAAAGACAGATATCACAAGTCTGAAAATAAAATACGGTATAATCGATAGGGTCCCGCACTTTAAATACCTCGGAGAATACATCGAGCCGACAGGCCTTGAAAAAATTCTCACAACAAAATCGTCTCCTAAAAGGCATTAGGGTTAGTCCAGAACATCTACAACAAAAAATCTATGTCAAAACAGACAAAAATTCTGCACTACATCACAGTCATAAAACCAACAGTCCTTTACGCAAGCGAAACTCTGACCTTAACAATAAACATGAACTTGAGGAAATCAAAAAGGTTGAGAGGAAGATCATTATGAAAATACAGTGAGTCTCTCTCACGACTCGGCCGGCCAGTGCACCAAGCTTATCTGCCTCCCGTTGACTGATCACTTCATGTTACACAGCGCGCACTTCGCAGTTCTGGTCCATGCTTATAACGTGTATTTAGTGTTCATCTGTCGCTCCAACTATTCTAGAGTTGTGAAGTATTACGATGCCAGAAATGTGTGGATGTAGGAGAACATTTACAACATCTCCTGTTATAAGGTACGACCTTAGTTTATTAATTCTTACTTTCTAAATTTTAATTGGTATCTCATGTCATGCACGGATAACGTTAGCTAAGTGCTATGTTATGCCGGGCGGGAGTGATGAGTCAACGGGAGACAGATAAGCTGGGCGAGCCGGCCGGCCGAGTCGTGAGAGAGACTCACTATATTAGGAGCAAGATATACCCAAGATGGTTACAGAACAACAGAACAGTATTCGAACATCGAAATTGATACTAAGAAAAGACGAATGAAATTCTTTGGTCATCTCACTATACTACCAGAAAATCGATTGACGAAAAGGATAATAGATCATATAACTTCACTCAAGGACTCAACACCTTGGCTAGAAGAACTTAGAAAAGACCTCAAAAACGCAAACATAAGTTCAACAGACATTTCAGAAAGGGACACCTTCAGACACAAAGTTAACGAATGGGAAATTACATCAGAGCAACCAAAACAAAAACAGTACGAAACCAAGTGGTTGGAAGAACGTGAACGAGTCTTCTCGGAAAGAATGAAAGCCTCTTGGAACTACAAGAAGAACAAAAAAAAAGTTGATTGAGTTATTTGCTTAATGTCTTTCATTTATTGAGAGAATTTGCTTAAAAATAAAAAGAAAATAAACATTCAAACAAAGAAACAAACAAAGAAATAAATAAGGGAAGAACTCTACCAGGGCAATGAAAGGCCTATGGAATCGATGAGAAAACGGAGACTCAAATTCTGCGGGCATTTATTTCGAATGGATGAGCGGAAACTTACGAAGAGGATTTTTAGAATACCCGACAGTAGATCTAAGGTGTCTGACAAATGGTTCAGGGAGGTGCGGAAGGATCTTCATCAGGTTAGACTAAAGTCGGAAGACATTTCAAACCGCGCTAATTTTAGGTCAGTTATTGACAAATTCCAAGGATTCCACGACTAACCAAAAATGAACAGGGGTTGGACGGAAGAACGAAGATAGGCTGCCAGAGAAAGAATGCGAAGATTCTGGGTGGCGATGAAGGCTTCCAATAATGTGTAATTGTTGCCTATCGTGGTCTTTAAAGGCCGTAAACGAATATACATATATAAATAAATAAGCTATCGAAGTACCGATGTCTTACTTACACGAGTTCGCAGACTGACTGCGTCGCTCAGGGGTAACGTTCTCGCCTACTGTGCCCAAGATTGCAGTATTGAATCCTGGCGCAGTCAGTTTGCATTTGATGGTGCGCAAATGTGAGGGAGCCGTGTCAGTAGAATTACTGGCACGTTGAAGATACCTTTCGGGGCGAAATTCCGGCACCCCGGTTACTTGTGAGCACCCCATGTGTATATACCACCTGTCCGGCTTTGCTGTTATGCGGGCTGGATGTTTCTAAGTTCTGATAGGGGCTATCGTCTTATTTGTTCATGTTCGACCATGGCGAAATGTAAATATTATATGCCAGAAAACTGCATCTTAATGAGGCTCATTATAGTTCAAGTTTTTATTATAATACAGGTTCTCCACCTATCAGAGCTCAAGATTTTCATTACGATACAGCTGTTTGACCAATTATTCAGGGATAGCATCGCACTTGCACTCAATGCACTTGTTTCCAAAATCAAACATGTCGGACACAAGTGACATGAATTACATGATTTGAAAGTGACAATATAAAGGATATCAGATCCAACACTGTACTTACAATCCCAAACACAAAGCCAAAGCAGCACGAACCTTTATGGTAACAGGAAAATACTATGAAATATACAAGAAATTTAGGAATCTACGTCCAGAAGTTTGCAACACTCCATCCTTTTTTTTAATATAAATTACTGACATAGAAAGTTCACCGTCCAAAATATTGGCATAAATAAACTGCGGAATATGGACATAGAAATGGCACTGATCCTTAATCTCTCCAACTCCATTTGTACACAGGGTTATTGCTTTCGTAGCAATTCGGTGACAATTTTTGTGAATGCTGGTATTGATATAACTACACTAACTATCCATGTTTTTGTTTCAAAGCTTTAGAAACATATGTCATTGTCAAGGCCTTTGATCCACGGAAATCAATAACCCAGCTCTCTGTTCAGTAAACGCAATAGGGATTTATTATGCGAAACTTTTCTGGCAGATGTAATGACTGCTCTATGTGGGACTCCATCGATTTGCCTTCCGTTGACACTCTATACGCATCGAATTTGAAGAATGACAAGTTGATAAATGATACATTTTAATTTAAAGCGTTTGTAACAACCTATTGTGTGTTATTTACAAATGATTTTTAAGTAAATAACTAAATGATCTCACATAGTACCTGTGCGCTATCTGTTGGTGCTAGTTCAGGATATCCCTATTGTAAAATATGCAATGTTTCAAAGCGTTGGAAACATGACATTGCCAAGGTCTTTGATCCTTACTGGGGACCCAGCGCATGCACTCTGTTCACTAAACTCAACTGACGGAATCTCGACAGATATTTTTGTGAATATTTATGTTATAATTATCGTCGAACATAAGCAGTCCTATGCAACTCGCCTATAATGGTAATTAAGACACTCGTATGGAAATTATAAAACTCGCTTCGCTCGTTTTATAACCATACTCGTGTCTTAATTATTGCCATTATAGGCTTGTTGCGTAATGTACTTTTAAACTCACTTTATAAAGAAATTCGTATTTTTCCGCTAATTTTTTACGAAATGCAAGATTTTTCTTGTACTATTGAGGCGATTTGTAGATTTTGGATCAAAGCGCACCTTCTAACTCCCTCTGGTTTAAATAAGATTGAGTTTTGTGAAACATATACCATGGCGTTTTATATGCATGATGATGATATTATCTAATGTATCTGACAAAAAGATGATTAGCAATGAATGATTGATTTTCCGTTTTCCCTTTATCTGAAAAATTATCTTAAGTGGAAATGCCCGTGTTTGATTTTATATGTCACAACAATGAGATCAAATGATTTACAGATCAAATGTGTATGTTTTCAGGTTTTCACATGGGGAAATTTCCGGGTCTCTAGTTATTCTGTAAAGTATTACAAAGTAGGTTGTTTACTCATGGTATGTTCCCCTCTTGATTCTAGATAACCTGGCAGCCTATGGTCATGTACGTGCCAGCTCTTGCCTTCAACCATGGTAAGATGAATGAGTATGATCCATTCTCTGTATGTTTATTTTTACCTGGTGTTTATGTAACCGGGGTTAGGGGGGGAATGGTAGAGGTAGGTTATGTGGGCCACATATATTCCTATTCTTCTATTGATGCTATTTTGGGGCTTGGAGCATCCTAGTGTTCAATTCTGTACCATGATTTCCTGAATGGATATGTACTGTAGTTCTATCCCTCATTAATCCCCTTTTATACGGGGCGTGAATGAGGTGAATTGATTTTCTATATGGTCATGTATTTTACGGGCGAGGTTGATCGTGCAGTGGTCAAGCTGCTTGCCTCTTATCAAATTAGACTGATTTCGATTCCCGGTCAATGCATGTGAGATTTTCGAAGTGAAATATCGCGTTTTGTGGTTCGAGATTCCACGTAAAAATGGAGGTCCCGTATCTCATGATCACGAGATAAATGGTCACGTAAAACTACAATTTTCCTTTTATTGTATTTTATGGCTGGATGCCCTTCTTAACGCCGACCTCATGAGAGGAGTTAGTGAAAAATGAAACGAACGAGGATGTTGAAAGAGCCCGAGAAGTTGGAAGGAATGGACCTTGGCCTATTAGAAAGTACCGTCCTGACATTGGTTAGGAGTTGGGAATGAGAAACCACAGTTGGACATTTCAGAAATGACCAGTCTTCTAAGAGATATAGAGTTATAGTGTATAAAACAGCCGAGGATAAGTGACTAAATTGTGACTGTAGTGGAGGGAGAGCAGGTCATGTATTGCGTGTGACGTCAGGCTTCAGAATGTCTGCGGTTCGCGACATTAAATACAGTATAGGTCAGGCGTTCTCAACCTGGTACTCGTGAGCACCACGGGGATCTTTAAATGCAATTTGGTGCTCTCGTCATAAAAGCCAAAAAAGTGCTTGCGAGCACTAGCTCCCCTGAGATCCAATCTTCAATTGAAATTCTGTTGCACGAAGCAGATTAAGAGTGTTTTCATAACAAGTTTTGACTGTCAGATATTTTATAATTTTGTGGAATACTTTTTAATCTACACTAAAAATAATTTGACATCGCTGTTTTATGAGTAGCATGAGAAGACCTCACGGAAAGAACGGGGTAAGTCCATTTTTTTCGAAAATGAGTTTATGGCGCATTCTGGTGGCCAGACATTGTCACTACAGATCAGTTGAAATTAATTTCAAATAAAGCGGAATGTCACCGAGATACAGAGGTTTTCTATTTTTAGTGGAAACAAAAATAAAGTCCTATATCCTTTTACCTTTTTCATAATTTTTCTTTAGTTTTTGTTTGTTTTACATGTAGGCCTACTTCCTTTATAAGAAATGAGTTTGGCAAAAAAAAAAATGCTTACCCTCAATTGGGGTGTTTTAAGTATTCTTTTTAGTGTTGCAAGTTTAAATTCGCTCTCCTGAAAAATTTACAGAATGTGACTTACCCCGTTTTTCCCGTGGAGTCTTCATATATTGATTCGATTCGACTGTCCACACGTAATGTACAGTATTTTATGTGCAAAAGTCATACAAGCTGTTGCAGCATGCTTTATGAGTGGTGAATCCCTGGCTATTTAAGCACTTCAGAGGGAGAGGAAAGAAATGCTCATGCTTGTATTATTATTATTATTATTATTTATTTATTTATTTATTGATTTATTTTAAACGTTACAGGCCTATTAGACCACGCGAAGCAATCATGACTTTTTGTTCTTCCTGTCTTTCCAGAACTCTTTCATTCGTGCACTAAAGGCCCTCTTCCTTTCTTCGGTCCACTTTGGTCTTTGGGCTGTATGTGCAGCTCTCTCTGACAACACTTCCCACTTGTATATTTTGTGTCTAAATACGCTTTTGTCTATGACGTCTTCTGGGTCGACTAGATCAATTTTGACTTGCATCATCCTGGGTGTAGTAATCTTGAGCCGCTGTATGTATCTAAGAATTTTGTTGGTGAGTCTGGTTTGTGGGAGTCTGCTGATGTGGCCGTAAAATTTTAGTCGCCTCTTTCTGAATTATTATTATTATTATTATTATTATTATTATTATTATTATTATTATTATTATTTTTTTTTTTTTTTTTTTTTTTTTTTTTTTAGCGTATGGCTTTTTTAGTGCCGGGAGTGTCCGAGGACATGTTCGGCTCGCCAGTTTTGTAGCTGCTTCGAGACGGACACCCAATGGGTGAGCTACAAGTACCGTTGGGGAGGGAAGGAGGGAAGTTGGATTGTAAGGACGAGGAGTTGGAAGGTAGCGGCTGTGGCCTATAGTTAGGGACCAACCCCGGCATTTGCCTGGAAGGAAGATGGGAAACCACAGAAGACCATCTTCAAGGTTGCCGGCGGGGGGATTCGAACCTCCTCACCTCCCGGATGTGAGCGACTGCCATCAGTCATGCCGTAACCACCACGGCTAACTCACCCGGTTATTATTATTATTATTCTTTTACTACGTTATGCCCAACTAAGGAGCGCGATTGAATCTATTTCACAGATGAATTTGCATTAGCTTTCTTCTCTCGCCAAAATCTCTTCATTCTCTCACTATGATCTTTCTTCCTTTCTGCTGTCCATGCTGTCCAATGTGTAGTACATAGTGAGTAGTTGCTAGCAACTAGTTAATACTTATCGACTTGAGCTTTAGGACACAGCCTAATTAAACCACGCAAGGTTTTAAGAAACAACAAAACTCACATGCCAAAATTTTAACAGCCACTATTATGATATAGATTTCAAGAAAGCCTATGATAGTATTCATAGACTGACGCTGCTAAGAATCCTCAGATCATACGGTCTCCATCCTAAATTGATAAAAATCATTGAATTAACATTAACAAACACAAATTCTAAAGTTAAATTCAGGGGAGAATTATCAACAGCTTTCACAGTAAAAACCGGTCTCAGACAAGGTCATGGATTACCCCCTCTGCTTTTCAATGTGGCTCTTGATTACATCATGAATGTTTGGCAAAAGAAAAAACCCTCCTAAGATCAAAATTGGAACAAAACCATCAATAAAAATAAACTGCTAGGGATTTTCAGATGACTTGGCTCTTTTAGCACTAGACAAGGAAGAGGTTTGTACTCAGATCACTAGTCTCCAAGAAATTGCTCATGGGATAGGATTACAGATATCATCTGAAAAATCTGAGATCATGCCTATGAAACCCTTAGATATAAATAAAGTCTATATAATTGATCATAAAATTAACCTAGTTCCTCAATTTAAGTATCTTGGAGAAATTATCACACATAACTTAAACGAAAAAGTAACTTGGATAAATAGAATAAATAAAATGAAAAAGACACAATCTCTAACCTGGTCAACTTATAATAAAAAATGCCTATCAATAGCTACTAAGATCCAACATTATAAAACTGTAACTCTCCCTGAAGTCACTTATGCTTGTCTATCGTGAGATTGATCCAATCACCAGCACAATGAAGAAGAAAAGAATTTCATATTTTTTCACATCTTACGGCTTCCAGAAAACAGAATTGTACGCCAACTAGAGATGAGAAATCTAGGAAAGGAAACTGGAGGAAAATGGATCCAAGAAATCCAACAAGATCTCAAAGCAGTTGGACTCAAGATAACAGATGCCGAGGAGAAAAATAAAATTAACACCATTCTTAAAACTCACAAATTTTCTGCAGAAATGATATAGAAAGCCTATGGAGACTTCAGATGAGTTGAGAAAATCCCGATCTGAAAGAATGAAAAAGTACTGGAAAGAGCGCAAGAACCAAGTAGTACTACCTTCAAAGAAGAAGTGATTGTGGAACGACTCAAGTGGTCCAATGAGACCAATCAAGATTAATAAAAATAATAATAATAATAGGCTAAGTTTTGGCATGATCAAGTTCATCATTCACCATACGAGACACTGATGCAGACAGCTCATCTTATAAACGAGATAACAGCTGATTTTGATATTTATTTTAATTAACTTATTGCACAGTATATTATTTTGGAACGAATTTTATTTAGTATTGAAATATTCATTAATACATAAATGAATAATTCATTAATACGCCTTGTCGCTTCATGCACATTTATCTGCTAATTGCTGCATGCTTCATGCAAACATAAATCTTGCATATTAATATGTTAATGGTCCAGGTTTCTGCGTCATACGTAACAACAGGTCTGATCAAAGAATTGTGTAGTGTCATCTTTGTTTTTCTTGACAGTAGAGATGACCATGTCGTCAGTAGATGAAAATGCACCCCGTGTCTTTGAAAGAAAGGTTTTACGGAGGATTTGTGGCCCAGTGAAAGAAGGAGAAGTGCGGAGAATAAGATCTTACGAGAGTTAGACACCATCCTTCAAGGTGAAGATATTGTGAGATTTGTAAAGGCAAGGAGGATTGCATGGTTGGGTCATGTAGAGCGGATGGGTAGTGAAAGGATTCAGAATAAACTGTTATATGATAAAATGGTAGGAATAAGGAAACGTGGAAGACCAAGAAGGGCCTGGATCCAAGATGTAGAGGACGATCTGAAGACTATGCAAATCAAGGGATGGTGGGAGAAAATAGAAAGAGATGAATGTAGAAGCATCGTGAGGGAGGCCAAAGCTCATCCTGGGCTGTAGCGCCGAGGAAGTAAATAAGTAATATGTTCATGACGGATTCCAAATCTTGGCATTCCCCTTCCTTCTTTCGATAGAATTTTCCTCTCCAAAATATTACGCAAGAACGTAATAGAGTAGGACCGCGATAATCCGTCATGCTCAGGGATCTGTCAATGACGGATTAATTATCAAATATGCCTGATTATCAAGGTAATATTTAAGAGCCTGGTTTAAACAAGGGGATAAAATAAAACTACAGTTTTAACGTACAGAAAGGAATATCACAAATTGTTATTTACTATGTGTTTTAAACACAACACAAGGTATTACAGTATACAAAATTAGATAAGTTGAATTAAAATTCAAATACGTACAGTAGGCTACTGTGTACTGCACAGTTAAATCAGTTTAAGGCTCAACATTTTTTAGCAATCAGTTTTTTACTACTGTACTACTGTATGAAATAAATAATAATGTTATTAGTTTACGTCCCTTTTAACTACTGCGGCTTTTAGAGACGTCGGAGTGCCGGAATTTTGCCCCGAAGAGGATCTTTAATGTGCCAGTAAATGTACTGACAAGGCTCTCTCGAATGCGCACCCTTAAATGCCTGCTGACTGCGCCAGGATTCAATTGTGCAACCTTGGGCACAGCAGGCGAGAATGTTACCGGTGAGCCACGCAGCCAGTCTGAAATAAATAAGCACCATGACTGAGTAAAAAAATAAGAATTGTTGCAAAGAATTTGGCACAGTTCAATCTGAATCATTGTCAATAGGCCTCCAAATACAGGAACAACCCTATTGCTGATGCATGTCGGACTATCAGGTCTGCAGGGCTGTCGAGTGCCGGATTATCGAGGTCTTACTGGATTGTGTAGCGTTTGTTCGATGAATCTTGCGTTTCTTCTTTACCTGGAGGATATATTTGTTAGCTTTATTTTCTGTTGCATTCTTATCCACAATCACAACTACATTGCTTCTATAGATATCTTATAATAATAAAGCTTTTCTTGCGGCCAATGGCCATAGAGTAGAACTAATGTATATATTATATCAATGTATATTAGATTCAATCATAGATTCAAAACTTGCGTTCAAAGGGTCCGTTCTTACTACACTACACTTTATCGTTACATCTTACAGTCCTCGTCTAAACAACACTGAGTCAGTGATACCAGTCTCCAATCACACTCAATGGCGTGGCATGTATCGCACTGATTGTGGGAGAGGAGAGATGTTTCTGGCGACTGCTAATGAAGAGAAGAGGTAGGTTGGTAGGACACATACTAAGACACCCAGGAATGGCAAGCTTAGTTATGGAAGGAAGGGTCGAGGACAAGAACTGTAGGGGTAGACCAAGGTTAGAGTACGTTAAACAGATTGCCTCGGATGTATGGTAGCTATGTAGAGATGAAACGATTAGCTCAGGACAGGGAGGCATGGAGGCTGCATCAAACCAGTCAAAAGACTGAAGACTCAAACAACAACAACAACAACAACAACAACAGACAAACACACTCCTGGCTGGGCTGATGGAAGGACTTCCTAGTGCAGATGGTGGAAGCCATGGATCGGAAATCTGGTCACTATAAGAAAAAAACTCTGTGAGCTGCCAGAATGGGATTGACAGTTCTCGCCTCGCCATGTGGTCTGAGAACGAGGTTGCCAAACTGTACAAGCCAGAGACACAGCTGACCAGGCACTGAAACACGTGGGCTGTAATATTGCAACGCAGAGTATTATGACATCAACTATGCGAACGTGAATTGGTCAAGAGGCAGAGGGGTGATGACTGACGTGGAATTTCCCGCCAAATGCCAATACCATTCTGGCAGTTAACGGAGTATAGGTGCCTCAGGCAGTGCTCTGGTCACATCCGTTCTTTATTTATCATTGCATCTGTGATGCAGGAACTTTCTGTGATGGAGTCTCTCTTCCTTCGAAGTTCTCTTAGCAGGTCTACACATGCCTGTGTGGATGGTACTGTAAGTGCATTTGCAGTCTAAGATCTTCTACCAAAAGTGTTTCTTTGTCTAATGCATACACATATCGTGAGAGGGCGAATTTTGAGACCCCCAATACCCTCTTCAGATACCTTGATTTCCGACTTTCAATTTATTTTAATTGTCTGGTTGATAGGTAATTCCATACGACCTCTAGCCCATATGTGATTGATGGTAGCACTTTAACTCTGAAAAGTTCCATGGCGGATTTTACGGATGTTATTTGTATATGCCCTATGTCGCTTTTGTTTCTAAGTGCGGCTTCAAGAAGATATCTTATGTCTCTGTGTTTTGCTACCGTACAATAATACTCTTCACACTAATTATATGGCAAATTCTGTCGTAATTTTGTTATTTATACAATTTTGGTTGGCATGGATGGCGAACTCACGTAGCCCACTGACCAAAACTTGAGGGCTCGCCACCCGAGCCATGTGTGGTGACTTTCAGTGGAAAAGAAATAAAGAGAGAAATAAAGAAAGAAAGAAAGAAAGAAAGAAAGAAAGAAAGAATGGCTGGGCAGTGGTCGTTTGGTAGGCCTAGGCTCTTCATGGGCTGTAGAGCCACGAGGTTTGTGTGTTGTACCTTTGCATATGTTTTCGTTGCGATTTGACCAACATGTAGGCGGTGCTATTGATTATTTTAAGAAATGCAACATTTTCGTCAGGCGTTCTCAATCTGATGCTCGCGAGCACAAGCTCCCCTGAGATCCATTCTTCAATTCAAATTGTTTTGCGCGATCCGGAATAATAGTGTCTTAATTAAAAGTTTTCTCAGTCAGAAACTGTATAATTTTGTGAAATATAATTTTTTTAATCTATAGTAAAAATAATTGGACATCCCTTGTTTATGAGTGACACGAAAGATGCTGATTCGACTCGACTGTCGACACTGAAATGTATCTTATCTGCATGAGTCATTGAAGCAGTGGTAGCATGCCTGGTGAGCGGTGATTCCCTAGCTAGGAAAAGGAAAGAGAGGCAGATGCTTGTTGCATTATTATTATTATTATTATTATTATTATTAATAATACTAACTGAACCATGCGATAACTCTCCTTGTGTACAAACCACTCGCCCGGCTTTACTGACACCATTTTGTTTATTTGTTTCAACGCACGATTTAATAGTACATTATGCAACGAGCCTATAATGGCAATAATTAAGACACGAGTATGTTTATAAAACGAGCGTAGCGAGTTTTATAATTTCCATACGAGTGTCTTAATTACCTTTATAGGCTAGTTGCATACGACTGTTTATGTTCGACGATAATTATAACTATTTTATGTTCGAACATAAATATTCATAAATATCTGTCCAGATTTCACCAGTTTTATGTACTGAACAGAGCGTATGGGACGCAGAGAATACCTTGTATTCGACCACGGCCGCCTCGAATACTCCACTATGACACTAGCCACGCAGTGACATTTTAAATAGAAGGCCATGGAAGTCAGCGCAGGTATGATGCTATCCTTACCTAATTGGTCATACAACTGTTTGTTGAGCTCTAATTGGTGGGAAAAACTGTATCATAATGAAAACTTGTACTATAATGAGCCTCATTATAGTACTGTTTTCTGACATATAATATTTACATTTCGCCAGGGTCGAGCATAAACAAATTGTCAATATTTATGGAATCAGAGTGCTATTCGTCACTGCTGTGGGTAATTCTCTTTCTTTTGAATGCTCATTTGTTACGATCGGTTACTTGTGTACCGTACTGGCTGCGTGGTGCTGCAGTAACATTCTCACCTGTTGTACCCAAGGCTGCAGGATCGGATCCTTACGCAGCCAGTTGGCATTTGAGGGTGCGTAAATGCGAGGGAGCCGTGTCAATAGATTTTGTGGCACGTTAAAGATCGCTTTTGGGGCAAAACTCCGACACCCCGGAGTCTCTAAATGTCTCAGTAATTAAAAAGGGACGTAAAATCGATAACATTATTATAGATGGTATTGGCTTTCACGGCCAGTGAATTAAAAATCAGCATTTTTTCTCGGTTTATGCCATGTCTTGTGTGGGGTTTCATCTAAGAACACCAAGCTGGCTCATCAGCGGGCTCTCGGTGTCCGTGCCCGGATCCCCACGTGAGTAGCGAACTGCGGGCTCCCTTCCTTTTTATGAAGCGCACCTGCGCCTCTTTACTGCAAGAGCTAAAAGCTCAAGCAGTCTTAACCTCCCTATCAAGGCTTCCAAAAAGGTGCGCTTCACAAAAAGAGAGGTAGCGCACTGTTCGCTACTCCTGTGGGGGTCCGGGTACGGACACCAAGAGCCCGCTGATGAGACAGCTTGGTGTTCCTAGACGAAACCACACACAAGACATGGCTTAATACTAGAAAAATTGCTGAGTTTTAATTCACTGACCGTGGAAGCCAACATACCATCTTTTTGGAAGCCTTGACAGGGAGGTTAAGGCTGATTGAGCTTTTAGCGCAGATGGGTCCGGGCATGGACACCAAGAGCCCGCTGATGATCCAGGTTAGTGTTCCTAAGCGAAACTCCAAAAAAAAAAAAAAAAAAAAAAAAAAAAACATGGCATAAACCTAGAAAAATTGCTGGTTACTTGTGTATGTACCACACGCCTGGCTTTACTGTTATGCGGGCTCGACGCGACACAGTTCTGACAGGGGCTATCATCTTGTTTATTTGTTTAAACGCACTTTATAAACAAATACATATACAGTATATTTCTGTTGATTTTTCACGAAATGCAAGTTTTGTATTGTACTATTGAGACGAATTGGAAGATTTTGGCTCAAATCGCACCTTCTAACTGCCTCTGATTTAAGAGCTTGAGTTTTGTTAAACAGACACCTAAGCGTTTTAAATATACTGTATAGGCTATAGTTGAAACCCGTCAAAACATGACGGTCAATGGGAAAATATTTACTGAAGTATACACATTATTTGTGATAGCGGCTTCGGTGGCGTAGTTGGTAGCTGAGCTTCTATGCCCATGGTCGCGGGTTCAAACCCGGCCAAAGTCGTCGGATTTTATAAGAGCGTTAAATATCCCTCAGTATGCCTTCCTTCGGAGTGGAAGTAAAGCTGGCGGTCCCATGTCATAGATTTATGGCATGTAAAAGAACCTTCCACTAATTACACTTGTGTGAAGGTAAATTATAGATTAGATTTGACTTACGCTCTTAGGTTCCAACGTTCGTCGCCAGGAGCCGACTGCGGTAACCAAGTTCAGAACTAGTTGTCGTTGACGGTGGCGTTTGGTAGCAAAAGTAAGAACAACTTGAAAATTGAATGTCTGCAGTCCTTACTTGAATTAAAAACAGATAACACACACTTATACAGCCATCAAAATTAACACCGATTATCAGACAGATTCTACACACTCCCAAAGTACACGGGGCTACACGACCGCGTTGTCGCAGCCCTACACTGAGGAACGAACCAACCAACCACATTCTTTGTACGATTACTTTTTGACACTATTACTACTTAAAGGGCGTCGAAAGATTGCATTCTCTACATTGCAACATACTGATCGCCATGACTGAAATTTAGATGAGGTAAATCCTACTTTTAACTGCACTTATTGTTTCCAAACCCAAGTATGATTTAATACATATATATTTCTTTTATATGAGCCCTTGGGAAACGTTTAAATTTCTAAGGAGCATAACTATGGCTCAAACGTTCGGAGTAGTAATATGTGGCGGCAAATCACTTAATTCCAAGAAATTAAAGAATTCTGTAGGAAACTGAAGTAGCTGGCCTCCATCTTCAGTTTAATCTGCTAACTCTTGTGTATGATTTTGAACTACTGGATATAAGTCCAATGACTTTTTTTTTTTTTTTTTTTGGTGATCGCAGTATCAAAAATGTTGAGAACCTCTGATCTAGATCATGGTAGTGTAAGGTAAAGTTATTTTGCAATTATGTTCGCGAAGTTCGCTTGCCAGAGGATGTTACGTTGCCAGTACACTCGTACTAGAAGAGTAAACAGGTTTTCAGGTCATTAACGTTTTAATTGTCCACCAAACAAGTTGATAATGCGATGCATCTTGCTGGGTGGCTGTCTGGCATCACTTCAAAAGACAAACGCTCTTTATTGATGCCAACAACACCATTGCATTTCACACAATAACACTGTAGAATCTAGCCACACTAATAACACTGTCCGTGTCACCTCTACCCAATTAAGAGTATGAGTGGGCGTTTTCAATGTGTTTAGTCGTCTGCCGTTCTTCAAACTAATTCAGAAGCTGTTCGTTTAGTGCTGAACAGTTTAAAGATGGTTGGTTGGTTCCTCAGTTTAGGGGCTGCGACAACGTGGTCATATAGCCCCGTGTACTTTGGGTGTGTGTAGAATCTGTCTGATAACCGATGTTAATTGTGATGGCCGTATTAGTGTGTGTTATCTGTTTTTAATTCAAGTAAGGACTGCATACAATGGATTTTCAAGTAGTTCCAACTTCTGCTACCAAATGCTATCGTCCACGACACCTAGCTGCGAACTTGGCTACTAGATGCTATGGCAACCAGCACCTGGCGGCGAACGTTGGATAAAATAGAGCGATATCAAATCTGACCTACACATTTTAGCTTCACATAAGAGTAGTTAGTGGAAGGTTCTTTTACATGTCATAAATCGATGACATGGGACCGCCGGATTTACTTCCCCACCGAAGGAAAACATACTGAGGGATTTTGAACGCCATCGAAGCCGCCGATTAGAGATGTAGGCCTATCCAAATAAATGTGCCACGCCGTGCGCTTCTACTAAGGATCTTAAAAACATTTCTACCCGGAACATTCTACATCTCAAACTGAACGACCAGCGTGTTCACTCGGACATTACTGCGCGAGTGCTGCTCAGAGCGGCATATGTTCTAAGCTGCAGTAGTATGCAAGAGGAGTAAGATGAGCACGTGCGGACCTAGCTGAAGATGCATATGAAACATTTTCTCATAGAAAACAAAATTAAAATTGAAAATATAATTAGTTGAGTCTACAAGTTTATACAAACACAAATTCAATTTTCCTTCATATTCATTATTTTTTAGTACATAAAGCATTTACATAGAACGATTCGACTAAGTCATTATACAATTTTAAGAAATAGTAATCAATGATATGCATACCACACACAAGGTTGCACCTTTGAGTGGCATATGTGATTGCTCTTCCTGCTCTGTAAGAATTTGATATCCTATTTCCACCTGTCGTTATCATATTGTAGTAATCTTATTACTGTATTATAATTCCCTAAGGTGAATGTTTCACAAAACTCAAGCTCCTAAACCAGAGGGACTTAGAAGGTGTGGTTTGTACCAAAATCTTCCAAATCGTCTCAATAGTACAGGAAATATCTTGCATTCCTTGAAAATAAATAAATTTATCTGTTTATAAAGTGCTTTTAAACATATAAACAAGACGATGGCCCCTGTCAGAACTGTGTCGCGTCCATCCCGCATAGCACTAGAGCTGGGCGGGTAGTCTATACACATGGGACGCACACAACCCATTATGCGAGAGTTCTCGCACGGGTCCGCTAGTATAATTTAATATTTGTAAATTTGTGGGGTAAACCGATGGGTAGGAATTGTAAGGAAATTCATAAAAAGTGTACAGTGTTTCTGAATTTTGTAAACTGTGTATATATGTAACGATTTAATTAATAATAATTAATATTAATTAATAATATTAATCTGTTGAAAACAATGAAGAAGAAGAATATTATGATGATGATGATGATGATGATGACAATGATATTGATGATTTTAGGGGCTTTTTGGCATCGTGGTCATGTAGCCCTTGTATGTGAAATTTTGTCTGGTAACCAGTGTTATTCTGATGGCTGTAGTCGTGTGTGTATTTGTAACTGAGGTGAAGTAGGAGGTGGCTGTGGCCTTCAGTTAGTAGGAACCATCCCGGCATTCGCCTGGAGTAGAAGTGGGAATCCAAGGAAAACCACTTCCAGGATGGATGTGGTAACAATCGAGCCCACCTCTTCTCAGTTTTGCATCACAAGACTGTGTGTACCCCGTTCCAGCCCTCAGACTAGAATAGAACTTCTTAGCAGAGCCGGGAATCGAACCCGGGCCTCCGTGGGGGCAATAATAATGTTAGTGGTTTTACGTCACTTTTGACTACTGCGGGTTTTAGAGACGCCGGGAGGCCGGAATTTTACCCCAATGGGGATCTTTAACGTAGCAGTAAATCTACTGACACGGTTCCCTTGCATTTGTGCACCCTCAAATACCAACTGACTGTGCCAGGATTCGATCCTGCAACCTTGGAAACAGCAGGTGAGAACGTTACAGCTGAACCACGCAGCCAGTCGCCGCGGTGACAGTCAAGAATTCTAGCCACTATGCAACATGCCGGACCCTGGTATCTGTACACCCAAGTACGTGGGGCTAAATAACCACGATGTCCATGCAACCAAACGAAAACAACGAGTTATTTTCCACACCTATTTCGTCACTGTCAATTTATTTGACTTTCATTTCTTAAATCACACAAACAACAAATGCATGTTATTTAACTGATAGCCTAGCCGTGATATTCGCAATGATTACACAAGATAATGAAAGCATTACGCGCGTCACTAATGCATTAGTTCATGGAACCAACCCGTGTTATTTCATTTAGAGGCTTGCAACACCATCTACCTTGATGTGTTTCATTGCCTTATTATTAATATACTAGCAACCCGCCCTGGCTTCGTCCGGTATCTTTAACGTTTTACCCAGCGTAAGCTTAAAAGGCGCACGGACGGTAGGTCCCAGGCGCAATTCAGAAAAGCCGAGGTAAACAGTGAAAATCCAAACACACATACTCTTCTCTGAAGTCTTAACTCGACACGACTCGAAAGTTTGATGCTGGCCGAAGCTGGGATGTTAGGATCGCTCGTTAGCTCGTTAACTCGCTGCGAAGCTAGTAATTTAAATTTTCACTGAATGGACATTGTTGGAAGAAATAAAAACGTAAAATCATTTATAGTGGGCGATGTATTAAAGATAGAGATAAGCTGTCGCAGAATTTTTCGTAGAACTTTTCATGCTGAACAATTCTTACATTCATATAGATATTTTTAACGGTTTAACCAGCGTAAGCTTAAAAGGTGCACGGACGGCAGTTTTTACTTCGACTAGATTCACTGAAATCGTTACTGCTCGACTTTCTTTGGTCATTAATTAATGTTTTTCTACAGAAACCTTCCTCGAGAAATCCTTTACAGAATGGTAAAAATCGCGTCAAAATCCATCCATTTTCAACTACAGGCAAATGCCAGGATGGTACCTTCTGATAGACCATGGCCGCTTCCTTCCAACTCCTTGCTCAGTTTCATCTTTCAATAGCTCCTCCCTTGAGGTAGATGTCAGGCATGTCAACCGTAAAACATACTCGCCATATATGAATTCATTGCATCTCATCCTTAAGCCCATTGAAAAGAAGAAATTAGGGGTGGATATATTATTATTATTATTATTATTATTTGTTGCTATAGTCACTTTGAGTTTACTTGAGATGTGATGTGTTTGCAGTGTCTGGAGTAAGCGTGCACATCATCACTCCAGTCGTGTGTGTGATCTGCACCTTCTACACCTGCGTGGTGAGTACTTCTACCAAATACTATTGTAAAGAGGGGCAAATTACCTTGCTGTTCCGCCCCCTTAAACAACAATAACTAACTAACTGACAAACTATTGTAAATACACTAATAGTGGACACTCACTCAGTCAATTGGCGCCTAGCCTCATTGGGATTGAAGATGTAAGCTAACAGCAGTCACGACGTTCTTCTTACCCTCCTTATCTAATCGTCACGGTTAACACGACGCATTACTTCAATCATATACAGTAAAACCTCGTTGTTATGCGCCCATATATTACGCTATGCCGTTTATTACGCTCTTTCTGTAAGGACTATGGACGGTTCGTATATAATACTGCATCATTTTACCCTATGATAACGCTTCTAAATCCCGCTTATAGCGGTTGTTTAACATGGCGAAAAAAGAGGAAACTTCCGTATAAATTGTAAAAAATATGCACTGTAAGATGTTTTAATAATAATATATAGTAATAATAATAATAGATTACAGTATAATAATAATAATAATATGATAATATACAGTAATAAGTATATACAATAATAATAATAGCTTACAGTAAAATAATAATAATAATAATAATAATACTGAGATAATTGAGCAGTGCAGAGGCGCGTACGTGGACCGAACAACATTCGTGTCGAGCTCACTCGCACATTACGAACTAGATAGAGAATTAACTATGAAATGACAACACGTTTCAAGAAGGTTGTAAAATGTCAAAATATAAATTTAATAAAAAGAACAAGGCATAACAAAGGGGAATTAGGGGCGCATGAAAATGGAGAATGAGGATGATGACGGGACTGTAATAAAAAGTACACTTAATATCAAAAGGTAAAACATAAATATAAAACGCATTCAAAGGACTATCAAAAGGAGAAGAAGATCTTGACGTAGAGAAGCCTAATACTTGACACATTGGAGATCGTTCGGAAATTACACAATTTATGCATAAATAAGTTAATTAAATAAAATAATAAATAATACTTTTGCCCCATCACAGGCTAACTACTGGAACGTAGTCAGAAGAGATATTCTGAGGAGCTTATGAAGACGTGTCTCACATGAACCGTATAACCGGCTACCCTTATTTAAATGTATGTCATATCACACAACAAGAAACCCAAAAATAATACCACAGAAAAGGAAACTAACGACCACACAAGAACGCAACTAATATCAAAGCACACTACATTAAATGAACATGAGGTGACATACAAAACTATTTAAGAAACAGAGATCGGTTCAGTTAATAACACCAAAGACAAAGAACAACCCCAAATAAATAACAAACGAAAACGATTTCATGAACTAGTAGAATAAAGCTTCTTTCCGAACGAATGTACAAGATTCGGTTATCTAACTTGAGGCAACATGAGCACCAATTACGCCTTCCGGACAGATGCAAGAAACACACACATCACCACTCAAAAGAATAACCGATACATCTCGTTTAATAAACGTAACCAATTCACGTGTTGCTTCGTGACTGAGAGCAACTCTTACAAGAAGAGAACTAACATTACCCTCAGCTTTCAGTCAAGACCTACTTTAACAAATGACATTAACCCACCCTTAAACATAGGTCTAAAACCGTGATTATAAAATGAAATGTTTTTCCGACACATACATAGGGGATGTCTGTCCAGTCCTTAGGAAAGAGAAAAACCTAAACGGCATTCCTAGGGTGCACAAATGGCAGATATAAAAAAAAAAAACACCTTAGTACATTAAATAAATTGATGTGCGTTCCGACCATACAGATATAACATCCAAAGCAAAGAACGCACACCCTTCTCCGTCGAGACACAAGAAAAACACGAACTAACCTAAATTACCAGCCCCTAAAGACCCTTGAAAAATCTCATACTCTCACAAGGAATTAGGAGCCAGTTAGAAATACTTCTCATAATTATAATCAGTAGGGGGATGGTGGTGCTTCTAAATAGTGTCATGGCCGCCGCGTGAGTCCAAGCCAATATCTCGCGACCCCATGGTCCGATTTTGACAAATGAGGTGTCAATGGACTCGGGTTGACGCCCTCTTTCCAAGGACCACTCATTTTAACCCCTAACTGAAACCTACCCCTACTAGGGGGTGAAATTGTAATTTTTTTAGTGAAAGTCTCTTTTCAAATGCGACATGTATAAGGTGCGCTGCTAAAATGAACTTAAACGTGGTTGCTCATATAGCGCATGCGTTTTTATGGCTGCCGCTAAGGATTAACATTTTTGTTTTTGTTTTTTTACGCATGCGCACTTGGGATTTTTGTAAGAGGGCGAGCTCTTTGAAAAAAATGATTGATAAGAAGGGGTTTTGGTGGTGAGGAGAGAACAAGATAGTCGCCTATTTTCCTACGAAGTTTGCCGATATCTCTCGAACGCAAGGTCGGATTTGGACGTGTGACGTGTCAAATCGCTTGTCTCGAAGCCCTATACATGTTATTAATAGGTTAAAGTTTTGAGAATGAGGGAAACAGGCTTTTTGGGGGTAAAACCGTGATTTTAGACTTTTTCCGATATTTCACGAATGCCTGGTCGGATTTGGTCCTATGACGTGTCAAATGGCTTGTCTCGAAACCCTGTTTATTTTGGTAATAGGTTAAAGTTTTTGAGAATGAGGGAAACAGAATGTTTTGGGGTAAAACCGTGATTTTAAACGTTTTGCTATATTTCGCGAACCAATTATGCTAGAGGCATGTACGACGGGTCCAAGGACTCGGGGTGACGTCCTCTTTGCTATGGACCACTCGTTATATATTTTTTAAAAAATTAGAAACTCGATTTTGGGGTAAACACGTGTTTTTTGTGATTTTTGCCGATATCTCACGAACCAATAACGCTAGAGACGTGTACGAGGTGTCCTAGGACTCGGGATAACGCCCCCTTTCGAATGTGGTAGTTATTTTTTTCCAAAAAATAATTCACAAAGGGCCTAACGCCATACATGTTGAAAAAAAATTCTTTACCGTTACCTGTTTATAATGTTCATGAAGCGTGGTGGTTGAGAGAGACGATACTGCTGGGTGTGTGTTTCAACGAACCTGTCGCTTAGCACAAGGACCATGCTTAATAGAACAATCGCTATTTCGGCGGGTCGGTGTATGACAGAGCGAGCGTGCGTTTTTCTGATATTTTACCTTTAACGTGTAAACGGTAATGAGAACTTGGTTCTATGTTGGTCGAAGCGAGTAGAGAAAACAAACTTGCCGAGGAGCAGGAGGTGAATGCCATTTGAGCTTATTGGAAGGCGCCGATCTGACTTGACAACAGGTGCAATGGAAAAATGACAATGACGCTTGAAGGTGAAATAATCTGACCATCGTGGTGGCAGGGGAGTGCGAAATGCATGTGAACATGTGTGAAACCACATGTACGCTAAACAAGTTACATCCTGTCTTGCTTCGTACGTGACAAAATGCAAGTCCATGTGAAATTTGATCTACCACAGGTGTTCGCCTGGGACGTTATCTGTCCACGTGCGCGATAACTGTTAACAAGTTACATCCTGTTTTGCTTCGTACGTGACAAAATGCAAGTTGACGTGAAATTTGATCTGCCACAGGTGTTCACCTTGGACGTTAGCTGTCCACGTGCACGTTAAGAGAATGTTCAAAGCGTGGGAAAAAAAGATTATACATGCAACGTAACATATATAAAGACATGTCGTTATCATTTCCACTCTCACTTAGGTGACTACCTTTGAACACACTGCGTTGCGTGAAACACTTGGACTTGTTTAACAGTTGTGGTGTTGGTGGAAAATACTTAACCTTGTTGTGGGGTAGGTATATATTTATATATTTATTGATTTTTATAAAATTCATGCAATTATTTATTGATTGTTTAAGTTATAATTAAATGTTTATTTATTTATTTGCAGATAACCGGTATAGCCTACCTGTTGTATGAGTGTGTGTGGGAACGATATTAAAGAAAGAGAGAAAGACAGACAGCTAGAAAAGGAAACCATTTCCACACTAGCCCACGAGACGGGAATATAGCAAAGCATTACACGTCAAGGTGAGATTTGTTTTTTATATATATGACCTGTTTGATTTTGTTTTGTTTATGAAATGCATAAACTATATGGAATGGATATACTTATGATGGTTTATTTTATTTCTTTTTAGAGTGTTGGAAAACGCTTGACCTCTGTTAATAACCAGGAACGTGTGTGTTTGGGACCATTTTCAAGCAGTCTACAGCTGAAAACTCAGGTGAGAGTGTTCTTTCAAAATAATGTCTTTTGCCACTGCTATCGATAGCCTAACTTGGGAGTCCCTTGAGTCTTGTATCAAATCGCGTGTGTGCTCTGGCCGCATAGTGAATGTTAGAAAAAGTTTGATTCCCAAAGAATTTTTACAATCTTGTTTTGAAATTTTTTAAATGTAATTTGTACAGCGCAAAGGTTGCATACGGCTTTAAAGGTGAATACAGAACTGGTGTGCGATTTCATATATAAAAAGAAGGACGTAGAGCATAAAGAGACATTTTATATTTGCAGTAAAATGCAAGAGCTATTCATAGCCCATAATTTGGAACAGTGGTATGAAACCCACATGGTGAATGCCTTGCTATCAAAATTTGATAAAGTGCAACAAGGACCCAGTGGTTTAGCGTTAGACAAAATTCATCATTTGCAAATCAACATTTGTCAATTCAACCCGTTGAATGCTGGGTCTAGCTATATTAAAACACCACCAGCTATAGCTTCGAAAAAGGCTGTGGTCAATATAAAGAATCATGACAATGATTGCTTTCTGTGGTCTGTGGCTGCGTATTTGCAGCCGGTACAACAAAATGGTTGTTGGCCGGGAATGTACAAGACCAAGTTTGAAGAATTGAAACAAACGTTAAATTTAACTAGAGTATCGTTCCCTATGGACTTAACCGAGATCCATAGGTTTGAACAAGACAACCAGGACTTTTCGTTCATGGTGTATGGCCTTGACGGTAATGAGATTGTGGGTCCTCTTTATGCCACAAAAGAACCGAAACGACACCACATTCATCTTTTATATTTATCTGTAGGAGAGGTGAATCACTATTGCCTTATTAAGAGCCTAAGTAGATTGCTAAGCAGACAAGTGTCTAAGCACGCTGGTGTAAAACATATTTGTGATCGTTGCTTGCAATATTTTAAAACCCCTACGCTTTTGGAACGTCATAGGGTAGATTGCATTTCTCAGGAAGCGGTGAGATTGATATTGCCACAAGGGGACAAGGCTGTGTTAAAGTTTAAGGACATTCATAAGCGTGACACTGTTCCCTATGTGGTATATGCAGATTTCGAAGCTCTCACTACACCCATGGCGGGATGTGAACCAGATCCCACCGTTAGCTCAACCACACCCATTCAAAAACATGAACCCTTTGCCATAGGATTTAATGTGGTGTGTGCCTATGACCCCACACAATCCGTTTACAAATACCGCGAGGGGCCAGATTGTGCCAGATGGTTCTTGGATGAACTTGTCAAGTTGGCCGACCATGTACAGGAATTACTGGACCACCCAGTACACATGAACAGCAGCAGCAGCAGTATGAGCAGGCCACGACATGCCATATTTGCGAAAAGCCACTGATCAGTGCTGAAGACACCGTTCGTGATCACTCGCACTTTACGAGGGAGTTTCGTGGAGCTGCGCTTAGTAAATGCAATTTAAACTTTCCAGCTCCTCGCTTCATCAGTGTCTTTTTCCACAATCTGGCAAATTTTGACATTCAGTTTTTGATTCGTGAATTGGGTCATGTCAACAAGGGCTCGTTTACCATTATTCCCCAAAACCATGAGCGTTTTACGGCCCTGACATGGAGGTTGAGCGACTTTAGCATTCGATTTTTGGATTCCTTTAAGTTTATGGCATACTCGCTAGACAGCCTTGTGAATGGCTTGAATGAGGAGGAATTAAAAAATACTAGAATGCATTTTAATGATCCTGAGCAATTTAAATTGTGCATTCGGAAAGGTATATTCCCGTATGATTTCTGCAACAGCTGGGACGTGTTAAAGCAAAGAAAACTCCCACCACAAGAGAAATTTTACTCGAAACTAACACGCAGTACCGTTTCCGATGAAGACTATGCACATACATGTCAAGTATGGCGAGTGTTTGGCATGAACACGCTAAGTGAATATGCTATGCATTACCTAAAACTGGATGTATTGCTGCTCACCGATGTGTTTGAAAAATTCCGTAACTTGTGTCAGCACATTTATGGTCTTGACCCAGCTCACTATTATACGAGTCCTGGGCTCTCGTTTGATGCCGCTTTGAAATACACTCAGGTGGAATTGGATTTACTCACTGATGTAGACATGGTTCTATTTTTTTTGAAAAGGGCATTCGTGGCGGCTTTGTGTCGCTTAACCAACGCCATGCCGAAGCGAACAATGTCTACATGCCTGATTATTCACCGGACAAACCAGAATCGTACTTAATGTACTATGACGTGAATAATTTGTACGGTTACGCCATGAGTCAGCCTTTGCCCTATGGGAAGTTTGCTTGGCTGACAGACAAACAAGTGTCAGAATTTGATGTGAACATGGCTAGCCAAGAAACAGGCCGTGGATATGTGCTAGAAGTGGATATTGAATATCCCTCATCCATGTATGATGAACATGCCGATTTCCCATTCTGCCTTGAGCAAATGGTTCCCCCTGACAGTAAAGTGAAAATTGAAAAACTCATGGGCACACTTTACAACAAAAATCGGTATGTACTACATATCCAAATGTTGGTGCAATGCCTCGCCCAAGGCTTGGTGTTGAAGAAAATCCACAGGGGTATTTCTTTTGCTCCAAAAGCATGGCTTGAGCCATACATGCGACTCAACACAGAGCACCGACAAATGGCAATACAGCAGTTTGAAATTAATTTTTTTAAATTAATGAACAACTGCATCTATGGCAAGTCTATGGAGAATGTCCGCAAATACCGTGACATTAAATTGGTGAATGTCTGGGAGGGGCAGTGTGGTGCCCGGCGGTACATTGCCAAGCCAAATTTCAAATCGATCAAAATTATCGATGAGGATTTGGCTACTATTGAAATGAGTAAGACCAGCGTGACCATGGATAAACCCATTTACTTGGGTCAAGTCATTTTTGACTTTTCTTAATCGGTCATGTATCGATTCCACTATGAGTTTGCGAAACGCCATTTTGAGGACGTCTCTCTTTTGTATATGGACACGGACTCATTCATTTACCACATTCGCCACTGCAACCCCTATGACGTCATGAGGCAACATAGTGACTGGTTCGACACCTCTTGCTATAGCGCTGACAACGTGTTTCAGCTGCCCATAAAAAACAAGAAGGAAATGGGTGTTTTAAAAGATGAATGCGGTGATTCCATTATGACGGAATTCGTAGGTTTGGCTTCAAAAATGTATGCTTATCGCACACTCGACTGTAAGGAAGCCAAAAGAGCAAAAGGTGTAGGTAGGGCAGTGGTAAAATCGCTACGTGTTGATGACTATCTAGCGGTTTTACGCACTGGCAAAGCTATGTCTCATACACAGTGCAGGATACAATCCAGCAACCATCATTTGTATCTTGTGGAACAGAGAAAACGCACCCTCGCCTTCATGGATAACAAACGTGTGTGGGCTGATGATCTGCTCACCAGCCTACCCTGGGGTTATGATCGCAAGGAGGAGGAGGTGTGATTTAACTGTTTAATCATTTAGGGACATGGCTTTATGTAACTTGTAGATTTAGTATTTTGTAAATATTGTTTTCTGTCATTGTAAATAGTAGATTTTGTAAAATAGTGGCAACCCACTTGGACCTTTTGCTCTTTAAAAAAGTTCTATGCAACCTTATTTTTTTTTAATTTTTTGATTGGTAAATAGTGTGATTCTTTTAACGCTGTACAAAGTTGAGTTTTTTTGTAAATATGAAATAAGTAAGATTTTTAGTAACTTTATATTTTTTTTGTAATGGTAAAATGGTAAACTAAAAAAAGTTTTTTTGGGATGAGTGTGGATGTCGAGAATGTGCTTTTGGGAATAAATAAATTGGTTGTGTTTGTTCCCAAAGACAGGTGTGAATGCATGAGTGGAGAGAGAAAGCTGATGTGTATGGTTGACCAGAGCAAACACGGTGAGGTAGGGTGGGTGGGTGGGGAGGGGGTAAATGGTCACTTATATACTCATTTTGTTTTCTTTGAAATGTGGCAGGCAATAGACATTATTTTTGTAAAAACAGTCTTACCTGCAGTAGTCGTAGACCTCGACGTTTCTCCAAACAACCATAAACTCACTGCAGCATCGCCATGGTCATGCACTTGCATCAACATCATTGTCAAATCTCAACTTTCGACATACACCAAATGGAAAAATGTGAAAACAACAAAATGGAAAATCCATGTTTCCATATCACCAAAAACGCAAAACTTAAAAGGGACATTTTTAAAAACTGGAAATGGCCATGTGTGAAATATGAAAATTCAAAAACTTCAAACGGACATTGTTTAAAAAGTGTCATCAGCAAAATGGAAAAATCCATATCATCAAAAACGTTAAACTTGAAACGAACGTTTTTAAAATCTGTAAATTGCAAAATGACAAATGACACTGTGCGAATTCATCATGTGTGAAATGTGTAAAATGAAAAATCAGCCATCAACATCACGATTTCTTAAAATTAAAAATAACACAACATCGTGCTCTGGTAAACCTTTGTTTTTATTTCATAGTCATAGTGAATTGATAAAAGAAATATAGAATACAAACAAATCCCAATTCCTCAATTCCTCAATGTTTATGTCCATGCATCATCAACTTTCCTTTCATTGCACACATGAAAATCAGGGCTGCCATCCTTTCACCCACTGAGGCATCACTGGATGTGAAACGTTGTTTAGCTTTCTTCAATAACAATTTATCTGCCACATGTCTTAAACCAGGATGACCATGGCGATAAGAAAGGTCATGTTCCTTGCATGCTTGATCCAAAAGATTAATGGGTACATCACCACGTTGTAAACGTTTTTCGAGACGAGTTCCAGGGCCGCAAAAACGATAACCTGGAAGATGGATTTCGAAAGGTAAGTATTGAATCACTTTGTCAATGACGCCATTGACAGTACAGGTCTGGCATATCCTTTTCCATCGATGGTAAAAAGGTTTGGTCTTCCTCCTCCTCTGTGGATGATGTTTGTGTTTGTTGTTGTTGTTGTTGCTTTTTCTCGCCATGACACCCGTGGAATGATTCAACAAAGTCTTTACATGGACTTTTATGACCGTGATACAGTTTCACTAGCTGGCAAGTCGCACACTGACGCATTGACGGTATTTTTTCCATGGCCACTTGCTTATGGTGATCGTAATCCGTACAGGGTTGCAATTCACTCAACACAGGGTCTTGAGTCCATGATTTTGGTACATGTTGCCAGATTTCTTTGACCGCGTTGGCGGCCACATAATAAATGAACGACTTGGGGAGCGCCAAGAGTTCCTCTTTGGTAAAACTGTCTAGTTTCTTTTTGCACACAAAGAACTTGCTGATGGCTTTGTCCGTAGCATTGCCTACTCCATGGTATCACGTGCTGTAGATGTTTACACGTCGCTTGTAGAAATCTCACTGGCGTCATTCACAGGTAAATCTTGAGTTATAATTTTGTTCAACAACTCCCAGCAGGCATGGGTGGTTAACCAATGAAAGAGATGCCACGCATGCGATAGGGCTGTATGGGTAATGTTGCCACAGGAACAAGTATCCATGAGCGTTTGCAGGGAGGGGCAGCCCAACTCCATGAGGTCGATACATTGGCAGTAAGACGCCAAAAATGGTTGCAACCATTGACGTTTTTCATTACCTTTCACAAATACCACATTGGCCGAGGACAAGTGTGCTTTCATGACCACGTCCAAATATTTATAGGAAATGGTTCCCTGATTCCAGTCTAGTTGCCTATGATTTTCAATCCACTGGGTTCGTTTACGGTCTTTTTCACACAACAAATCAAAAGCATGGGGTGGTTTAAATAGCAAATGCGTAGCTTGCGATATCCAAAACGTGGTACAATCGATCATGGCCACTTGTTTAAATATAAATTTGTTGTCACCAATTTTAAACCCTTGGCAATCCACAATGAGTGTGCGCAACATGTTGACGCTTGCCTGGACCTAGTTCAACTGACGACTGACTGACGATCGACCACTAAAGTGTGATCATGGCATGGGCTTACCTGTCATGCTAGTTTCAAATTGAGGTTAGGGTAGGACAGGGGGGCATGCAAAAATAAGAATTTAAGAATTACATCATTTTATTATCATAACACGTCTTACAGGCTTTTGTCATTTTAGGATAAGGACGATACCAACTGATACAACAATATAGTCTCTTGTGTTTGTAACGTCCATAACACCGATGATGTCCCAATGTCTCTAAACTAGGCGTTTTTGATGGTGAGTTGCTCACCGAAGCACCATGGATACCATACGGTCCACATGTATCGTAACTTGTTTTTTTTTCATTAGCCAGGGACACAAGTGAGGGATAGCTTGAATGACAGGGTATATTTCCCACTTTCATTCTGCATAGGTAGGGGCAGGTGGGTGACCAGCGCTGATGTTCCTGCATGGGTTCATCGCCCTCCTGCCATTGGTCTATGATGATGGGGCAAAAGGCACATTTCACTTCATCTCTTGTTGTTAAATAGTTGAATCCAGCGGCCGCCAAGGCTTGAGGGTTTATGGAAAGCACCGGCCACGAAGCAAAAGTCTTGAAACGTTGTTCCTCAGAGTTTAAATTCATGGATGTGACGTCTCTTGAGGCTTTAAAGCAAGACATGCCTGAGCGGCTTGACGTGGGTTGACCTGTTATTTATACACTCGTCACTTGGTTGGACAGTGGATAATAGTTGACTTGTTTGTGATGAATAATCAAACAGTAGGCCGTCGTATTGGCTGGTACATTGTCATGCGTTTCAAAATATAGTCGAATGTCGATATTGGATGGCTTGACAGACTCATCCAGGTAAGAACAGTCAAAGACAATCAGTGGTGCTCTTGCCTTAAACGCTTGGAATAGCAGCATGGGGCCGTTCTCTTTTTGATAATACGACCATCGAAATTTAGAAAACAAGTCGTACAGGGGGCCAAACTTATTTTTTGAAAAATTCAAATCCAGTCCTTCATAGGGAAACACAGCTCCATTGAGGAAAAGACGTGCATTTCTCAATTGTAGGTGATCAAATTGCGTGGCATCTTTGGTTTGTTGATACTTGCGATTCGTTTGAAAACCCACGATCAGGTAGAGAGGTCTCTCTGTATAGCGAGCTGTTTTTACAGACCAACTGTGTGTGTTGGTGGTGGGCAATAGCGGATACTCATGGAGTGCCCAGCTTCTAAATTCCATGAGTAGAGGCATATCTCTCTTTACCAATTTGAGTATGTCCAGTTTTTTGCTATCTTCAAGGGTCACATGAGGCACTTTCCATAGCAAGCGTTGTAGTTGAATTTTTGAATCGATGGGGTCATTGTCGGCTCCCTTGAGTGCATTATTATCACTCCTGTCTCTCACTAGGTAAAGCACTTGCCTTGCGTTGACCACAATGCGTTGGTGGTCTTCGGCAAATCCTAAAATCAGTTTAAGAGGTAAATATCCAGTAAAGGTCCCATCGGTGTGTACCATCCAGTCATTGGTCGAGTCAGGACACCAACCTGCCATGCAAAGTGTTTTACCTTCTTCCTCACTATAAGAGGGGTATAGTTTCATGACACTGGAAATGCCCACATTTCGAGTGCTATCCACCACGATATCGTTAATGACATGCCGCACTTCAGAAAACAGAAAGGCCAAACCATGGTTGGCCAACTTGGATGTGGTGGGTGTAGAGCCATCGGCTTTGGTGAGCCGACCTTCAATCTGAATGACACTTTCATGCGGTAGGGTGTAAATATCTTGGTTGTTGATAACAAATTGAATTTCATCATTGTTATTGAGTCCAGGTGTTTGAGCTTGATAGGAATGGATATCAATTCTTACCACTCCTGGTTGCTCCTCGATGCGGTTCGCTATCTCTAGGATAGAATTCATTATGAGGGTTGACGTGGTAACCCAAATGCTGTAAAATCTGCTTGTCTTGAGATGTTAACGTGTATTCACGTGGCAAACAACTAACACCATTCCTAGACGGTGTTGTTGCTTTATATACAAATTTCATAGTGGCTTTAGCACCAACTTGTAAGTCACTGGTGTGGTGGAATCTAGATCAATGAGTTGTTGATCTCTATTGATCAGTCTTAATGTTATATTACTAATACTATCGACAGCCACAGAATGAAAAAGCACCACTGGAGGGTTTTCACGAATAATATACCCATTGGGCGATGTCACAATAAAGTCATAAAGCGAATGCGATGGTTCTTGCTTGGTGTACACTTGGCTAATAATATTACACGTCACCGACACATGATGGTCCTCAATGAATTTCACTTCATGGTCCGAATCATGTTTTTTGTTGGGCTCCAACACACGTGGTTTAAATCCTAGTAATGGGCCAATGGAATCGGGGCGTGTTTTAAAGTCAATGTTGAATGTGGAGAAAATACTGCAGCGATGAGTGTTGGTATTTCCTACAAGTTCAAACTTGCGCGTTCCATCGAGAAATGACTTTAAACCATATTGATTGATCAACACCACATAAATGTGTTCATAAATGTCATCGATCGTGTATCCACCAGAGTTCAGGGTGAGCACAGAATCATCATAGTAAATCTTGTTGTTCACATTTTCACGTATGTTGTATATTCGATTGTACGTTTCAAGAGAAACAAGTCCTAAACCATAGGGTTTTTCACTCAATTCGATAGGCGGGTAAAAGTCTAGGCTGACTTCAGGTCCACGTCCATGCAGTGTAAACGTTTTACTTTCTGCCGACATACTGGTGGCGTTTTTGCTGATGCTGCGTCTTATATAAAAAAATTAAACACAAACGTCCACACTGTTGGCTGTTAAACGTTTGCTCTCGTTTCACATTATAATATATCTTGATCCTGTTTCCAAAATAGGTCACTAGTTCCATGGGCGGAGGCAAATTCCCAAAACTGTCAAAGTACCATACGATGGATCCCTCTTTGACATAAGCTACATAATGCGTTCCTGGTCCTCGGTGATCATCCAAATTGACAACAGCACATTCCTGTTTCCAGGGTCGTGGGGGTAATTGGTTTCGCATAAACACACCTCGAAAATGAGAAAGCTTTAGTTGTTTAGCATAGCTTTCCACTTGTTGATGTGTCAGGGCATGTCTTGCTATGGCTGAGGTTAAATTTTTTTTTTATATTTCGAAATGGTGAAATCCCAAATCCTTGTTGATAAAAGGCTGGCTTTAAATTGGCATTTCTAGCCCCCATGGCAATCGCTTCCATTGTTTCATTGTGTCGCTGACTTTCTTTGAGTTGTTGCTTGCCCTGCTGCGCGGCTTTAATGGTTTTCGTCACTGCACTGGCACCGCCCAAAAGTGAACCCAGAGCAGCCAAACCGGCAAATAATGCAGGTAAAAATCCCGCTCGTTTGGGGACGGGAATCACTCGCCCTTGGTTTGAAACCTGTCGCCGACGTTTTGGAATAACATGTCTCTGTGCTGCTCGAAAGGCTTTTCTTATGGTCAATACATTATTTTTTCTTTTTTTTCTTTCGCAAGGGCTTGTCCACGAATGTCTTAAGCCCAGGCTTTGCCAAGGACAAAGTCCTTTTTTTAGTCTTTCTCACCACATACCTTTGTTTCACCATGATGATAATGACCAACAACCTTTCACAAGAAAGTTTAAATCACAACTAACGTTAGATGGTTATTTCATGGCTGTATATTCCTATTCCACATAAAGTGGGAAATCGTTTATGGTTTTTCCCGCTTGCTTTTTTATCCCATGTCAACATGAGATGAAAGGATAATTCGTCACCTGCATTGACCATTTCATGGTTATGGACCAACATCCTATGACCATTTATCTTTATTTGTAAATGGTTCTCATCAGGTATGGCATATTTGATATGAATGGTTCCATTATAGTGTAATCGATAGTGGCTTAATCCTGAAGCAAGCACATAGGTCAAGTGCTGATCATGGACTAGCGGTATCTGGTTTCTCTCATTCACAGGTTTTTCATTTGTTAGATACACTAAAAATACAGATGGGATAAATGTATAAAGCCTTTTCATTTCATAGGTCACGTAACGCTTGGTACAAACATCGTCTTCGTCTTGTGGGTCTTCCACGTGAATAATCCGATGGTGATTAGCGTTATAGCCATTCACCGTAAGCTGGGGCACTTTGTAATAAAACTCATACACTTTGTTATCCACATACTTTTTCGTAGTAACGTCTCTAGACACTTGAGGATGTTTTACATGGGTTAACCGCTTTCCCTTAAAGTCATAATCTCCCTGTTTTGTGCGTGGCACTACTGACCTATCCACATAGTGTTTATTAGCAGGATCTGTTTCTTGTTTTGGATCATGTATGGGGAGAGACCTAGCTTTGGCCATCAACGCACGCCCAAAGACATCCATCGTCAACCTGTAGTACCAGTCTACTGTTTCTATGACAAGGTTCGGTGTCCTGTATATAGACAGCCTGCTAGCCTGTCTAAGCCTTAGTTGAAATGAAGATTATTAAGCAGCAAGAGTCATTCCCCGTGGGGGACATGGTTTCCCATCTCTGTCCCACATCACGTGAACAACGCCATGGTTCACTGTTTCCATCTTCCATTCGCTGCATCATTGTGGGGCCTTCCGGCTGTGGAAAGACTAATCTTTTGCTAACGCTCATCACAGCACCCAATGGTCTGCGTTTTCAAAATATTTATATTTTTGCAAAATCTCTCTACCAACCCCTCTACGTGTTTCTGGATCAAGTCATGTCTGGATTACAAAAAGAGAATATGGGTTATTTTACATTTTCCATGCAAGAAAATGTGATTTCACCGGATGAGGTAAAGCCTGATTCACTCATGATTTTCGATGATGTATCCACTGAACGTCAAGGTATCATTCAAAGCTATTTCAGCATGGGTCGACACAAACATATCGATTGCTTCTATCTTGGACAAACGTATTCTAAAATGTCCAAACAGTTGATTCGTGACAATGCCAATGTCATTGTTTTATTTCGTCAGGACGAGAGGAACAGTCGTCACATTTATAATGAACATGTGAATCCGGATATGACCTTTCAAATGTTTACAGAATTGTGTGCCAAGTGCTGGAACACTCAACGTCATGCCTGTTTAGTGATTGACAAACAAAGTGAACTCAACCAAGGACGGTATCGCTTAGGGTTTGATCATTTTATTGCTATTTAAGGCCCTGTCTCATTCCCCAGCAAGTCATTTGTCAAGACACCATGGCATTAGCAGAGAGTCAATTGAAAAAGCATATTATTAGAGCAAAAAATACTGTTCGCCAAAAGTTTCGTCAATTGAAACAATCACGTGCAAATCATGCTTTGTTTATTCAGCAACATTTAGCACCTCCACTAAAAGTCATGTTGAAACCCTCTTTCAAGCCATCTGAAACGCTACCCACCGTTTCACAAGCCACGCAGACGCTGCACGAGGACCCTGAGGAAGAGGAAGAGGAACAGGAAGATTTGACTAGTGTTAGCGAGGTTGAGGATGAGGAAGAACAAGTGTTTACGCCTCAAAAAAAGGCCGCACCCCTTGCAGAGTTTTTGAGAAAAAAGAAATCCTTGGCCATGGTCGAAACACCTTGCCCTTCCAGAGCGTCTCCGTTTTCACAACTCTTGGCCACCCCTCAACATAAAGCTCAACTGAAAACCATTTTAATAAAATATTATGGATCAACATTGGAACCCTATTTCACCGATCTATTTATTGGAAACACAGATACCACGTATGGTGTTCGCTATGAGGATGATAGTTTTAAAATTGGCGATTCATCCATTAAATTTGCTCGTACTAAAGCTGTCATTAAAAACATCAACTATAAATTAACGCCAGGACTGTTAAAGCTGCTCTTTTCTCGGATCCCCTCTCCCCATGATTATACGTCAGAGGATCTTGACAAATATAAATCCATTTTATTGGATACCCATGCTCACAAAAGACAGTATGATCCCACGCAACAAGTGAATACCAATATATCTCAAAAATATAAAACCATCATTGCAAAAATGTTTCCCACCAGTCAAATTACTCGTCGTAAAGCGTCCGCTTTGGGAGTGACATTTAAACCATTAAACCCCTTGTGGATGTTACCTACTGGCACAATCCCGATAAGCTCGTCCAGCGGCTACAGTTGTTGCATGCCTCACGTCAAGCTGGCCATACCGGTCACGATTGGGAAATTCAAGAAATTGAACAAGAACTTCGAAATGCCAAAATTATTGTTTAAGCCCTCACCCATTAAAATGGGTATTGCTCACGAGTTGCATCGCCCAGCTAGGCGTCACTATCCACGACTCAAGGTGATTTCACGAGGTGTGGATGAACTTTGGCAGGCTGACTTGGTTGAAATGATACCCTATGCTAGCGTTAACGACGGTGTACGCTATATGTTGACCGTCATTGATGTCTATTCCAAAATGGCCTTTGTTGAACCTGTGCGTCGCAAGTCTGGCCCACTAGTTACCAAGGCCTTTCAACATATTATTCAACATTCCAAACGTCAACCTCAGCTGCTACAAACTGACCAGGGGAAAGAATTTTTCAACAAGGATTTCTCCAGTTTTCTCAAATCTAAGGATATTCACCATTACACCACGTACAGCAACCTCAAAGCCAGTGTGGTCGAGCGGTTCAACCGAACATTGAAAACCCATATTTGGAAAGCGTTTACCGCTCAGGGCACGTATCGCTGGTTGGACATGTTACCTGAGCTAGTATCACGTTACAATGACACCAAACATAGAACGATTGGGACCAAGCCACTCCTCGTGACTAAAAATATTCAGCGATTGGATAAACTGTTTAACCCCATAAAAACAGCCGATCCTAAACGTCACCGACTAAAAATTGGGGATTTTGTTCGTGTGAGCAAATTTAAGTCTGCCTTCAATAAGGGCTACACGCCTCAGTGGGGGACTGAATTATTTCGAATTCATCAAGTCAACTTGGACACTCCAGTCACCTATTTACTCGAGGACCTCAACCACCAACCCATAAAAGGTAGATTTTACCTCCATGAACTTCAGAAAACAGCATTTCCTCAGCATTAACTTGTGGAAAAAGTGTTGAAACAAAAAGGAAATAAACTCTATGTCAAATGGTTAGGGTTTAACTCTACGTTTAATTCTTGGATCAATAAATTACATGTTGTGTGAACCTGTGCAATTTTTAATTTATTCACACATGTTGTACACCACCTATAGCTCTATGTATACAGTCCTCAGCTCCACATATTTCTTTCTCTTTCCACCTGTGTTCTCTCATACATTACCCCTCCCCCTCTCTCTCCCTTCACCACCCACCACTGCTGTTTGCAGCTCTTGCCTATCTATTGGTTGTGACATCATTCCCACAAATTGCATCATACTTTTTACTGATTCAGCGATTCCCACGCTTTGAACATTCTCTTATCGTGCACGTGGACAGCTAACGTCCAAGGTGAACACCTGTGGCAGATCAAATTTCACGTCAACTTGCATTTTGTCACGTACGAAGCAAAACAGGATGTAACTTGTTAACAGTATCGCGCACGGGGACAGATAACGTCCCAGGCGAACACCTGTGGTAGATCAAATTTAACATGGACTTGCATTTTGTCACGTACAAAGCAAGACAGGATGTAACTTGTTTAGCGTACATGTGGTTTCACACATGTTCACATGCATTTCGCACTCCCCTGCCACCACGATGGTCAGATTATTTCACGTTCAAGCGTCATTGTCATTTTCCATTGCACCTGTTGTCAAATCAGATCGGCGCCTTCCAATAAGCTCAAATGACATTCACCTCCTGCTCCTCGGCAAGTTTGTTTTCTGTACTCGCTTCGACCAACATAGAACCAAGTTCTCATTACCGTTTACATGTTAAAGGTAAAATATCAGAAAAACGCACGCTCGCTCTGTCATACACCGACCCGCCGAAAAAGCGATTGTTCTATTAAGCATGGTCCTTGTGCTAAGCGACAGGTTCGTTGAAACACACACCCAGCAGTATCGTCTCTCTCAACCACCACGCTTCATGAACATTATAAACAGGTAACGGTAAATAATTTTTTTCAACATGTATGGCGTTAGGCCCTTTGTGAATTATTTTTTGAAAAAAAAAATATCTACCACATTTGAAAGGGGGCGTTAGCCCGAGTCCTAGGACACCTCGTACACGTCTCTAGCGTTATTGGTTCGTGAGATATCAGCAAAAATCACAAAAAACACGAATTTACCCCAAAATCGAGTTACCAAATTTTTTTAAAAAATATAACGAGTGGTCCATAGCAAAGAGGACGTCTCCCCGAGTCCTTGGACCCGTCGTACATGCCTCTAGCATAATTGGTTCGCGAAATATAGCAAAAAGTTTAAAATCACGGTTTTACCCCAAAACATTCTGTTTCCCTCATTCTCAAAAACTTTAACCTATTACCAAAATAAACAGGGTTTCAAGAAAAGCCATTAGACACGTCATAGGACCAAATCCGACCAGGCATTCGTGAAATATCGGAAAACGTCTAAAATCACGGTTTTACCCCCAAAAAGCCTGTTTCCCTCATTTTCAAAACTTTAACCTATTAATAACATGTATAGGGCTTCGAGACAAGCGATTTGACACGTCACACGTCCAAATCCGACCTTGCGTTCGAGAGATATCGGCAAACTTCGTAGGAAAGTAGGCGACTATCTTGTTCTCTCCTCACCACCAAAACCCCTTCTTATCAGTCATTTTTTTTCAAAGAGCTCGCCCTCTTACAAAAATCCCAAGTGCGCATGCGTAAAAAACAAAAACAAAAATGGTAATCCATAGCGGCAGGCATAGAAACGCATGCGCTATATGAGCAACCACGTTTAAGTTCATTTTAGCAGCGCACCTTATACATGTCGCATTTGAAAAGAGACTTTCACTAAAAAAAAATACAATTTCACCCCCTTTAGGGGTTGAAATGAGTGGTCCCTTGGAAATAGGGCGTCAGCCCGAGTCGAACGACACCTCATTTGTCAAAATCGGACCATGGGGTCGCGAGATATTAGCTTGGACTCACGCGGCGGCCATGACACTATTTAGAAGCACCACCATCCCCCTACTATAATCACGTTCCTTGACAAACACACGTAAACAAACACGGATAGAAAATCAAATCAAAAGAAAACGAAACAAGAACAACAACGACAGGTAACCCTTAATTCATTACACCCCAAGCAACAACACGATTCCTCGCCACGTTATGTCTACATTAAAAGGGGAGGAACATGAACAAAACAACAAGATAACCTAAAACCAATAAACGATCTTCAATCTAGCTTTAATACTTGAAAGATTCTCAGGACATTTTAACACCAATAGGTTGGAGGGCATAACGTTATTAACCCAAATAGCTTGTTGTACTTCATGCATGAAAATACTTTTCAAATGGTAAATAAGACTTATCTCTTCCTGAGACGTTCAAAAGTTCGCAAGCCGACAGCTCCAAAATACATATCATCGTGTTACAAACTGGTCTCCTTCTAAGATAATGATTTCAGTATACAATCGAGAACACGGAGACGCAAGTGAGAACGTTTCAATATAACAAGACAAATTTAAACCCCGATTCGAAACATATATTATACATATAATCTCAGCTTCTGTCATAATGACTCGTCTCTCTTCAACTCTCTTCTCGTAATAATTAAAAAGGTCCATTCTTGAGCAACGTCGCGTTCCTTAAATTCATCAACTCTAAGATTACGGAGCGGGTGCGTTTTAATAGCCTAAGATCCGATGTCGGATTAAACATTCGGCGGCAGATGGCAGTCTTTCCAATATCGAGGAATCTCGCGACCAGTTTATAATAGAAACGGGCCTATAATATACAGTAATAATAATAATAATAATAATAATAATAATAATAATAATAATATCGTATGGCCTTGGGTGCCGGGTGCAAGCTTTGTTATTTGACACCCAAAAGGTAGCTTGCATGTCAAATTTCATTGTTCCTTGAAGCACTATGAAAGTCAAGGAGGTTAGATATCTAAGCTCCTTGAACACTATAGCGTTTTTTTAGTAGAGAAATGAGGAACTTTGTGTTGCCTACTGAATTCAAATGAGTTCTTTGACATGTCAACATCGTATGACATGGTGTCGTAATTTTTGCCGCCTTTCGAAAATCACTTACCACGGCCAGGAGCGAACCTGCAAACTTGGAGTTAGTAGACCGACACGTTGACAATTCCACTAGAAGGCACAACCATTCGTAAGGTTCCTGCAGGAAAGTATTTGGGAGAGTGGGTTTCAAGAAACGAAAGCAATAACTTGGGGCTATAGATACCAGGTGTGTCAAGTTGGAGAGGGGGTATCACTCATGCAAGAGCATTTACATCTCCAAGTATCTTTCCAATAATCTTAAGCTCAAACAGTATAACTCAGTAGTAATGCTTCCTTCTATACCTCTGAATGCCTCTTGCTGAACAGGAAGGGTCCACTAAGGAGGCTTGAGCTCTACCATCTCCAAGAGGATATAATCACATCGATGAGGAAAAGGCGACTAAACTTTTATGGTCATCTAACCCGCATGAACCCCTGAAGACTCACGAACAGGATATTCACCAAAGGCAAAACCTCCAAGAACGAATGGACCACCACAGTGAAATCAGACCTGGAGCAGCTTCAAATTTCTCCCGACACCACACATGATCGGACGAAATTCAGTCAATTCATTCTTCAAGGGGTACTTCCAGTTTCCGTTACCAGCAGGAAGTCCACGGGCCCCACCAGACCGAAGTGGACAGAGAAGAGGAAGTCTGCTCTTAGGCGGAAAATGAGAGTCCCTGGGTTAAGAAGAAACAGAAGTTAAAGCGAGCGTCGTGGTCCTTAGATGGCCAAAGCGAAAAGAAGAAGAAGCTTACAGAAAAAAATAATAATACAGTGATAATTTACAGTAATATAATAATAATAATAATAATAATAATAATAATAATAATAATAATAATAATAATAATAATATGCATTACCGAAATATTGTTTCCAAATTGTTTTCCCACCTCACAAACCATGTCTCGTGTATAGCGCTGTCCCGTGTATTACACAGTCCCTCGAAGAGCTTAATATCGGGGTTTTATTGTATTAAGAGAATAATCTTCCAAAGAAAGTTCGTTTTGTTATTTTCCTGAAGACTTCGCCAAAAGCAGAGCAGAAAGGAACCAAAGAAAGGAAGTAGTGCAGAATGCTCCGAACACAGAACCATTACAATGCTCTCTCATGCATCTAAAATTTTATTGTCAATACTTAAAGCTAGAATAAATAACAAACTTGATTTCCAAATTGATCCAGATCAGTTTGGTTTCAGGAAAGGAATGCGAACAAGAGAAGCAATCTTGGCTCTACGAACAATATTGGAAAGAAAATGGCGATGAATAGAAACACATATATAGCATTTGTAGATGTTGAAAAGGCCTTTGATAATGTAAGTTGGGACCAACTCTTCAAAATTATTAAATATTCGGGATTAGACTGGAAGGATAGGAGGCTGATACTAGGACTTTATGAAAATCATACCACAATAGTAGACATCAAAGGAAGCAGCCAGGAAGTAAAAATCAGGAAGGGAGTAAGACAGGGTTGCCCCCTTTCACCGTACATCTTCAATGTATTCATCGAAAAAGCTATAAATAAGTTCAAAACGAACACAAATGGAATTAGAATAAACGAACAACAAATCCATTGTATTAGCTTTGCAGATGATATAGCAGTGGTTGCAGACTCAGAAAAGGAATCATCCAAGATGCTGAATATACTGGCATCACATTTAGTAGATTTATACTACTTATAGCCCAGGCATTTTAGTCTAAAATCGTCAATACCTAGAAAAAAATCATGTTAAGATAATTTTCTCAGAATTTGACAATTTTACCCTGGGGAACAACATACTAAAATTCTCCAAGCTTCCGATGCCGGCTACCTTGTTTTCCAGGCCTGGAAACCTGGAATTTCAGGATATTCCTGGAGTGCCCACAAAAACCGAATCGTTTATCCAAAATTGACAAAGTGTGGTATCAAATGAAAGAGGAAAACATGCAGGTTCTAAAAGACGTAAGAAAAGCAACATTCGGTCACATCCGCTCGATAAAAAAAACGCGCGAAATTCAATTTTATAAATTTTTCTTTCAATCAACGCGGTTTTAAGTGACCAAAACATGGGATAAAGGAAAATAAGCTAAACAGAATGAAAGAGCATGTTTTTAGCTTTCCAGAAGTGTCTTTTGTTTGTTCGTACGTCTAATAATGCACGAGCTACAGCCAGAATAAGTTGAACGCCACGTTGAGTTGGTTACGCGTCGCCCATGTAAAAATCATAAAACGACGCAAGATTTGCTAAATGAATAAAAATGACCGACAAAAAAACACACTCAAATGTACAGTTGATAACATGCATTTTAATGAACATATGGTTTGTGGTTTTAACAGCGACAAATAAAAAACAAAAAAACAATTGTGAAATTTAAAAAATATTTGGTGCAATATTGTACATGTAGGGTCGACTAATGTCCTACGTCGGTGTCTATGGCTGGCACGGCCTCCTCTTGGAAAGTAAAAGAAAATTAATAGCTCTTTTTCGTGAAATCGTTCGAATGATTACAATGACAGAAATATGTATAAAAATATAAATAAGTCCTAGGCTTATAGACACATAAAAGCATGTTGAAACATGAAATCTATAAACTAAATGTTACAGCAGCAGCTGATATATTTCGTTGACGTGGTACTGCTTTCCAAGGTAAAGTAGGGGCTGGTGTAGACGTCATAACACCACCCATGTTGTGAAACGTCCCGTGTCTGGTCTGCGTGCGCACATTTAAGTCAGTGTTATCAAAGGAATATTGAACAAATTCTTTGTTCGGCTCTGCTTCGCCAAGCTGTTCTTCGCCTGTGTAATTTTCACTCTCGTGAAAGCTATTACGTTATTCTCATAACAAAGAACCTCGTTGTAGGACACGGAGAAACCCATGTTATGAAGAAGATCTACAAGCTGCCGCGACCCGTAGTGTCGGTGGACATACACGCCAACTGCCAACAAGATAGGAGATAAAAAGGACTTCGGACGACAAGCTGAAATAATTGCCTGCCCAATGGCTTTTTTCTTGGCGGATTTGCCGGTTGCGCCCTCTAACTTGGTCATGATGATCCGATCAAGAAATAGAGCTAGAGTATTCGGCAGAACGTCGGCATCTAACGACTGTTCTTCTGCGGACGGATATTCCTCCAGATTATATGCACGCGTCCGAATATCTTCTTTTATAATTTGAGCGGCCTTTTCTACGATTCGCTGACGTTCATCGGCCTCGGACTTCCCACGTTCCTCGTACCATTTGTCGTGCAAGATGTTTTCTCCCGTTTCTTTCATATTTTAACGCAGTTTCGACCTGGCAGCTCGGTGATGAAGATTCGCTGTCCATAGTGGCTAAGTAGTTTTTCTTTGAAATACTTTTGCACGTATGGGCCACATTCCATTTCTTTACATACTTTCTCAAGGTAGTCATGAAGATCACCAAGCGCGAACTGGCAATCTTCATTGGTCTCCAAGAACGTACAGAGCTTTTCAAAGGCGTCGTGTTTTTCGGGGTCCGGAGAACGGCCTCCAAAACGCCTCCAGATACAAATCGGGGATGACATTCTCGATGATATTTGGCCTGCGGACCCCGAAAAACACGACGCCTTTGAAAAGCTCTGTACGTTTTTGGAGACCAATGAAGATTGCCAGTTCGCGCTTGGTGATCTTCATGACTACCTTGAGAAAGTATGTAAAGAAATGGAATGTGGCCCATACGTGCAAAAGTATTTCAAAGAAAAACTACTTAGTCACTATGGACAGCGAATCTTCATCACCGAGCTGCCAGATCGAAACTGCTTTAAAATATGAAAGAAACGGCAAAAACATCTTGCAGGACAAATGGTACGAGGAACGTGGGAAGTCCGAGGCCGATGAACGCCGGCGAATCGTAGAAAAGACCGCTCAAATTTAAAAAAAGAAGATATTCGCACGCGTGCATATAATCTGGAGGAATATCCGTCCGCAGAAGAGCAGTCGTTAGATGCCGACGTTCTGCCGAATACTCTAGCTCTATTTCTTGATCGGATCATCACGACCAAGTTAGAGGGCGCAACCGGCAAATCCGCCAAGAAAAAAGCCATTGGGCAGGCAATTATTTCAGCTTGTCGTCCGAAGTCCTTTTTTATCTCCTATCTTGTTGGCAGTTGGCGTGTATGTCCACCGACACTACGGGTCGCGGCAGCTTGTAGATCTTCTTCATAACATGGGTTTCTCCGTGTCCTACAACGAGGTTCTTTGTTATGAGAATAACGTAATAGCTTTCACGAGAGTGAAAATGACACAGGCGAAGAACAGCTTGGCGAAGCAGAGCCGAACAAAGAATTTGTTCAATATTCCTTTGATAACACTAACTTTAATGTGCGCACGCAGACCGGACACGGGACGTTTCACAACATGGGTGGTGTTATGACGTCTACACCAGCCCCTACTTTACCTTGGAAAGCAGTACCACGTCAACGAAGTACATCAGCTGCTGCTGTAACAATTAGTTTATAGATTTCATGTTTCAACATGCTTTTATGTGTCTATAAGCCTAGGACTTATTTATATTTTTTATACATATTTCTGTCATTGTAATCATTCGAACGATTTCACGAAAAAGAGCTATTAATTTTTCTTTTACTTTCCAGGAAGAGGCCGAGCCAGCCATAGACACCGACGTAGGACATTAGTCGACCCTACATGTACAATATTGCACCAAATATTTTTTAAATTTCACAAATGTTTTTTGTTTTTTATAATTGCCGCTGTTAAAACCACAAACCAAATGTTCATTAAAATGCATGTTATCAACTGTACATGTGAGTGTGTTTTTTTTGTCGGTCTTTGTTATTCATTTAGCAAAACTTGCGTCGTTTTATGATTTTTACATGGGCGTCGCGTAACCAACTCAACGTGGCGTTCAACTTATTCTGGCTGTAGCTCGTGCATTATTAGACATACATACAAACAAAAGACACTTCTGGAAAGATAAAACATGCTCTTTCGTTCTGTTAAGCTTATTTTCCTTTAACCCCATGTTTCGGTCACTTAAAACTGCGTTGATTGAAAACAAAATTTAAAAAATGAATTTTGCGCGTTTGTTTTTTTTATCGACCGGAAATGACCGAATGTTGCTTTTCTTACGTGTTTTAGAACCTCCATGTTCTCCTCTTTCATTTGATACCATACTTTGTCAATTTTGGATAAACGATTCGGTTTTTACGGGCGCTCCAGGAATAACCTGGAATTCCAGGTTTCTAGGTCCGGAAAACAAGGAAGCCGGCATCGGAAGCATGGAGAATTTTAGTATGTTGTTCCCCAGGGTCAAATTGTCAAATTCTCAGAAAATTAGCTTTACATGATTTATTTGACCTTAAATCCTAAAATGCCTGGACTATTAAACATTAACGTGAAGAAGACAAACATATTAGTTGTAAGTAAACATCCCGAGCGAAATCACACAAACATCAGGCTTGTTAACAAAGTAGTGGAACAAGTCACCAGTTTCTCTTACCACGGAAGTTTAATCACAAATGATAACCGCTGCAGTAAAGAGATAAGAAGAAGATTAGCACTTGCCAAACAAGCATTCAGCAACAAAAGAACTCTTCTGACCAATATACATCTAGATATTGGGATTAGGAAAAAATTTGTGATGTCATTTGTGTGGAGCGTACTCTTATATGGATGTGAATCTTGAACAATTCGAGAACAGGATAGGAATCGGCTTGAAGCGTTTGAGATGTGGGTCTGGAGGCGAATGCTAAAAGTCATTTGGACTGAAAAAAGAACAAACGAAAGTATACTGCAAGAAATCCAGGGGAAGAAACAGCTGATGGTAACAGTACATAGAAGTACAGCTAAATTAATTGGACACACTGTAACCTATATTTTATGAGTTCCCCATGACAGTTTTAATGTAGGCTCGAAGGTTTGTTATTTCTTTATATCATGTTACCGTGTTGGCAACGTGTTCAATTGCATTGGACACGTCTGCAGTAGACGCAGTGTCATTATTATTATTATTACTATTATCATATACGTATACTTTTTATTATTAATTATTCAATGTATTTTAGGTCACTTTTGACGAGATTCTGAATCTAGCTCTTATCCTGTGTTTTATAAGTATGATTATTAATGTTGTTCAGACCACTGAACCAGGAGTCAGGTTTATGTTCTGGTCACACGTGCAGAAGACAGCACTTCATGGACACTATTGTCTCAAGCAGGTATGCTCGCTCACCCCCGGGGGGGGGATGAGGAAGCGGCCGAGCAAATGCTATGAGAGGCTTGGGGAGACAAAAGATATGACAACGAGCGCTTCTGAGAAAGACTTCCTGGTAGGAGCTGTGGTTTTCAGACGTGCGGTAGCAAGCTACCTGAGTGCACTGCGGAAGGGATTGTCTCTCTAGACATTGAGATTACTGGTTGGATAGTGTGTCTCTCTTGAGCTGAGTGCTTCGTGTTTCGACGGAGGGTGATTGGGTTCTGGCTGTTATGCCACAATCACAGTAGGGCTGATGCCTATGAAAATAATTGTGCAACGTTGAAGAGAACCGTCAAATGTGAAGGCATGGCTGACCAGCTTCAAAGTGGTGTAGAGGTGAAATGGACATATTGGGCAGACGACGGCATTACCGGTAATGTGAAAACAAACTAAGAAATCTTTACAGGCCTAAATATTATTATTATTATATTATTATATTATATATTTTAATTGCATTTCTTGTGTGTCACTCTTTTTTATTATATTCATCCATTTCTTGCATGCAGCTTCAGAATATAAAGTAAATTTAAATTGGATAGTTTCTTTTTGGTTAGATGCATGTAAACCTTCCTTCGTCTTTATTAATTTATAGGAGGTTTTGGTAAGGCCTATGTACGAGCCAGTCCTTTCAGAATATCTGCACACGCCCGGAGATAATAAGAGTTTCAAAAAGGTGGATTTGTTCAATTACAGTACTAATTATGTCATTTGCTTAAATTTTAAAGAAAGGCCATTTATGAGGCAGAATATTCATTTTTATTTAATTTTTGTATCTTCAAAGTTACAAATGGCTTCTCTGGGTGAAGCCATCTTGTGGCAAGAATTGATAGATTACAACACCGTGCGTCATAATACCTTCCTAACCAATCTACTAGAAGGAAAGGTCTTAGGAAAGAAGGGACGAGGTCGGCCTAGGAAGCAATTCATTCAAGTATTGATTCAAAACGTAGGATGTGGTTCCTACTGTGAGATGAAAAGACAAGCTGAAGACAATGGTTGAATGGACAAGGCATTGCCTTTAGACATTGATTGACTAGTTTCTTTAGTGAAAAGAAATGTAAATGTACTAAAGTTAGTGTATGACGTCATGTGGTTAAAGCCTGAATTACTGCTCAGCAGTGCCGCTCAAACTTTCGCTGCCTCTATCACTGAAACCAATTTTGCTACTTGTTCACACAAGTTATCACAGTTTACCCCTAATTGAAAATAGTAAATGATGTACTGTAGATACTGTATCTACCTAATTGCCCTTTCATTTCTAGCCTCCTATTGGACTACACTTTATGGTCCTTCAAGGAGTTGAGGCAAATGAACACGATAAGAATTGGCAATACGACGTATTACTACAGACAGTAGACTTCACCAATTTATCTATCTCGTAAGGTCACGCTAACTTAATAATTGAACTATACAGTTCGTTTCTTAATATGCTCCTACCACACAAATTTCTGAATCAATTGTTATGAAAAGTGGTCAACATTTACTTTTCTGAATTTATTTATTTATTTATCGTATGACTTTTAGTGCCGGGAGTGTCCGAGGACATGTTCAGCTCGCCAGAGGCTGTAGCTACTTCAAGCGGACACCGATAGGGTGAGCTACAAGTTCCTTTCAATTTCAAGTAGTTCCAACTTTCACTACCAGATGTCAATGATACCTAGTGGTGAACGTTCGAACTTTGATAGAGCGTTCAAACGAAATCTAACATAGAAAAAGCATGATCATTCATTGATAACAACATTACAATTAATGAGTTTCTAAAAACAAAATATTAAGCAAACGGTACACTTAGGACCTAGCTATTTAAGTTAAAGGTTTAAAACTAAATACAATTGAAGAAGATTTCATGGGTTGCAATCCAAATTAGAATCATGATTCTAGTACTTCAAACTTTATATTTGTAATTTTTCTTTGATAAGTTTAAAACGTTTTGAAGTAATCCATTTCATCTGAGATAATGTACCTTATTTGCATTAAAGTAAAAGTTGCAAGAAATAGGCCTCAAAGAAATGTCTGCAAAGATTTGGTAGATATTTGCTAAAGTTAACAAGCTTCACTAACGCTTATCTCAGAAATAGAAATAGAAATGGTTTTGACCAAAATATCAAAAAGAGAAAATTGATTTTTTCCCCACCAAAACGTAAGTTTAATTGCTATCTTATTCAAAACGGCCTTGTCAATTATCAAAAACTAAAGAATGTAGTTTAATCACTGCTTAAACGTACATGTTTCGGTGTTCAATATCACCTTCGTCAGTGTATATTGAATTAAAATAATCTTAAAACTAAGTTTACAAAGAGAAAAGAGAAAATGTATATCCTTACAAAATACTATTAGAAATGTATTGCCCACTGTTTAATGAATGTTGGTTATTTTATTTCTCAACGTGTCCATTCATTATATTTTGTCAATATCCAAAATTGTTTCATACGTCTTGCACATATAAAATACTAGATCAGTTTGGATTAAGACTATGTACTGCATTACCAAATTGGACAGTTAACTTCAACAGAACGATCCAACTAGTAGGAATCTTCTGGTTTGTTTCAAGGTTAGACCACATTAATGTGATACAGACTGCCGTTTCCATTAAGTTTGATGTCATATTACGCCCGATAATATTAAACCACACTGAAGTTGATCGTGATATAACTGGAAGACACATCATATAGCAGCGACGTCCGATTCACTGTAATCGAACCATTCATATGTTTTTTATTCTTTTTGTGAGCTTTTTTTTTTATTTACATTTCTAATAGTGTTTTGTAAGGATATCCATTTTCTCTTTTATCTTTGTAAACTTAGTTTTTATATTCATCATCATCTTCATTTCCCCTTTTCCAGCTGACACTGGGTGGGGGCAAACATGGTTCCTCTCCACTTCGTTCTGTCGTTCCACCGTTCCTCTTCCGACACGGTGTTCCAATCCAGGTTCCGTTTACTAATGCTATTCTTCACCAAATCCATCCAACGCATTCTTGGTCTTCCTCGTCCTCTCTTCCCTGTCATCCGTCGTTCCAGTGCTCGTTTTGGTAGCCTTACTTCATTCATCCGTTTGACATGTCCAAACCATCTCTATCTGTTTTGCTCCAGTTTGTCATTTAGTTTCTGTACTCCCAGTTCTTTCCGTATATCTTGATTTCTCACTCTATCTCTCCTCTCGTATTCTGGACCATACTTCTCAGGAATCTCATCTCAGCTGCCTGTACTCTGCTCTCATCCCTCTTAGTCATTGTCCAAGTTTCTGCCGCATATGTCATTATAGGAACATAATATGCTTTGTACATAACTTCTTTAGCCTTAATTGGTATATCCTTGTTCCATACTAGTCCCCGTACCTGTTGGTAGAAAGTTTTTATATTATTTTAATTAAATTTAAGCTGACGAAGGTGTCATTGAACACCGAAACATGTACGTTTAAGCAGTGATTAAACCACATTCTTTAGTGTTTGACAAGGCGGTTTGGAATAAGATAGTACTATTGGTCAACACGGATATTAATTATTACCATTGTCATGATGGTTAATGTTTACCCACCTTAATTGGAAACCATTGTCGCAATTAAATAAGAAGGCTCTGAGCGCACAATGAAAAAATAATATTTCTCGCTGTGTCAGCCATAATATTACAGGTACAAAACAAGTAGTTCCGTGAAGAACTATACAGCCTATTTTCATATATCCTACTTATGTTAATTGCCACTATCAACATACACAATTTCAGTTTGATTGCTGTAATAGATTCGTAGATATTGAGAACTGACTAAATATTTCGGATTGTCGCCATGTTGGATTTTATATATGTAGATCCTAGAGTTATGTACTGTTACATGCAGATTATTGTGTACGTGTAGTATTCAAACTTTAATCGCATAATTAGGACACAAGAAGTAACAAGGAGATTTTAAAATTTCGCACAGCTGCCATCTTGAGGTTATGGAAACAATTGAAATAAATTAGATGCCAATGGATTACCATTCGTATAAGGATTTAATGTACCAAGATTCACTGCACTCGGATGGTTAAATTGCGATAAACATCCATGTGAATATTTATACTTTGCGTCGCCGCCATGTTGGATTTGTGATCACCAGATTATTTAAAGTCCTATAGGTGAACTTAAGTTCATAGCCCCTATGAACATTAAAAAATTCAGCTTGATTGCTATAATAGATTCGTTGATATTCATAGCCATCTAAATATATCGGATGGTCGCCATGTTGGATTGTTAAATGTATAGGCCATAGAGGCATGCACCATTAAAGGAAAATTATTGCGTAGGTTCATTATTCAAATTTTCACTTCGATCGCATGAATACATCACAAGAAATAAAAACTTAATTTTAAAATTCGCACAGCCGCCATCTTGAGATTATGTAAACAATTGAACTAAATTAGATACCAGTGCATTACAATGTATATAAATATTTCCTGTACCAGATTTCAGTGCGTTTGGATCATTAAATCGCGAGAAAGGTCTATTTAAAATGTTCAAATTCGCTTGGCCGCCATGTTCGTTTTGTAGTTAACCGGTTTTTGAAAGTCTTATAGATGGACTTCCAGTAGTGCCCTTTATCTCCGTACAAAATTTCAGGGAGATACCGCTAATAGTTACAGATATATAGAATGCCGGTGAAATATTTCGCACATCCGCCATCTTGTGGTTATGTAAACAATTGAACGAAGTTAGATGTCTGTGCATTACAATGTATATAAACATATACTGTACCAAGTTTCATTGCGTTTGGTTGGTTAAATCACGAAAAACGTCTATTTAAATTCGCAAATTCGCTTGGCCGCCATGTTGGTTTTGTAGTTACCATGTTTTCAAAGGTCACATAAGTGAACTTATAGTAGTTCCCTTTATCACCATACAAAATGTCAGGGTAATATCGGTAATAGTTTTGGAGATATTGAATGCTGGTGAAATATTTCGCACAGCCGCCATGTTGGATTGGTGAGTCGTAACAAAATTTGAAGGGCACGGTTGGGGTCGCCGGAAATAGTGCTATGAACTTACTGAGTTTCATTGAAATCGCTCCAGCCGTTTGGATTTTATTAGGGGGGGGGGGCACACACACACGAATCACACACACACGCACACACACGGACAAAAGATGATCTCATAAGCCTATTTTTTCAAAATTGAAAATAGGCTAAAAATGCAAAACGTTTACCATTTTGAGACCAAGCCCTGTTCAATCCAATGAATTGCAATTTATTGGAATTATGCTTATCGTTTCCTAAATCACTTTTATTAAAATTGTGTTCTTTTTCAAGATCTTATTGAAATATTTAATATTCTAACTTTCAGTCTGTCAACACAAAGTAATTCCAATTGAATCGATCGGAGCTGAAAAGCGTTAAATCAAAAATGGTCATTTTTAAAACAATTAGTTTTCTGAAGTATTGACCCAAGGGCCTTGGAACGGCGTAGGAAAGAATTAACACAGCCTTCTGTTTAAGCTAGAAACCACTGCTAGGTGTAGTGCGATCAGAGGAGAAAAGCATTAAGTAAATGATTTGCTGCCTTCAATGCCTTATTCCGTACTTTATGTTGGCCACACTGCAAGATTCCCGCGTGTTACAGTGCTACTGTAAATTCCATTTGTACAGAATTTTGGTGCTTTTTATGCTACAAATCCATTTTAAAATAAAATATCATGTGACATATTCATTCTGGATGGCTTTATGCCGCACGAACTGACCACGGAGCCGAAAGGCATTAAGTCGCGTTCCCAAAACTGATTTGAAAGATGTGTTTATTAAATTAAAATTCATATTCTGCTAACATAAATATATCTTGAATAAATGCTTCACATCATAGATGTCTAATATAGTGTGTTTGTTAAGTTCTGTTCTGTCAATGACGTTTTTTCTTTCTCCTGAAAAGTAATGAAAACCGTCTTGATGCTTTTGGGCTCCGACTGATTCGATTGCCGGAATATGTGAAAAAGAAAACCTGAGATAAATTACATGTGATTAAGATTTATATATTGTTACGCACTATTGAAGAAGAAGTGTAGTAGTTTTCTTCTTCCTCGATAGTCAGTAACATCTTATAATTTATTATATAAAAGTGAAAGTTTGTACGTATGTGGGTATTATGTTTTTTTTCTATACAAATCTACACCGTTCCACAAATCTCAACCAAAATTTGCATACACATAGCTCAGAACCCATAATAAACCGCTGGCTACATGAATTTTCGAAAGTCTTTCTCATTCTTCTGATTTAGGCCGTTTGGCATTCGAGCAAAGGCTAATAAAGGTAAAAAATAATCTGATGAAGGAATGGCAAGGCCGGCCGGCCGTTTCCATGGCTCAAGACGTGACCACCAAGTTTCCATCTATCTCTGTAAGAGGCCATGCCACTCCATTTTCTCATTCGACTAGGTTTGCAGTGAGTTAATATTGCAGTTGAGTAACATCAGAGAAATATATTCTAAACTTAGGGGCAAAAGGAATATAGTCTGCGAAATATATTGGCATGAATCTTTCTATAACATATAAAGACACCTCCCGGGCAACGCCGGGTACAGTAGCTAGTTATATATAAATCTTAATCACATGTAATTTATTTAAGTTTTTTTTACATATTCCAGCAATTAGAATTATTTTGTCGGCTTCGGTGGCGTAGTTGGTAGCATGCTGAGCTTCTATGCCCAAGGTCGCGGGTTCAAACCCGGCCGAAGTCGTCGGATTTTTTAAGAGCGTAAAAATTCCCTCAGTATGCCTTCCTTCAGACGGGAAGCAAAGCCGGCAGGTCCATGTCATAGATTTATGGCATGTAAAAGAACCTTCCACTAACTAAACTTGTGTGAAGCAAAATTAGTAGGTTAGGTTTGATTAATGCTCTCAAGTTTCAACGTTCGTCACCAGGCGCTGGTCGCGATGGCATCTAGTAGTAGCCAAGTTCACAGCTAGGTGTCGGGGACGGTAGCATTTGGTAGCGAAAGTATGAACTACTTGAAAAATTCAATGTCGGCAGTCCTTACTTGAATATAAATAAATAACACACACTAATACAGTCATCACAATTAACACCCGTTATCAGACAGATTCTACACACACCCAAAGTACACGGGGCTACATGACCGCGTCGTCGCAGCACCTCCCCAGGGGAGGCATACCTCACAGGTTAGGAACCCGTGGCTTAAAGACTTCATTCATCATAATTCAGCTGCTGACCCATTGTCATGGATCATTTTCGTGTAACAAACGAATGTGAGATTCGTGGTTTTCTTTAGTTTGTCAACATTTTACCACATTGCTGTGTTTCTATCAACAGGGCGGTCTGAAGGGTGTTGTGTGGACCGATGTCGTGCAGACTATAATCATGTTCGCCTCGATGATCCTGGTCGTCTTCAAGGGCACTATTGATGTCGGTGGCTTCGATGTCGTCTGGCAGAGGAACATGGACAGTGGACGAATTGAAGGACCCGAGTGAGTATCTATTGACAGTAACCCATATAAAACTGTGTAAAAAGCAAAGCCAAGCTTTCTAGACTTATAAAGGAAGGTAGAAGCTTCCACCTTTTCATGACATCGGCGCTAGTTGGTTTGTAGTTGTCCGAGCGCTTTAGTTTCCTGAATTACCATCGTACTTATTCCTGTTGTAGGCAGAGTGAACACCAGGACCAACTTATTTTGTTGTTGTTGTTGTTTTATTTGAGGGGCTTTGACATCGTGGTCATTTAGCCTCGTCTACTTGGGTCTGTGTGTATATATAATTTGCCTGATGTTGTGATGGCTCTAGTAGTGTGTGTATTTGTAATTTAGATGAGGATTGTGCAGGAGGCGGTAGTGGCCTTAAGTTATCAGCCATCATAACATTTGCCTTGAGTGGAATTGGGAAACCATGGAACCCACTTCCAGGGTGGCTGAGGTGGGAATCGACCCCACCTCTTCTCAGTTTTACTTCACGAGACTGAGTGTACCCCGTTCCAGTCCTCAGACAGGAATTACATTTCCTAATAGAGCCGGGGATCGAACCCGGACCTCCGGGGCGACGGCCAACAACGCTAGCCACTTCACCAGGAGGTGGCCTTTAAGTAGACTAAACACCTTTTTAAGCCTTACCGATACTTTTGTGCATTGACTATTATCTAAGTAGTATCTATTAGAAATTTCAGATTTAAAGTATTTTTAGCCTACTTTTTCACATTTTGCAACAAGTAGTTCCGTGAAGAACTAAAGCCTATTTTCATATATCCAACTTATGTTAATTGCCACTATCAACATACAACATTTCAGTTTGATTGCTGTAATGCGTAATAGATTCGTAGATATTGAGAACCGACTAATTATTACGGATGGTCGCCATGTTGGATTTTTATATATGTAGGTCTTAGAGTTATGTACTGTTCAAAAGTCAACCCCTGGCACTATCCAGCCTATGACATGAAGATTATTGTGTATGTGTAGTATTCAAATATAATCGGATGATTAGGACACAAGAAGTAAAAACGAGATTTTAAAATTTCGCACAGCTGCTATCTTGTGGTTATGGAAACAATTGAAATAAATTAGATGCCAGTGGATTAACATTTGTACAAGGATTTACTGTACCAAGTATCACTGCACTTGGATGGTTAAATTGCGAGAAACGTCCATGTAAATATTTATATTTCGCATCGCCCCCATGTTGGATTTGTGATCACCAGGCTATTGATAGTCCTATAGGTGAACTTATGTTCATGGCCCCTATGAACATAAAAAATCAGTTTGATTGCTCTAATAGATTCGTAGATATTGAGAACCGTCTAAATATTTCGGATGGTCGCCATGTAGGATTGTTATACACACATCAAAAAAAGTTTTGCATCACCTCGGTTCCAAGAGTTCCGGAACCGTTAAATACAAAGGGAATAGAGATCAACACAAACAACATTTCAGCTCGTTTTATTGCTCATGAGACCCACACATTGCATGTTGTACCATCATACAGCTAGACTTTCAGCATTTGTGGTCCAGATTGCAGTACACACCACTACCTCTAATACCCAGTAGCACGTCCTCTTGCATTGATGCATGCCTGTATTCGCCGTGGCATACTATCCACAAGTTCATCAAGACACTGTTGGTCCAAATTGTCCCACTCCTCAACGACAATTCGGCGTAAATCTCTCAGAGTGGTTGGTGGGTCAAGACGTCCATAAACAGCCCTTTTCAACATATCCCAGGCATGTTCGATAGGGTTCATGTCTGGCGAACATGCTGGCCACTGTAGTCGAGCGATGTCGTTATCTTGAAGGAACGCATTCACAAGATGTGCACGATGAGGTCGAGAATTGTCGTCCATGAAGACAAATGCCTCTCCAATATTCTGCCGATATGGTTGCACTATGGGTCGGAGGATGTCATTCAGGTATCGTAAAGCCGTTTCGGAGCCTTCCATGACCACCAGTGCCGTACGTCGGCCCCACATAATGCCACCCCAAAACATCAGGGAACCACCACCTTGCTGCACTCGCTGGACAGTGTGTCTAAGACGTTCAGCCTGACCAGGGTGCCTCCAAACACGTCTCCGACGATTGTCTGGTTGAAGGCATATGCGACACTCATCGGTGAAGAGAACGTGATGCCAATTCCGTGGGGTCCATTCAGCATGTTGTTGGGCCCATCTGTACCGCGCTGCATGGTGTCGGGGTTGCAAAGCTGGACCTCGCCATGGACGTCGGGAGTGAATTTGCGCATCATGCAGCCTATTGCGCACAGTTTGAGTTGAAACACGACGTCCTGTGGCTGAATGAAACGCATTATTCAACATGGTGGCATTGCTGTCAGGGTTCCTCCGAGCGGCAATCCGTAAGTAGCGGTCATCCACTACAGTAGTAGCCCTTGGGCGGCCTGAGCGAGGCCTGTCATCGACAGTTCCTGTATCTCTGTACCTCCTCCATGTCCGAACAACATCGCTTTGGTTCACTCTGAGACGCCTGGAAACTTCCCTTGTTGAGAGCCCTTCTTGACACAAAGTAATATGCGGACGCGATCGAACTGCGGTATTGACCTTCTAGGCATGGTAGAACTACAGACAACATGAGCAGCGTACCTTCGTCCTGGTGGAATGACTGGAACTGATCGGCTGTCGTACCCCCTCCGTCTAATAGGCCCTGCTCATGCATGGTTGTTTACATCTTTGAGCAGTTTTAGTGACATCTATGAACAGTCAAAGGAACTGTATCTTGGATACAATATACACAGTCAACGTCTATATGCCGGAGATCTGGGAACCGAGGTGATGCAAAACTTTTTTTGATGTGTGTATGTATCGGCCATAGAGTCATGTACCCTTAAAGGAAAATTATTGTGTAGGTTCATTATTCAAACTTTCAAAACGATCGCATGATTACGACACAACAAATAAAAACTCAATTTCAACATTCGTACAGCCGCCATCTTGAGGTTATGTGAACAATTGAACTAAATTATATACCAGTGCATTACAATGTGTATAAACATTTGCTGTACGATGTTTCATTGCGTTTGGATCATTAAATCACGAGAAAATTCTATTTAAAACTTTCAAATTCGCTTGGCCACCGTGGTCGTTTTGTAGTTAACCTGTTTTTGAAAGTCTCATAGATGAACTTCCAGTAGTGCCCTTTATATCCGTACAAAATTTCAGGGTGATATCAGTAATAGTTTCCGAGATATAGAATGCCGGTGAAATATTTCACACAGCTGCCATCTTGAGATTATGTAAACAATTGAACGAAGATAGATGTCGGTGCATTACAATGTGTATAAACATAATACTGTACCAAGTTTCATTGCGTTTGGTTTTATAAATCACGAGAAACGTCTATTGTTCGCAACTTCGCTTGGCCGTCATGTTGTTTTTGTAGTTACCAGGTCACATAGGTGAACTTCTGGTAGTTCCCTTTATCACCTTACAAAATTCCAGGGTGATATCGGTAATAGTTTCGGAGATATTGAATGCTGGTGAAACATTTCGCACAGCCGCCATGTTGGATTGGTGAGACGTAACAAAATTTGAAGGGCACGGTCGGGGTCGTCCGGAATAGTGTTATGAACTTACCGAGTTTCATTGAAATCGCTCCAGCCGTTTAGATGTTATTAGGGGGGACATACACACACACGAATCACACACGCACACATACACAGACACATGGAGAAAAGGCGATCTCATAAGCCTAATTTTTCATAAATGAAAATATAGGAAAATATAGACTTATGAGATCGATCCAGGCAAATGTGTGTCTGTCTGTCCTTCTGTCTGCGCGTGTGTGTGTCCACCCCCCCCCCCTTATCAACTCCTAAACGGCTGCAGCAATCGAAATCAAATTTGGTATGAGTAAAGATCTATACCTAAATATCTCAAGCCCATATTTGAAAATGAGGTCAGTGCCACCAACTGCTGAAACCCCGTAATTGAAATTTGAGCTCCATGTTCGATATCTTGGAAGATATGCATGGGAGCTATTCCAAAATTGGTACACATATAGATAATAATATTTCAGTTTAATTTCCAGGACGCCATTCATAGCAGTTTTGCCAAAATGATTCTAAGCCTGCTGATAGGTCCAATGTTTAAATATAAGGTGAGTTCAAAAAGTAACGAGCCGGAGGCTGGAATCCGCAAACCGGTGACTACATCTGCTAATCGTGGCGTGTGTAACGAGGTGTGGTTCCGACCAGAGCGTGGAAGGTCACAGCCCGTCGCTAGAGGGCACGCGTGCACGTTACGTAACGATACAAAGCGAGCAGCAGCATGCGTCAATCGTCCAACGCTGCCAGTCGCATTGCAAACAGTGACATGGAGGCGTCAACTGAAGAGCAAAGAGGTGTTGTTCGGTTTCTGACAGCGGAAGGAGTAGGGGCAACGGACATTCATCGTCGAATGTCACAAGTGTACGGCGAACACTGCATGCCCCTTGCAAGGGTCAAGGCGTGGCACAAGCGCCTCAAGGAAGGACGAGTGTCGTTAGCCGATGATGCCCGGTCTGGGGCACCCCCCTGCAATACCGATGACAACGTCCAGCTGGTTGTTGCACTCATTACCCAGGACCGCCAAGTGACAGTGAACGCCATAGCCGCCGTGGTCCCTCCACGACAATGCACGACCTCATACGGCCAACACAGTCGCGGCACTCCTGCAGAAATTCAAATGGGAGGTTCTCGGTCACCCTCCATACAGTCCAGACCTCTCTCCCTGTGATTACGCCATGTTTTGTCCCCTGAAAAGGGCTCTGCGGGGCCAACGATTCACCTCGGACGCCGACGTCCAGCTGTACGTGCGGAACTGGTTCACATCGCAGCCCAGGGAATTTTATGAGACAGCCATTCACCGCCTCGTGTCACAGTGGGACAAATGCCTCAACAGCCAGGGCCAATATTTCTAACATACAGGTACTGGTTTCTGTAATTATACCTCCAGCTCGTTACTTTCTGAACGCACCTTATACATATAACTTCTACCCTATCAATTGGATTTCAACCAAATTTCATATGTACTATGCGTAGGCCTATATAAACAAATATGAATGAGCGTATTCTTAAGAGCCACCACGGCTGCCAACTGTTAATAAATACTCTCTCTATTTTCTTATCCAAATACCAATATATCAGAAAGTATGCAAGCCGACAGCTTTAATCTATGCACACGTTTAGTGCCTGACATTCTAGATTAATTTTGAGTAACTAATATACTTCAGTGCTACCAACATGATTCTAAGCCTGCTGATAAGACTAATTTTTAAATACATGTAACTTCTATACTATCAATTGGATTTCAACCAAATTTCGTATGTACTATGTGTACTATAACAGATATGACTGTATACGTATTCTTAAGAGCAACCAGGGCTGCCAAATCTTAATAAATGCCGTCTCTATTTTTTTTTACCCCAATATCAATATATCAGAAAGTATGCAAGCCAACAGCTCTAAACTTTGCACACGTATAGTACCTGACATTCTAGATTAATTTGAAGTAACTAATAGGCTATACTCAGAGTTGCCAACATGAGTCTAAGCCTGCTGATGGGTACAATTTTAAAATACATGTAACTTCTATACTAACAAATGGTTTTCGGTTTTCATCGAAAATTGGCACAACAAGAGATCATAATATTTCAGATTATTTCTGACTTATGAGACTTTATTGCCAACATGATTTTACGCGTGCTGATAGATCCAATGTTTAACTGCATGTAACGTCCATGCTATCAATTGGACTTCGACCAAATTTTGTATGTGCATTCTGTACCTTAAGAAATGGAACTAGGGCTGCAAACTGTAGTGCTCTATTAGGCTACATTATACCAGGAATATTTCGAACTAATTAGAAATTTCGATCATACCAACTTAATTTCGTCATTATTCTAGATAGGTCCATATAGATTAATCATTGGCATGATTCTTAAATTTTAAGAAAAGTGGGCACTTCAGTTCGTCACGCAACTTCTTGTTTTTAAAAATTGTCGGTTATATGTTTGTATTTAACTCGATTAGACTATTGACTATCTGTTTTACCAATTATATTTTCTTAGTTCATTTTCTCTGATTATATGTTGCATGTGTTACTAGTTTGGCTTTGTCAAATTGTCAATCTTAAAATCAAGGAACTATATGAAATATAATCGAACAGTGGCGCAGCCTGGGGGAGGGGGGTTACCGGGGGTCAGAACCCCCGCCCCTCATTTTGGATAATTAATAAGCTAGATAAACATTGCTTTGATTAAATGATGACACTTGCTGATGATTCTATAACTCATGCTTTGTGGTAAATCAGTGCTGATTCGTGTGAACTAAGTCATATTATTGGGCATCCTCTTCACTAAAAAGTAAACGCGATGTCTCTAAAGGAAGTAGCTAGGAAGATATCGGCTTTCGAAGATTCCTTGAAAGAATATCAAGCTCGCCTAGATTCAGCTGTCAGTGCCGCCAACCCACCAAACGTGCTCCAAGCTCTTGGCGATGAGTTCCAGGCGTTCAAGAAACAGGCCAGTGATGACATCTCCAGACTTAAAGGGGAGTTGAAGGAACTGGAAAACCGGCTTCACAAACAAGACGAGGTATTGGATGAGGCTGAACAGTACAGTCGCCGAAACTGCCTCTTGTTGCATGGGGTCCCTGAGCAGCCGTCTGAGGACGTCTACAAAATAGCACTCGAGACACTGAAAAATAAACTTTCAGTGGATATCTCACTGCTTGATGTGGATCGCTGCCACAGGCTGGGCCGCCGATATCGAACGTCTGCTGAGGTGGTCTCGCAAGGAAATCGACCGATTATCATCAAGTTTCTTCGGTATCATGACCGAGATCGTGTGTGGCGTGCGAAGCGAGCTTTTAAGGGCAGTGGGCTCATGCTAACTGAGTCACTCACAAGTGTGAGAAAAACTATCTTAAATCAGGCACGGGATATATGGGGATTGCAGAAATGCTGGACTCAAGATGGACGTATTTGTGTTTTAAGGGAGGATGGAAGCAAAATGCAAATATGCACGATGATGCAGTTAAACAACATGGCAGGGAGTAGAATGAACAAGTGAACCTAGGAAAGAAATTATGTGTATAGTAATTAGCTTATATTTGTGTGTGTGTATGTGTGTGCTTGTGAAAGTCAGTGGATCTGCTCACCAGGTTGCTCAGGTAAGCTCATTTTACTTCTTACTTAATTTTATTTCCCACTGCATACTTTCAGATGTTTGTTGACCAGGACAACGGCAATACCATAGACCTGCATTCCTCTCCCCTAACTTCGCCCACCCCTTCTCTCCCGTCCCTACCAGCTTCAACGGGACTTGTGTTGCAAGAGCAGCTTAAGAGCCACCCGCGGTCGTTACAGTGTTGTCACCTAAATAGTCAGTCATTAATAGCGCATCTGGAGGAGGTAGAGGCTATTTTTGAAGTAAACAATGTACATATTATTGGAATCAGTGAAAGTTGGATGCGTAAAGACATGCCGTCATCTGCAGCTAACCTTGATGGATACTCTATATTACGCCATGACCGTATTGACAAAATAGGTGGCGGGCTTCTACTTTATTACAGAAACGACCTAAAATGTATGATAATTTCCACTTCTGACCCAACACTTATACTGCGACCAGAATTTATGTTTGTAGAATTAGACTGCCATAAAAAGATATTAATAGGGATTGTATACAAGCCACCTAAAATAAGACAGACTGCTGATTTTGAAGATACATTAGCAGGTCTTGCCTCGGCATACGACGACATTATAATCATGGGTGATTTTAACACTGACCTTTTAAAGCAGACTGGTGAAGTTAACAGCCTACTGAATTTATTTCTCGCCACAAACATGATGGTTTTACCCCTGAACGCTACTAATCATGTTCATTACACTGACCATACGAGCCATACCTTAATTGATCTTCTTGTGACAAATCAACCTCAGAAAGTAATTAAACACGGACAGATCCCTGCTCCTGGCATCTCTTCACATGATCTATTGTACGTATGTTATTCTATTCGAATACCTAAGTATAAACCACGCTACATTACAATACGAGACTTACGACATATTGACCAGAATAAACTACGCTATGATGCATATAACTTGCCTTGGGATAATATACGTAATTCTCAGAACATAAACTCTAAAGTAAATACATTCAATTTAATGGTACTAGAAATATTTTACAAACATGCACCAAAGAAACTGGTAAGAATTACCCGCTCTTCATCTGCGTGGCTAACGGCCGAGGTAAGATCTGCTATGGCCAGTCGTGACAAACTATACAGACAATACAGACTGACACATGATGCAGTTGATTTTGAGAGATATAGAATTCTGAGAAACAGAACCAAGCAGCTAATTAGAAATTCTAAATATAAATACTTTCAGGAACTGATGAAAACCAACAGCCCTAGACAAAAATGGAGTAAATTACGTGCGGTAGGGATAGGTAAGACAGTTGAACAACATGTACCAAGCATATCGCTAGAGGCTCTAAATGATCACTTCGCACGGCCAAAAGTAGCCTCTACCTCCTTCCCTAAAAGTTCACTACCGGTACCCTTGTTACAACAGCAGTCTGTTTTTGAGCAATTCTCTTTTAGAAATGTCAGCTCGAATGAAGTTAAAGGTGTGATATACTCTATTTCATCCAATGCCACAGGTAATGATGACATTCCTATATCACTGATTAAGGATGTCTTGGGAGCTGTTCTGCCAATATTAACTCATATATTTAACTACTGCCTGACAAACGGAGTGTTCCCAGATGTTTGGAAAGATGCACTAATTAGACCTATCCCGAAGAGCTCCAAGTTTGATTCTCCTTCAGATTATCGTCCAGTATCCATCCTACCACCATTATCCAAGGTACTTGAACGTCTAGTTCATACACAAGTTACTGGATACCTTACAAAGCATTCCCTACTCAACCCCTTCCAATCCGGCTTCAGAAAGGGGCATAGCACTGCGACAGCCTTACTACGAGTGACAGATGATATCAGATGTGCAATGGACCAACGGGACGTGACTGTACTGACATTATTAGATCTCAGTAGTGCCTTTGACACCGTCAACCCTCAGTTGCTACTGCAGAAACTTCGAGAACTAAATTTTAATAGTGTGTCACTCCGGTTCTTTTCCTCTTATCTCGAAAATCGCCGGCAACGTGTGATAGTGGGAAATGCGAGTTCGGGATGGCAAAGTAAGACCCTTGGTGTCCCTCAGGGTTCGGTTCTTGGGCCACTGTTATTTATCATCCAAATAAATGACATATCAAAAGCCCTTAATTTCTGCAAATTGCAAGTGTATGCAGATGATGTACAGATCTACTATCATTCAAAACCGAGTGATATCAATAATGCAATTATTAAAATAAATTCTGACCTACAACAGCTTAGTGACTATGCTTATAAAAACAGTTTATTAATAAACCCAAATAAAACTCAAGTGATTATTATCGGTACCAGTAAAAACTTATATTATCTCAAGCAACGTGACATATTGCCAATAATTTTAAACAATAAAATCATACCCTACTCTACTTCAGTGACAAACTTAGGAATTATTATGACTGAGACCTTAAATTGGACTAAACAGGTGATAAGCACATGTAATAAAGTACATAAATGCTTATATCCTCTGAAACGGTTCGGTAATGTATTCTCTGTTCGACTTAAAGTACAACTAATTCGCTCTCTGATACTACCTATATTTGACTACTGTGACACTGTGTTGACTGAAATAACCTGCGACAGTAACAAGAAACTGGACCGGTGCCTCAACAACTGTGTAAGATATATCTTTGGCCTGCGATATGATGTTCATATATCACCCTATTATAAGGAGCTGTCGTGGCTTCGAGTGCACCAGCGTCGTGAACTCCACATGTTATCACTACTGCACAAAATACTTTCCACTAATACCCCTAACTATCTTGTTTTACCGTTTTCTTACCTCTCGTCCTATCATGACCACAATACGAGATCTGGCTCCTCTCTTGCCATACCTATAAACCGTACTGCTGCTTACAACCGCTCGTTCATAATCTCTGCGTCCAGGTCATGGAATTTGCTACCTGCGAACATTAGAGACAATCCCTCTCATCGCAAGTTTAAAGTGGCTTGCTGCGAGTATTTGCTGGGTGGAGCCCGCTGACTTCCTGGATAAATGTTGAATGAACGAGTGAATGAATGAGATGAATGATCGGATTACTGTAGTTACGTCATTTAAGGGTACCGTACTTTACTTTGTGTATTTTTGAAATCAATGATTCTACCATTATTCATATTATCACTATTCTTATTGCTATTAATATTATTTGTGCTATTTGTATTTGTAATTATAAGTCATGTAGATGTATACTCTTCTAGTGGTTAAGTGTAAGAGAGGGCCTTGAGCCCTAACTTCGCCACCAATAAAGGCATTATCTATCTATCTATTGGTTGGTTCATTAGTTTAGGGGCTGCGACAACGCGGTCATGTAGTTCCTTGTTTTTTGGGTGTGTGTCGAATCTGTATGATAACCGGTGTTAATTGTGATGGCTGTATAAGTGTGTGTGTTATCTGTTTTAATTCAAGTAAGGACTGCACACGACAATTTCAAGTGCTATCAAATGCAACCGTCCATGCCACCTAGCTGCAAACTTGGCTACTAGATGCCATAGCAACCAGCACCTGGCGACGAAGTTGGAATTTAAGAGCATTAATCAAATATAACCTACAAATTTTGCCTCACACAATTGAAGTTAAGGGAAGGTTCTTTTACATGCCATGAATAAGACATGGGCCCGCCGACTTAACTTCCCCTCCGAAGGAAGGCATACTGGGGGATTTTTAACGATCTTAAAAAATGTCCGATGACTTCGGCCGGGTTTGACCCTGCGACCTTGGGCATAAAGGTCAGCATGCTACCAACTAGCCACCGAAGTCGCCAGGGTTGTGATTTGCGGCTGCTCAGTGATGTATTATTGTCGCCTTTCGGTCGTCATGACAACGTATAACTCCATCCTCCCAGGGTTGCCAATCTAGCTTTTTTTACCGTTAAATACAGCCTAGCTCCAGATAATTTGAAATCCCACCTAGCGGGGTAATTAGCTTTCTTTCTTTCTTGCTTTCTTTTCTTTCTTAGCGGAAGGGAAGTTGTATATAGATTAACCTAGTTTTAATTAAATATAATAAGGAACTTGAAAATTCTGTGGGTACATTAACACTAATTTGGAGATCGTTGTTAACCTCTTGAGTGTGAGAAAACAGAGTTGCTTCATGTCTTGCAATTCCCCGAATTACGATTATCCCCCAGTTACTATGACCTCTCCTACTGTAATCGAAATTGAAGTCAAGTATCTGGTTCGAAGATTTATCCTGGGTTGGAATATTAAGATCACAAAATGTGTTCTAAGATGCCGAAACGCAAATTTGAGATCAATTACATACCAAGTTTTATTTTGTTAACACTTGACATGTCCATATGGGGGTCGATCGCACCCTAACCCATCTCTCTCAATGGAATTGTTCTACAGTAGATTGCGTAGCAATGGTGTGGTGTTCTGTGCCAAGTGTTGACTGACTTGAGCTAGTGTTTTGATAGGCCTAGTAATATGGTTTCAGTTTCGATGTTATTTTAAGTTTTAAACTTGAATGCCACTTCCTGACATTATTGGTGGCTGGCCGAGTGTTTAATTGGTTGCACATCATGTTAATTGATTATTTTCAGTATGAGTATGGATCCCACTGAGCGCCATTCTCTCATGGTACTGATGGTTGGAGGCGTCTTTGGCTGGCTGTATGGAAGCAGCGTCAGCCAAAACATGAGCCAGCGATTTCTGTCTCTACCCACCATAAAGCAAGTAAGCATGTAAGTACTACTGTATATGGTTGTCTGTTGTTCGAGTCTCCAGTGTTTTGACTGGTTTGATGCAGCTCTCCTGTCCTGAGCTAATCGTTTCATCTCTACATAGCTACCCTACCCTACGTCCGAGGCAATCTGTTTAACGTATTCAATCCTTGGTCTACCCCTACAGTTCTTGTCCTCGAACCTTCCTTCCATAACTAAGCTTGCTATTCCTGGGTGTCTTAGTAAGTATTCTACTAACCTATCTCTTCTCTTCATTAGCAGTCGCCAGAAACATCTCTCCTCTCCCACTAGTCTTAATACCTCTTCATTTGTAACCCTATCTACCCATCTGATCTTCATCATTCTCCTGTAACACCACATTTCAAACGCTTCAATTCTCCTCTTTTCTGCTGCACCAATAGTCCAAGTTTCACTTCCATAGCATGCCACACTCCAGACAAAGGTTTTCAAAAATGTCTTCCTAACACCTAAATCTATACTCGATGTCAACAGATTCCTTTTCTGTAGAAATGCTTTCCTTGCCTGAGCTAACCTCCGACAATTTGTATTTTTCAGTGTCTTAGTGAACTACTTTGTAGCTCCCTTATGCAATTTAAGTAGTCATCATCATCATCATGATCGATTCTCCACTCCAGCAGGCCGGGTGTGGGAATGAACAAGCCCCTTCCATACCTGTCTGTTCTGCCACCATTCTTCTTCCATCACTGTCCTCCAGTCTACCCTCCTCTTAGTCAAAGCTCCGAGGACCTGCTTGATCCTCCCATCTCGAGGTCTACCTATTGGTCTCTTTCCAATCATCTCCCTTTCGAAATAGGCTTTGGGTGTTCTACTACAAGGCATCCTCATCAGATGACCGAAACATTTTAATCTCGACTCCTCAAGAATGTCAAGCACTCTTCGTTTCAGCCCTAGCTTTAGGCGGACTGACTCATTTCTAATTTTGTCTCGTCTGGTCTTTTGAATACTTTAAGTAGTAATAGATAAAATTTGTGTAAAATACGTCCAGTACTGTTGTTACAGTACTGGCACATTCAATTAACCTAATTTTTGAAACTTGTATAATTCCAGAAGTAGGCTCAAAATCAATATTGTTAGACCACTTAAATTTTGATAACTATCGACCTGTATCATTATTCCATAAAATGTATTGAAACTATATTAAAAGAAAATGAAAATCCACAGCCTGCTTCCAGTCTCCGACCGGGTCAGGAATGGAATGAATGGAGCCCCTATCTAGCGGCGAGGATATGAACTGTGCCGGCTGACGAGGCCTGACGCACTCCTCTGGGGCAATGATTAAATGCATGACAGATGAAATGAAATGATAGTGAAGAGTGTTGCTGGAATGAAATTTGGCAGGGAAAACCGGAGTACCCGGAGAAGAACCTGTCTGCCTCCGTTTTGTCCAGCACAGATCTCACATGGAGTGACCGGGATTTGAACCACGGACCCATCGGTGAGAGGCCGGCGTGCTGTCGCCTAAGCCACGGAGGCTTCACTATATTAAATAAATACCTGAAATCATTCACAACTGCTAATTTGGGTTCAGAAAAAATAGAAGCACTCAATTACTGCTATCTCATTTTTCCAAAATTGTTAATGGTGCCCTTAACCCTTTATAGGGCAGAATATTATTGTCTTTTATTTGTATTTATTTTAATTTAATTTAAATTATTTTAACCTATTACAATATTAATGTTAATTTTTGTTTTCTTTGTCATTTTAATGTTCTTAAAATTAAGATTATAAAAGAGTAGAATTTTAATTTTTATAAGCTTGTTTATTTTTAATTCTAATTTTATTATCATTTTTAACGGCTTAATTTTAATTGTTTCATCCTAAAATTAGTTTTATTTTCTGTTTTCTTGAACATTTTAATGTTCTTAAAATTAATATTCTAAAAGTATAATAATTTTATTTTTTATAAGTTTATTTATTTTTAATTATAATTTTATTATGCATACCATTTACTTTAACTTTTTAATATTAATTGTTTTTATTGAAAATAAAATGTTTCATGTATTGTACTTTAGGTCAATAAGATAAAGAGATAATATTTGGTTTTCAGTAATATTAACACTTCCAAAATAAAATGTGGTGATGTATCGCTGAAAGATTCAACCATCAGCATCATTGACAATATAAATTGTCCTTATAGTAGGTGGCTGATATAGACCACCAACCTATAAATGGTTGATTATATCAAACATATACAGTACTAGCTGAAGTACCCGTTCTTCGAACGGCTTTTAGTACTTGCTGGCCTAAATCATTCATATAAACACACATTCGTAATGTAGTTATGTTATTTCCATGTTACCAACTGAATCCATTTGCCATCTCTTGATGAATGCAGTACATTTGCACTTGTCTGTTGGTACAGGCTAGAGTAAAATGTGGCTTTTCACCGATGTCTCAGTCTCACTCATGGCTGTGATTATATGGAAGCTACTGAGGTATGGGTGGTGCTTAGTAATACCATTCAGGGCGCAGTCAGTGCTTGTGGATACTGTGAAAGGTTCTACTCATAGCATTAGTACTGCTGTTCTGACTCAGTGAGGAAAGCAATGGCCAACTACCTCACTCCTCATCTTGCCGAGTACGCCTTGGGTTTTTGCGGTTATCTACCCACATAACCTAACGGCGGTACTTTTTGAGGATCCAATCAGCTTTCAGGCTGACTACCTAACAGACAACCAGCGGAACCGGAATAAATAGTATTAAAACAGCTCAATAGTAGTTGGTGAATTGATTACTTTCCGTGACATTGATGAAGTAGAAAGTGAACCATGTAGGTCTTCGAAACTAAATAATAATTTGAACACTTTAAGTCATCGATAACACAAGAAACAAAACTGATAAACCAGTTAAATAAAGCTCTTTGAAGTAACCAAATTGAAGGACTGAAATTAAACAATGAGTGACGCGTAAGTGCAATAGCCAACAAAAGCTGAATATACTCGTTAGTATTACAACAGAGAACACCTCAGTAGAAATTGCCCGATATGTATTTACGAAGTATTCGAATAAGGCAGATTTTTAAAATGTACAGTTTGCCCCGTTAATGTACTGTTCCATTTGTCAACACTAACGATTAACTCAACGATCACCTATAGCACACCAATGAATGGAAGCGTGAGATTTTATGTGATCGTTAATGTGACGTCTTAAACAACGGGACATCTTTCTTACTTAATCACAGCACATTTTACCAAAGGAGCAGCAAAGTGGGCGCTACCTCATTTCTTATCTAGAATACCTCCGGTACTTTACTGCGGGAGCTAAACGCTCAAAAGTCTTTCACCTCCCTATAAAGGCTACCAAAATGGTTGTATATTGAATTTCAGGGCCAAGCAATTAAAACTGAGCAACATTTCTAGGTTTACGCTGTGTTTTGTGCGGGGTTTTATTAGTCGTGAAAGCAAAATACCAACTTTATTGAAATAAGTTCATCCAATTCACCAATAAGTTTAATTATGAAAACTAAATAATCAAATGTGACAGTCGGTAGACTTCGACACATTAGTCTGTGAATTTGGGCAGTTGATCATGGTAAAAACCGACAAAAAGCAGATAAATATTGGTCAACAGAAATATTCAGTTAACAAAAAGCAAATATATAAAGAGTAAGAAAGCATACCGTGCAAAATAGAAAGCACTATAACATTGTAAAACAGCGTAAAAATCCAAATACTCACATACAATAACCGGCACAAAGAATATAAAATTAGACTCAAAATCACGCTTTGTTTCAGACCCCACAAACCACCACTATGAATAAAACAGTTCATGTAGAGATATAAGATGTGTACATTCCTCACATATGCATTACCTCTTTGACCCACTTACGAGGCGCATGCATGGTATGCATGTGAGAGAAGTATGTGGCAAATAGCATGCGAATTTTCACAATCCCTGCAGTCATACAAGTACGGAGAAACGAAAAGAATGTGCTGAAATGCGCAAAAGAGGACTCCAAAATGTATGCTTTCATGGCAATCTGAGCCGTTATCGTTGGAGGTACTACAAAATGTCATACAACCAAATTTGTAGAAGACGAACGATTTTCGAGATATTGCCAGAAAACTATTCCAGTTCTGCGAAATTGCAGCGGTTGCCATAGTTACGTTGATCTGTTTCTCAGAGGGAACACAGTTTTTTGGGAATATCTCCGAAACCGTTCATTTTAGGACCTTAAAAAGTGTGTTTCGAGGTCCTTACAGGACCTCCGAGAATTGTTTCTCGTATATGGCGGCTTAAAATGAGCTAAATCCGATCTTTGAACCGTTTGTCCAAGCTCAGTGCCAAAGGGCCGAAAAAACTCACTTACAAATTGAATTTTCATAACCGTTTCTTAGTGAGCACCTACAGCCTAGGATCAACCAACATGCAAAATTTCAGCTTTCTAGGTCTAGTGGTTTCAGCGCTGCGATGATGAGTCAATTTTGGATTATATGAGATGAGTTTTATTCCTTGATTATTCTAAGGCATTTGATACACAAAAGTTCGGGTAATTGTTGTTCTAATTAGAAAATATAGCTTTAAGAAGCAGGGCGTTTGAAAAGTTTGAAAGCTACTTAACAGGCAGGAAGATGGTAATCAAATTAAACAATCCTGTAAGTAACTCGGTTTATGTAAAGAGTGTTGTGCCTCAGGTGTCCGTACTAGGACCAACTATCTAATGGGTTATGGGAAATAACGTGCACTGGGTTTATGAGCAGTTTAATAAATATCATTTGAAAGAAATCTATATCTCGCACCGTGGTCATTTTATCAGCTACTGAAGATAGCCAATCAGATCGCTTCACGGGAGAATTCAAATTGGCTTTGTGGTGAGATGTTGCTACCTCCGCACGTGGCTCAGGATCTATTTGAGAGCGCTAATCGAAGAAAAAACTTCGCCAGGAGAGGAACTTCAAGACGGACTTCCGTGGTGACAGGATCGCGCCATAACAACTACGCTAGGTGTCACTGGCTCTTATCCACGGTGTGTTTGATTTGATGCTGATTTTTCGGCAGCGGTAGGGGATCGGTAATTTACGGAAATGTTCGTAAGCATCCATGTGGCATGCGTGCAATGGACTTGATTCACATTGCAACGGTAGCTTAGCCACTGTCAACATCGCCATGCAACGGTTCATTTGCTGATATTCATTTAGCGTATAGCTTGCCACGATGGGTGAGTGGCGTAGTTGGTCACTAGTCGTGGCCGAGTGAGGTGCGTGTGTGCGCGCTGTGTGACCGCATTGGAAGAGTGTACGTTTCCTAATACCGGTGCTTCCGATAGTTCCACGGGTTTACTGACCTTCCGTGTGTCATTCGGACAATACTTTTTCAAGTAGTGTTCCAGATAGGACAACAAAACCAGAAACCCAGAAAACCCCGCTGAAAATCATGTCCGGATACCAGAGGAAAAACACAGTTCGCTGTCAATGGGACAGGCAGAGTTCTCGCCCCACACCAGGAGAAATTCACCGCTGGATTAGCGATACCCTCCGGTTGACTGTCGACCAAGTAGAAGCCATCCAGTTAAATGCGCAAGAAAGAACCATGTACATCAAGGTAATCAGCATATCTACTTATCAGAAATTGTTAAATACTTTTGCAGCTCCTATTAAATTTCAGTATGACTCAGGCGAAATGACTAATGTTAAGCTCTCCACAGTGGATTCAAATTTTACCACAGTGCGTATATTTAATGTCCCACTCGAAGTTCCCCCTGAAATTTTTAAATCCGTCCTGTCGAAATATGGCACTGTGAGTGACGTCAGGAAAGAACAATAGTCTTCTGCTTATCAGTTCCCGGTGTATAATGGAATACGTGCAGTCACTATGGAAATCAAACAAGATATCCCTCCACTGAGACGTTTGGTGGCCATTCTGGCTATATATCGTATAATGGACAGAAACAGACCTGTTTAATTTGCAATGCTAACACACATCTACGTATCAACTGCCCAAAGAAAATGATTCCCCTGGGTATAACTCCTACACAACAACGACGTGTCCAATACTCGGATGTTGTGGCACAGCAAACGCCACATGAAAACATGCTTGTTGATCAGTCAGCTGGGACACCAGCAGAAGTGGCCTCGGACACACATGACGCAGAACACGAACCTTGCTCTGACCAGATCAGCGAGCCACAGAGTGCCCCTGTGCTATCGGCAACCTGTATGGCAGCCTTAGAACCAACTCTGCCGTCACTACAGGCTGCCACAGAAATTTTGTCTTCACTGCCCCCACCTTCTCTGGTACCTACTGACTCACTTAAGCAGGTTGATCGGGGATCTGAGAACGTATCTAAGAAGATTAAAACAAATGCCTCGATTGCCGTACCAGCCCCGAAGAATCAAACTGGTTCTACAAACGTTCCCGCAGCTGTGAAAAAGAAACAAAATCTTCATTCTACGTCACCTAGGGACCCACGAATGCTCTCAAACGCTGACAGCCGGCCTATGAATGGCAGTCATAAGGAACTATCTCAACCTAATTTGACATAGTGCACCCGTATATTTCTCACCCGTGTCTTTTTTTTCTCGAGTCCACCTTCCAGTATGTCTAGCACAGCTTTTATACTTCTCTTAATGGCGCAATTTCTCAATGTGGCCACTGTGAATATCAATGTTATAGAATTCCCTCTGAAATTTCAACTGTTGGAGAGATTCCTTCGAGATGCAGACATTGGCATTGCTTTCATTCAAGAAGTTGCTATACCCTGTCTGTCCATATCTGCCTTCTACAAACAATACATCAATACCGGTACTACGAATAGAGGGACCGGATTCCTCATAAGACATGATATCCCACTCGAAGGTGTGCTATGTCATCCATCAGGACGCATAATATCTGGACACATAAACAATACCACCCTGATAAATGTATATGCCCCATCCGGGTCCAATAAACGTGTGGAACGGAAAATGTTCTTTCAACAGAGTATACTGCCTCATCTGCACGACGTTAAGGAAAAACTTATCCTTGCAGGGGAGTAGTGGAGTAGTGCCGATTCTAAGCCACAAGGTGCCCAAAAAGTTAGTACACACTTTTTGCTTATTCATATCTCGCGACCCTATGGTCCGATTTTGACAAATGAGGTGTCGTTGGACTCGGGTTGACGCCCTCTTTCCAATGGACCATTCCTTTCAACCCCTAAATAAAACCTACCCCTACTAGGGGGTGAAATTGTAATTTTTAGTGAAAGTCTCTTTTCAAATACGACATGTATAAGGTGCGCTGCTAAAATGAACTTAAATGTTGTTGCTCATATCGCGCATGCGTTTTACGAGATGCCGCTATGGATGAACATTTTTGTTTTTGTTTTTTACGCATGCGCACTTGGGATTTTTGTAAGAGGGCGAGCTCTTTGAAAAAAATGATTGATAAGAAGAGGTTTTGGTGGTGAGGAGAGAGCCAGATAGTCGCCTACTTTCCTACGAAGTTTCCCGATATCTCTCAAACGCAAGGTCGGATTTGGACGTGTGACGTGTCAAATCGCTTGTCTCGAAGCCCTATACATGTTATTAATAGGTTAGAGTTTTGAGAATGAGGGAAACAGGCTTTTTTGGGGTAAAACCGTGATTTTAGACTTTTTCTGATATTTCACGAATGCATGGTCGGATTTGGTCCTATGACGTGTCAAATGGCTTGTCTCGAAACCCTCTTTATTTTGGTAATAGGTTAAAGTTTCTGAAAATGAGGGAAACAGAATTTTTTGTTGTAAAACCGTGATTTTAGTCTTTCTGTTATATCTCACAAACCAATAACGCCAGAGACGTATACGAGGGGTCGTAGGACTCGGGGTGACGCCCCTTTCCTCTCTCCTTTTGAATATAGTATTTATGTTTAAAAAATGTGAAAGGGCCTAACGACACTTATGTTGAAAACATTTCAGTTTTTAAAACTTTTCTTAAATTTGTCTAAAATGTTCATGACGAGTGGTGTAGATAGAAAGAGACGATACCACTGGGCACGTGTTTCAACGAAGCTATTACTGGCCACGGTGGTGATATACCAATACAGTATTCGCTATTTTGATGAGACCGCGGGTCGAGGGTTCGTTTTCTGATTTTTCCTATGATGGAATTCCTAATTCCTAAACCCCCTGAAGGGGGTCTTTAACGTGTAAACGATTATGAGTGACATGGCAAATGATAATTCCTTGATCCGATGAAGTTGGCTTTAGATAGAACAAACAGAACTTGGTTATATGGTGCTTGAAATGAGTATAGAAAACAAACTTGCTGGGGCAGACTGACAGGATGTGAATGTTATTTGATCTTATTGGAATGCATTGACTTGACAGGACAATGAAAAAAAGCACAGAGATGCTGAGGACACTTGAAGGTCAAACGATATGGCAACCATGGTGGGAGGGGGAAGCTAGGATGATGTCGCCGATCATGTTCAATGTTCAATGGATGAATTTATATTTTGCGAAGCATTGTTTGGAGAGGGTCATGGGACGACTTGTTTTAAGGGTATTTATTTTTTCGATGTTTCCTATGGTGGACTCATTGATTGAAATCATCCAAAACTGCTAGGGCATGGCCTTGAGATTTTATAAACCGATAATGGGATTTTGACATACAAGATCCACTCAGAACTTGACATGATGTCATTCTTTTATGGCTTATGAATTTCCCCAAAAAAGACCCATAACAACAAGATCATGGACTTTTGCTTTTCATAATATATTGCAAACCCATAATGTAAGATGTTTACTGTGGATGACGAAATCTAGCTAGGTAAAGAAAGAATTATTGTAGGATATATGTATGGTGACTGACACGTCTTTGACCATTGGAACTTGTTTTCAGATCTGACTGTAGTACATAGGGAGTATAGGTTGTAGGCATGGATTGACAAACGATGCACACAAAATTCAATTTATCGATTCGAGAATTAAGAGTAGACTATCATTAATTAATTGGTTAAAGAGTGTAGCTAAAAATAAAAAAATGGTGACTACATTAAACTAAACTGAACCAAGTCGAATCAAACCCAACTGAACCAAACCAAGCCTAAAGCAAACCAAACCTAATCAAGAACAAGCCAAGGGCTTAAGTGTAAAACTTGTGGGGGAATGCAGTCATTGGCAATGTCCAAAGGAAGGGATAACGCTCTACCTTTAGAGGGTGAGGTAAAGCTAGCGCATGGTGCTAATGCATATTCCCAAGTACATGAACCACACACACACACAACTATCCTATGCTGTTTTTATGAGTTGACTGTTAAAACTTACTCAGTGGTTACTGAGCAAGATGGTCGCTACACACAACAAGCTTTAAATACTTGAGGCTAATAATCTATACACACACACGCACTCGCTTGTTCTAAACTAAACTGTCTCGCTGGCAGTGCTCACACAGTAGGCAAATGACAGAAATGCTTGGCTAACCGAAATACAATCATTTTCGGTTGTCTAATGATACCAGCTAGCCATTACATGCTATAGTGGTGAGCACATGTGCCTCTTGCACTGGAGATCGTAACTCGATTTCTAGCTCTAAGGCCTAGAACGAATCAAACTAAGAAAGAATGGTATGGTGACGCAGTAGTTAAACTGTTAGCCTTTCAATAAGGTAGACTAGGGTTTGATTTTGGGTTAATATACATGTCATAAACAAACAAACAAAAAAAGCGGAGATAATGTTTAAAACTGATTACACTTGTCTCTTTTCAAATTATTACTTAGATTACAAATACAAAGGTGGACTGGGTTTGATATACAGTTAATGCTGCCTATCGCATACTAGCCTGTAAGAAAGCCAAACAAGCATAAGGCGTAGGTAGAGCAGTGGTAAAATCACTATGTGTAGAGAACTACCTAACGGTTTTATGAACTGGCAATGCTATGTCGCATAAACAGTGCAGGATACAATCCGGCAACCATAATTTTTATCTTGTGGAACAGAGAAAATGCAATTTTACCTTGATGGATAGCAAATGAGTGCAGATGAATGACCTATGCATTAGCCTACCATAGGGTTATAACCACGAGGTGGAGGTGTGACTTTTATATTTTATTGTTTAGAGACATGGCTTTTTTTGTAACCAGTAGATTTAGTATTTTGTAAATATTCATTTTTGTAATTGTAAATAGTGGAAACATTTTTTTTGTAATAGTAAATGTTAAATGTATAACTAAAAGTTATTTGGGATAAGTGTGCATGTCAAGGATAAATAGCGTGGTTGTATTTGTTTTCAAAGACAGGTATGGTTGTGTGAATGTATGACTATAGATAGAATGATAGAGAGAGAGAGAGAGAAAGCTTGTGTGTGTGTGTGTGTGTGTGGGTAGCATTGATTTTTCAACCAAAGCAAACACGGCAAGGTAGGATGGTGGGGTAATTAATGTATATAGCAAATGGTAAATAGTATACTATATTTTTTTAACACTTGTGTTTTTTAATGCAGTAGTAGATAGGTGTTATTTTGTAAAACAGTCTTACCTACAGTAGTAGTAGTAGTAGTAGTAGTAGTAGGCCTATATGTTTTTGGAAACAAACAGAAAGAGAATGCACTATTGCCATGGCCAAGCACTTCCATTAAAGTGATTTCAAGAAAATTTAAATCAGCAAATGTGTGTTTTACAAAACTAAACATTCAGCATGGACTAAATCATAAACGTGTCTTCTGTGATATGGAAAAAATAGGAAATCCATGTTTCCATATCAACACAATTTAAAAACTTAAAACTGACATTTAAAAAATGTAAATGGGAAATTGGCAAATGTGTAAACAACAAAATGGAAAATTCTTGTTTCCATATCATGAAATCCAAAAACTTTAAACTGACATTTTCAAATCGTGTACATGGAAAATTGACAAATGGCAATGTGTGAAATGTGAAAATGAAAAAATATGAACAAATGGCTATCATTATTTAAAAAAAAATAAAAAACCGTCGTGTTCTATCGTTAAAGTGTGAATCAAACCACATATACTTATTTGGATCACCCGAGACTGAGTAGACCTGTTTTAGTCCTAATATACTTTTAAAATTTTATGTTAAAGCTCAATTTGAACTCAAGAGCTTTAGAGTGCCAGCTAACTATTATAACCGTTACGTCACAAAGACAACTTTACACTACTCTTAATAAACAATAATAAGAAAAAGAATAATAAATGTTGAATTTTTTTTAAGGATGAACATGGCGACACTGTTTCTGTTGCACAGTCTGCTAGCTACTAGCCAGCAGCTGGGGTCTTAGAAAACGATACAGTTGACATTTTGTAATGAGATGTGACATGTTTCAAAGTACAGTATTATGGGTTGCTGTTGAGTAAAAACTAATCCTGTACAAGGAAGCAAGGGTTCGAACCCCTTACCTAACATTACTATTGCCTGAACATGGCTTGACGACACTGTATTATTATGATACTTGGTACACAAACCATAGATAGAGTGTATTGTTTAAGATCACTTTCTTTCTGAACATAGGTGGAGACTGTTGATGGTTAACAATGGCATTAATATAGTAGGACGTGGGTATAGCAATTAAGAAAAAACAGACAATACCCATACAATATTTTTATTTATTTAATATAAGTACTTGTACAATAGTTACATTCAAAATACATTTCTTTTTTCTCTATTACTATTTAGTCCTTTTTGATTCTCTTGCATATGAAGGGTAGATAACCTTGTAGTTCAGCCCCTTAAAACAACAACAACACAACCTTTTGCATAGTCTGTGATGTTGACGACTCTTGAGATGTGGAAGATGGATTAAACATAACTTTTACAGCAGGGGTTAAATGTTGCTCAATAAACACTGCACTATTTTGAGTAGCAACATTTTTTTCTTGTACTAGCTTTTTAGCATTGTCATGATTATTTGTTGACACCAACAGTGTTTCATCTGGTACACCACATTGATGATCACTCACACTTAAAACCTTACCATTTCTACTTTTTAGATTGCCTCGACATTTTTTTGACCTCTCTTTTGAGCATCGCCAAAATATTATTCCTTTTACATTTTGACGATTATAGTTATAAGAGTAGCCTTTATAGAGTACACGTTGTTTACCTTTGTTAGTTGTAGTAAGTTCCATAGTAGCAACTAACCTGTTAGTATGATTTGCTCACTACAAAGGTTATAACTGTTCTGATAATAAAATCATTTAGCGTTGGCTTTTATATTTAATATGTACAGTTTGAAGTGATAGCAAAAGTGAGAGCAAAATGGTAGCAGAGTGGTAGAAAATATAACATGTATTGTTAAGAAATAGTTTAAGCTGTTATGTGGATCCATTACATAATAATTTTAGCACGACGAAGCTCATTTTCTATATCCAATAGTTCTTCCTCATATTCAGTATAACCAGCCTGTTTATAGACATGCAGTTGCTGAAGCCGCCGGATTAGCTTACTTGGATTGTTCCAGTAGACAAATTTAACAAATGATTTTTTAGTTGTAAACAAAGCATTACCATTATCATTATTATCTTCATCATCAACATCATCATCATCATAACCATTATCATTATCATCATCATTATTATCATCATCATCATGATCATTATAATCCTCATCACTATTACTATATAGTCCTTTTTGATCCTTTTGCAATACCACATTTTGCACAGTCTGTGTTGCCCTTGATAATGTTGGGAGTTTTTCAGACATTGACAACTGTCCTAACACGACTTTCTGAGGAGATGATACATGCTTCTTAACAAACAATGCACTATCTTGAGCTGCAATATCTTTTTCTGGGACAAGTGTTTTAGCATTTTGAAGAGTTTTTTTAAACAGCACCGATGTTTTATCTGGTACACTACATTGATGATCACTCATACTTAAGACATCACTATTTTTACTTTTCAGCTCACCTCGACACTGTTTTGAACGATGTTTTGAACAACGCCAAATAACAGTTCCATTTTTATTGGTTCGTTTTACAATATATTTATATCCTTTATAGAATGCGTATGGCATACCATTGCTATTTGTTGATACTTCCATGTCAATTGTCAAGCATGAACTAATCTCTAGCAAAGTTCACTCGATAATATAAATAATTTCTAAACCCCAGTAGTGAATAGTCAGTTGTTTTTGATCTATGCAAGCGTAAACATGTTACATACACTGGTGATGGATACTCAAGGCTTTAAGGTCAATGAAAACAAGTACAGTATATATTTAAATAGGTGGCTATCATTGATTGCACAACACGCGGGTCACTATATCTTTTTTTTTCTTTCGGACTAGTGTTTTAACATTTGAAGAGTGTTTTAAACAGCAACGATGTCTTATCAGTCACACTACATTGATGATCACTCACACTTAAGACCTCGCTATTTTTACTTTTTAACTCACTTTGACACTGTTTTGAACGATGTTTTGAACAACGCCAAATAACAGTTCCATTTTTATTGGTTCGTTTTACAATATACGTATAACCTTTATAGTATGCATATGGCTTACCATAACTATTCGTTGATACTTTCATATCAATTTTCAAGCATGAAATAATCTCCAATAAATTTCGCTCGATAATAGAAATAATAGTTTAAAGTGGGTGCGAAGGTGGGTGCAAAAGTGGGTGCAAAAGTGAGTGTAAAAGTGGGTGTAAAAGTGGGTGCAAAAGTGGGTGCAAACGTGAGTGCAAAAGTGGGTGCGAAAGTGGGTGCGAAAGTGGGTGCAGTTTATAGTAGGCACCATTTTTACTAGAATGTGATTTGAGTAAATGTAATTTCTAAACCCAAGTAGTGAATAGTCAGTTGGTTTTGATTTATGCAAGCGTAAACATGTCTCATACACTGATGATGGATACTCAAGGCTTCTTGGTCAACAAAAACAAGTATATAGTTAAAGAGGTAGCTATTATTGATTGCACAACACTGAATCTATTTTTGAAATGTTGACAAAGGGTCTAAGTGCACTTTTGTTAATATCTCGCGAACCAATAAGACTACGGCATTGTATGAGGTATTGTTGGACTTTTTGTCGAAGACTGCTGGTAAACACTTATGTTCCCACGACCTTTTTAAAGATGGCGGCTGACCCACGAGGGGTGATTAAAACGTATTCCAAGCGACGCTTGTCGATAAGCAAACCAATAATCAAAGGGGGGTGTGACAGAGCTTGAGGCGATAACCCCTTTTGATTGATCCCTGTTGATTTGCCCCTTTGGACTGGTCCCCGTTGACAAGTCCCTCTGAACGGGTCCTTTTTGAAGGGAGTCATTTATGACGGGCCCCTGCTGACGGGTCACTGTGGACGGATCCCTGTGGACAGGTCCCTGTTGACAGGTCCAAAGGGATTAGTCAAAAGGACCTGTCAACAGGGACCTGTCCACAGGGATCCGTCCACAGTGACCCGTCAGCAGGGGCCCGTCATAAATGACTCCCTTCAAAAAGGACCCGTTCAGAGGGACTTGTCAACGGGGACCAGTCCAAAGGGGCAAATCAACAGGGATCAATCAAAAGGGGTTATCGCCTCAAGCTCTGTCACACCCCCCTTTGATTATTGGTTTGCTTATCGACAAGCGTCGCTTGGAATACGTTTTAATCACCCCTCGTGGGTCAGCCGCCATCTTTAAAAAGGTCGTGGGAACATAAGTGTTTACCAGCAGTCTTCGACAAAAAGTCCAACAATACCTCATACAATGCCGTAGTCTTATTGGTTCGCGAGATATTAACAAAAGTGCACTTAGACCCTCTGTCAACATTTCAAAAATAGATTCAGTGTTGTGCAATCAATAATAGCTACCTCTTTAACTATATACTTGTTTTTGTTGACCAAGAAGCCTTGAGTATCCATCATCAGTGTATGAGACATGTTTACGCTTGCATAAATCAAAACCAACTGACTATTCACTACTTGGGTTTAGAAATTACATTTACTCAAATCACATTCTAGTAAAAATGGTGCCTACTATAAACTGCACCCACTTTCGCACCCACTTTCGCACCCACTTTTGCACTCACGTTTGCACCCACTTTTGCACCCACTTTTACACCCACTTTTACACTCACTTTTGCACCCACTTTTGCACCCACCTTCGCACCCACTTTAAACTATTATTTCTATTATCGAGCGAAATTTATTGGAGATTATTTCATGCTTGAAAATTGATATGAAAGTATCAACGAATAGTTATAGTAAGCCATATGCATACTATAAAGGTTATACGTATATTGTAAAACGAACCAATAAAAATGGAACTGTTATTTGGCGTTGTTCAAAACATCGTTCAAAACAGTGTCAAAGTGAGTTAAAAAGTAAAAATAGCGAGGTCTTAAGTGTGAGTGATCATCAATGTAGTGTGACTGATAAGACATCGTTGCTGTTTAAAACACTCTTCAAATGTTAAAACACTAGTCCGAAAGAAAAAAAAAGATATAGTGACCCGCGTGTTGTGCAATCAATGATAGCCACCTATTTAAATATATACTGTACTTGTTTTCATTGACCTTAAAGCCTTGAGTATCCATCACCAGTGTATGTAACATGTTTACGCTTGCATAGATCAAAAACAACTGACTATTCACTACTGGGGTTTAGAAATTATTTATATTATCGAGTGAACTTTGCTAGAGATTAGTTCATGCTTGACAATTGACATGGAAGTATCAACAAATAGCAATGGTATGCCATACGCATTCTATAAAGGATATAAATATATTGTAAAACGAACCAATAAAAATGGAACTGTTATTTGGCGTTGTTCAAAACATCGTTCAAAACAGTGTCGAGGTGAGCTGAAAAGTAAAAATAGTGATGTCTTAAGTATGAGTGATCATCAATGTAGTGTACCAGATAAAACATCGGTGCTGTTTAAAAAAACTCTTCAAAATGCTAAAACACTTGTCCCAGAAAAAGATATTGCAGCTCAAGATAGTGCATTGTTTGTTAAGAAGCATGTATCATCTCCTCAGAAAGTCGTGTTAGGACAGTTGTCAATGTCTGAAAAACTCCCAACATTATCAAGGGCAACACAGACTGTGCAAAATGTGGTATTGCAAAAGGATCAAAAAGGACTATATAGTAATAGTGATGAGGATTATAATGATCATGATGATGATGATAATGATGATGATGATAATGATAATGGTTATGATGATGATGATGTTGATGATGAAGATAATAATGATAATGGTAATGCTTTGTTTACAACTAAAAAATCATTTGTTAAATTTGTCTACTGGAACAATCCAAGTAAGCTAATCCGGCGGCTTCAGCAACTGCATGTCTATAAACAGGCTGGTTATACTGAATATGAGGAAGAACTATTGGATATAGAAAATGAGCTTCGTCGTGCTAAAATTATTATGTAATGGATCCACATAACAGCTTAAACTATTTCTTAACAATACATGTTATATTTTCTACCACTCTGCTACCATTTTGCTCTCACTTTTGCTATCACTTCAAACTGTACATATTAAATATAAAAGCCAACGCTAAATGATTTTATTATCAGAACAGTTATAACCTTTGTAGTGAGCAAATCATACTAACAGGTTAGTTGCTACTATGGAACTTACTACAACTAACAAAGGTAAACAACGTGTACTCTATAAAGGCTACTCTTATAACTATAATCGTCAAAATGTAAAAGGAATAATATTTTGGCGATGCTCAAAAGAGAGGTCAAAAAAATGTCGAGGCAATCTAAAAAGTAGAAATGGTAAGGTTTTAAGTGTGAGTGATCATCAATGTGGTGTACCAGATGAAACACTGTTGGTGTCAACAAATAATCATGACAATGCTAAAAAGCTAGTACAAGAAAAAAATGTTGCTACTCAAAATAGTGCAGTGTTTATTGAGCAACATTTAACCCCTGCTGTAAAAGTTATGTTTAATCCATCTTCCACATCTCAAGAGTCGTCAACATCACAGACTATGCAAAAGGTTGTGTTGTTGTTGTTTTAAGGGGCTGAACTACAAGGTTATCTACCCTTCATATGCAAGAGAATCAAAAAGGACTAAATAGTAATAGAGAAAAAAGAAATGTATGTTGAATGTAACTATTGTACAAGTACTTATATTAAATAAATAAAAATATTGTATGGGTATTGTCTGTTTTTTCTTAATTGCTATACCCACGTCCTACTATATTAATGCCATTGTTAACCATCAACAGTCTCCACCTATGTTCAGAAAGAAAGTGATCTTAAACAATACACTCTATCTATGGTTTGTGTACCGAGTATCATAATAATACAGTGTCGTCAAGCCATGTTCAGGCAATAGTAATGTTAGGTAAGGGGTTCGAACCCTTGCTTCCTTGTACAGGATTAGTTTTTACTCAACAGCAACCCATAATACTGTACTTTGAAACATGTCACATCTCATTACAAAATGTCAACTGTATCGTTTTCTAAGACCCCAGCTGCTGGCTAGTAGCTAGCAGACTGTGCAACAGAAACAGTGTCGCCATGTTCATCCTTAAAAAAAATTCAACATTTATTATTCTTTTTCTTATTATTGTTTATTAAGAGTAGTGTAAAGTTGTCTTTGTGACGTAACGGTTATAATAGTTAGCTGGCACTCTAAAGCTCTTGAGTTCAAATTGAGCTTTAACATAAAATTTTAAAAGTATATTAGGACTAAAACAGGTCTACTCAGTCTCGGGTGATCCAAATAAGTATATGTGGTTTGATTCACACTTTAACGATAGAACACGACGGTTTTTTATTTTTTTTAAAATAATGATAGCCATTTGTTCATATTTTTTCATTTTCACATTTCACACATTGCCATTTGTCAATTTTCCATGTACACGATTTGAAAATGTCAGTTTAAAGTTTTTGGATTTCATGATATGGAAACAAGAATTTTCCATTTTGTTGTTTACACATTTGCCAATTTCCCATTTACATTTTTTAAATGTCAGTTTTAAGTTTTTAAATTGTGTTGATATGGAAACATGGATTTCCTATTTTTTCCATATCACAGAAGACACGTTTATGATTTAGTCCATGCTGAATGTTTAGTTTTGTAAAACACACATTTGCTGATTTAAATTTTCTTGAAATCACTTTAATGGAAGTGCTTGGCCATGGCAATAGTGCATTCTATTTCTGTTTGTTTCCAAAAACATATAGGCCTACTACTACTACTACTACTACTACTACTGTAGGTAAGACTGTTTTACAAAATAACACCTATCTACTACTGCATTAAAAAACACAAGTGTTAAAAAAATATAGTATACTATTTACCATTTGCTATATACATTAATTACCCCACCATCCTACCTTGCCGTGTTTGCTTTGGTTGAAAAATCAATGCTACCCACACACACACACACACACACACACAAGCTTTCTCTCTCTCTCTCTCTATCATTCTATCTATAGTCATACATTCACACAACCATACCTGTCTTTGAAAACAAATACAACCACGCTATTTATCCTTGACATGCACACTTATCCCAAATAACTTTTAGTTATACATTTAACATTTACTATTACAAAAAAAATGTTTCCACTATTTACAATTACAAAAATGAATATTTACAAAATACTAAATCTACTGGTTACAAAAAAAGCCATGTCTCTAAACAATAAAATATAAAAGTCACACCTCCACCTCGTGGTTATAACCCTATGGTAGGCTAATGCATAGGTCATTCATCTGCACTCATTTGCTATCCATCAAGGTAAAATTGCATTTTCTCTGTTCCACAAGATAAAAATTATGGTTGCCGGATTGTATCCTGCACTGTTTATGCGACATAGCATTGCCAGTTCATAAAACCGTTAGGTAGTTCTCTACACATAGTGATTTTACCACTGCTCTACCTACGCCTTATGCTTGTTTGGCTTTCTTACAGGCTAGTATGCGATAGGCAGCATTAACTGTATATCAAACCCAGTCCACCTTTGTATTTGTAATCTAAGTAATAATTTGAAAAGAGACAAGTGTAATCAGTTTTAAACATTATCTCCGCTTTTTTTGTTTGTTTGTTTATGACATGTATATTAACCCAAAATCAAACCCTAGTCTACCTTATTGAAAGGCTAACAGTTTAACTACTGCGTCACCATACCATTCTTTCTTAGTTTGATTCGTTCTAGGCCTTAGAGCTAGAAATCGAGTTACGATCTCCAGTGCAAGAGGCACATGTGCTCACCACTATAGCATGTAATGGCTAGCTGGTATCATTAGACAACCGAAAATGATTGTATTTCGGTTAGCCAAGCATTTCTGTCATTTGCCTACTGTGTGAGCACTGCCAGCGAGACAGTTTAGTTTAGAACAAGCGAGTGCGTGTGTGTGTATAGATTATTAGCCTCAAGTATTTAAAGCTTGTTGTGTGTAGCGACCATCTTGCTCAGTAACCACTGAGTAAGTTTTAACAGTCAACTCATAAAAACAGCATAGGATAGTTGTGTGTGTGTGTGGTTCATGTACTTGGGAATATGCATTAGCACCATGCGCTAGCTTTACCTCACCCTCTAAAGGTAGAGCGTTATCCCTTCCTTTGGACATTGCCAATGACTGCATTCCCCCACAAGTTTTACACTTAAGCCCTTGGCTTGTTCTTGATTAGGTTTGGTTTGCTTTAGGCTTGGTTTGGTTCAGTTGGGTTTGATTCGACTTGGTTCAGTTTAGTTTAATGTAGTCACCATTTTTTTATTTTTAGCTACACTCTTTAACCAATTAATTAATGATAGTCTACTCTTAATTCTCGAATCGATAAATTGAATTTTGTGTGCATCGTTTGTCAATCCATGCCTACAACCTATACTCCCTATGTACTACAGTCAGATCTGAAAACAAGTTCCAATGGTCAAAGACGTGTCAGTCACCATACATATATCCTACAATAATTCTTTCTTTACCTAGCTAGATTTCGTCATCCACAGTAAACATCTTACATTATGGGTTTGCAATATATTATGAAAAGCAAAAGTCCATGATCTTGTTGTTATGGGTCTTTTTTGGGGAAATTCATAAGCCATAAAAGAATGACATCATGTCAAGTTCTGAGTGGATCTTGTATGTCAAAATCCCATTATCGGTTTATAAAATCTCAAGGCCATGCCCTAGCAGTTTTGGATGATTTCAATCAATGAGTCCACCATAGGAAACATCGAAAAAATAAATACCCTTAAAACAAGTCGTCCCATGACCCTCTCCAAACAATGCTTCGCAAAATATAAATTCATCCATTGAACATTGAACATGATCGGCGACATCATCCTAGCTTCCCCCTCCCACCATGGTTGCCATATCGTTTGACCTTCAAGTGTCCTCAGCATCTCTGTGCTTTTTTTCATTGTCCTGTCAAGTCAATGCATTCCAATAAGATCAAATAACATTCACATCCTGTCAGTCTGCCCCAGCAATTTTGTTTTCTATACTCATTTCAAGCACCATATAACCAAGTTCTGTTTGTTCTATCTAAAGCCAACTTCATCGGATCAAGGAATTATCATTTGCCATGTCACTCATAATCGTTTACACGTTAAAGACCCCCTTCAGGGGGTTTAGGAATTAGGAATTCCATCATAGGAAAAATCAGAAAACGAACCCTCGACCCGCGGTCTCATCAAAATAGCGAATACTGTATTGGTATATCACCACCGTGGCCAGTAATAGCTTCGTTGAAACACGTGCCCAGTGGTATCGTCTCTTTCTATCTACACCACTCGTCATGAACATTTTAGACAAATTTAAGAAAAGTTTTAAAAACTGAAATGTTTTCAACATAAGTGTCGTTAGGCCCTTTCACATTTTTTAAACATAAATACTATATTCAAAAGGAGAGAGGAAAGGGGCGTCACCCCGAGTCCTACGACCCCTCGTATACGTCTCTGGCGTTATTGGTTTGTGAGATATAACAGAAAGACTAAAATCACGGTTTTACAACAAAAAATTCTGTTTCCCTCATTTTCAGAAACTTTAACCTATTACCAAAATAAAGAGGGTTTCGAGACAAGCCATTTGACACGTCATAGGACCAAATCCGACCATGCATTCGTGAAATATCAGAAAAAGTCTAAAATCACGGTTTTACCCCAAAAAAGCCTGTTTCCCTCATTCTCAAAACTCTAACCTATTAATAACATGTATAGGGCTTCGAGACAAGCGATTTGACACGTCACACGTCCAAATCCGACCTTGCGTTTGAGAGATATCGGGAAACTTCGTAGGAAAGTAGGCGACTATCTGGCTCTCTCCTCACCACCAAAACCTCTTCTTATCAATCATTTTTTTCAAAGAGCTCGCCCTCTTACAAAAATCCCAAGTGCGCATGCGTAAAAAACAAAAACAAAAATGTTCATCCATAGCGGCATCTCGTAAAACGCATGCGCGATATGAGCAACAACATTTAAGTTCATTTTAGCAGCGCACCTTATACATGTCGTATTTGAAAAGAGACTTTCACTAAAAATTACAATTTCACCCCCTAGTAGGGGTAGGTTTTATTTAGGGGTTGAAAGGAATGGTCCATTGGAAAGAGGGCGTCAACCCGAGTCCAACGACACCTCATTTGTCAAAATCGGACCATAGGGTCGCGAGATATGAATAAGCAAAAAGTGTGTACTAACTTTTTGGGCACCTTGTGGCTTAGAATCGGCACTACTCCACTACTCAGGGGATTTCAATTGTATTCAACGCCCAGAGGATTCCACTAGTCCATACCAAGGTGTCAACCCGGCTCTCAGGACCCTCCTTACCTCCCTACACCTCATTGATGCTGTGGATAGTTTAAGGGTGCCCCTGCCCCATTACACCTGTATAAGTCACAACTCCTCATCACGAATTGACCGCATCTACTTTTCCCAGGAACTTATCCAGCCTAGACGATATGAAGTGATACCTGCCAGTTTCACTAACCATCATGCAGTCGTATGTACAATCTCTTACTCCCATCCCATATTTCACATTGGAAGAGGTTATTCGCAACTGAATTGCTCGCTGTTACTGGAGGAGGAATGCCAAGATATTTTCAGACAACACTGGACTCGATGGGTCCAACAAAAATGCAACTTTCGCGACTGTGCAGAATGGTGGGATATTTTAGTTAAACCAGGGATCCGCCGCGTCTTTAAGAACATATCCTACCAACGAGGTCGGGAAAGACGGGATACAGTTGAATTTTACTATCGAGTTCTTCGCCAGCTCCAGCAAAGATCTGATGCTGGGGAGCGTATGTATGACCAGATTCGGGAAGTTAAAACCAAGCTCCTGTCTCTACAGCAACGAACGCTCGCTCATATAAACGTGGCTTTAAAAGATCGTACAGTGCTCCCGGACGAAAGTGCAAGTGTATACCATATCGCCAAAGGACAACGAGAGCGGCAACGTAAATATATCCACCGCCTCCGCACCAGTACTGGAAGTGTCGTCACCTCCCCTGACGCTATACGTAGTGAAATATCATTATTTTATCAACGGTTCTACGCTAAGGCTCCAATTGATCCACAGCAGGTGACCCTATTGCTTTCATCTTGCAGTACCCAACTATCTCCGGACAACAAAACTTTGCTCAGCGCGGATATTACGGATGAAGAGATTCACTCTGTGGTTAAGCACCTCCCAAATAACCGCTCACCTGGCATTGATGGACTGCCATATGAACTGTATAAACACTTCTGGCCTCTCATTGGCAAATAATTTTGTCACGTCTTGCGTACCATTCTCCAACGTCGTGCTCTTTGTCAATCACATCACGAGGGTACCATAGTCCTCATACCAAAAACATCCTCTCCCATGGCAGTTGGTGACTTCCGACCAGTTACTCTGCTCTGCAGTGATTATAAAGTCCTTACCAAAGTACTTGCATGCCGATTGAAGACTGTTCTACATGATATCATTGGTGATGAACAATGTTGCAGTATTCCTGGAAGAACTCTGTTAACAAACTTAGCGATACTACGGGACCTACACCTAAAAGCCGAAATGCTCCCCACTGAGCCAATGAGTTTTCTCACCTTAGATCTTGATAAAGCTTTCGACCGCATCAGTCATGAATACTTGTACATGGTCTTGCAGCACTTTGAATTTCCTGCAATCCTTATTGACTACATTCGTATGATAAATTGTAATGCTACGTCTCGAGTGCTCGTCAACGGTTCTCTTTCCCCTCTGATTCCAATACAACGATCAGTTAGGCAAGGATGTCCCCTTTCCATGCTACTTTTTGTCACTGGCCTTGAACCGTTCATTCGGACTACCCAGGTGAAGCTACAGGGTTACAAACTGTCCACACATGTTTTTGGCATGTGCGCCTATGCTGATGACGTATCCATATTGATCCGCAATAATGAAGACATCTCCTACATCGATAGCGTCCTTCAGCTCTACCATATCGCCTCTGGAGCACAATCGAACCCCCAGAAAACTGCTTTGCTTCCGCTCAATACTAACTCAGTGATTACCCAACAGCCCTGGTTCCGGATAGTAAATGAGGTGAAAATTCTTGGCATTACCTGGAAGCAATCGCTTCTGGACACAGTGCAAGCAAACTGGACTAAGGTCATTGCCAAAGTTAGGGGAGTGCTGATCCAATTTGGTCAAAGAAACCTTAATATAGTGCAACGGGTCATGGTCCTCAACGTGTTTGCACTCTCTAAAATATGGTATGTCGCACAACTTTTCCCACTTCCCAAAATGTTTGAGAGCCAATTGTCAAAATATACAGGTTGGTTTATATGGCAAGGATTTTTGTTTCGAGTACAACGGGAACAGTTGTATATCCCATCCCGGAAAGGCGGGCTAGGGCTAACAGCTCATGGCATGAAATGCCGTGCAATCCTCTGCAAGAACGATATCACCATCCTTTCACAACATGACACTTTTACGAAAGCGCTATACAAAGATATTCGAAACACAGCCCGTGGTTGTGATAGAGCTTTGACGAAGATATTTAGGGACCATCAACAGCACCTTCTGGAAACTGTTCGCCAAATGCCTTCAGGGACTGTTCCAACGACGAAAAGTATTTATAACATGTTGCAGCAAGTGGTACACTCCAAACCGCGAATCGAGGCCACCACCCTCTACGTCCATTGGCCCACTGTTTGGAAAAATTTTGGGGCTATGACCATTTCTTCTGCTGTACACTCCCAGTTTTTTTATCTTCCTCATCGATCTCATCCCAACTGCTCTACGGCGATATACCATCCGTCTTGAAGCTTACCCATGGTGTACTATATGTGGTCAAACTGATACGGCGATACACCGCTTCACATCATGCACGGGAGTTGCATCCACGTGGCTGTGGTGTAAGGGAAAAGTATGTCAACTATTAAATGTGCCCACGGATGACCTTGATGACAGGAAGTTGATTCGTTTGTCGGTGACCACCTTCCCCCAAATTAAACAGACTGCCATTGTGTGGATAATGGGCCAATATGTACACTTCGTGATGGACAATGAGCAACATTTCTCGTTCCTGGATCTCAGGTATCACCTGCAGAAAGAGCGTTGGAAGCTTAGTGAAAGTGGACAATTGTACGATAAATATGGACACTATCTGGATTTTCTTGTGATGTAATAGTATGGTATTTATCATATCTGAAAATTCTGTAATTCTGTAGAGAGCTAAGAAAAGTGGTTATCGTGTCGGACTACCAACCCCAAGCTTGCAGGTTCGCTCCTGGCCGTGGTAAGTGTTTTTTGTCGACAAAAATCACGTCACGCATGTCATACGTTGTTTTCATGTTAAAGAACCCATTTGAATTCAGTAGGCCATGTTCATGATGGCAAAGTTAATCTCGGGATTTACCGCCAACACAAAAAGTTCTTCCTTTCTCTTACTAGAAACCGTTATGGTGTCAAAAAGCTTAGATATCTAACCTCCTTGACTTTCATAGTGATTCAAGGAACAACAAAATTCGACATGCAAGCTGCCCTCTGGGCGCAAATAACAAAGCTTGCACCCAGCACACGAGGCCATACGATAGTATTATTATTATTATTTAGCGTATGGCGTGTACATCTGACACATCGCCTCGCAAAGTCCATTTGAATTCGCCTGCGAAGCGATTTGATTGGTTAACCTCAGCAGCTGATAAAATGCCTCCGGCGCCGAGGACCAGTTGAAAGGAACCGTCCCGGCATTTGCCCGGTAGTGAAAATGGTAAACTTCGAAATCCGGTTCTAAATTATATAAATAAGTAAAATATCAGTTTCCAAAGAGACATATATCATGATTTTATGTTACTCTCTTTCACGAGTGAGGTTTTAACGAATGATACATTTAAACAAAATTTAGAAACTTGTTCCCCTCATAAAAGCCACTTCTGATGGCATTGAGGGACCATGATACAATAAGGTATTAACAAACAGCACATGTAATATCATAGCTTAAACCCAGAGAAGAAAAATAAATAAAAATACAAAAAACCTGAAATAGAGCATAAAAGCGTGTTATTTTGTAATAATCTCGTTTCTTTCAGGTTAGAGTATATAAATACGTATATCCCACCCAATATAATTGGGCACAATTTGTGTTGACCGACTGGATAGCTTTCTTTAATAAGCTACTGATTTAATTGAAATACTTTCTGTCCATTCAGAGCCATGCTGATCTACGTGGTAGGGGGCATAATACTCCTCAACATCTGCTTCTACAGTGGACTTCTCATCTATGCTACATATTACGACTGCGACCCGCTGACCACTCAGGTAAGAATCACAGTAAGGGGTGAAGTTACTTCCTACGGCCTGCAACCCACTGGCGTGCACTTGAGGGTTACTTCCATTGTGTGTCCAGCCACATTCGTTGATCATTTTTATAACAACAACAACAATATTAAAACAACAAGAGTCCATACTAAATGCCCACGTAAATAGTCCTCCTAACCAAGATCTTTGGGTGTTGCTTCACGCTGCGCTAAGGCCTAATGGTCATCTCAAGCATGCCATACTTGCTGATACAAGGGGGCATGACTATAACTGACGCCACTATGAACACTCTATTCACCCGAACATGCTAACTGGTCATCTTGTTTCCAAGAGACGGCTGGTAGTCGGGGGAGACTACCTGTTTGCTCACTGTAATCTGTCTTCCCCCTCAGGGGCTCACGACTAGTGGGACGTTGGTTGTCTACCGTGGGACCTCAGTTGAGTCCCGCATTACTTCCACGTACTTGTGCCAGGCTCCTTTCCGTCATCTTTCCTGTCGACCTCCCTTGGTCAACTCTCGTTCTCTTCCAACCCCGACGGTATTCGGGTATCCGAGAACAAGAGAGTCTTTCACTTTTCCGCCTTAATTGGCCCTTGTCTCAACTTTCCCGATACCATCATTCTTCGAGGGGTCAGACCTCTTGTTTTCCTTTTCATGATATCTCCTGCCTTCTGCTCAAGGCCCTAAAGGAGGCAGGGTGTGTTTAGCCTCGCCACTTATGGTGCAACCTGGACAGTGCTATACCCTCAAGAGCTCACGGCTGGTAGGCTCGGGACTTGACCACATCGAGGGATTCCTGAGCTGGGTCCGGTTTCTCCCCTTTTTCATTGCCTTTGGGGTGGAACCTCTCCTCTTTCTCGTTCATATCTACCTTTCATGGCTCTCTTTATTTACGAGTCCCTCAGTCCTCATTCTTCGCGGTCTGAGGACATTTCTTTTCCCTGTCTTGTTATGTTTTAATTTTTTCTTATTTTTTTTGTCCTTTTCTCTTTCTAGTACGTAAGTTAGTTTTTAAGTCCGTAGTTAGTTTTAGTTGTAGGTTTCATTCCATCATATTTAATTGTCACTATCACATTAGAGACCGATAGCCTTGATGTTAGGTGCCTTAAAGCAACAATTATCAACTGTAACCTGTCTCATTGTAGCTGGCCGAAGCCAAGGATCAGCTGTTCCCACTGATGGTGATGCGAACACTCGGCGAATACCCTGGACTACCTGGTTGTTTCGTGGCGGCAGTATTTAGTGCAGCTCTCAGGTACATCTCTATTGCATCCTCCATCTCAGTATGAGTACACGGTGAGTACTGATACCTTAAAGGAAACCATTACCTAACCACTCTTACATTTTCGAATAAATATCATGTTCTAAATCCTCTTTTGACGCGTATTTTCTCTCGCAATTTTCGATCATACTGTGGAAAGCGGTACAGGTCGCTAGTTCCAAAGATTAAAAGAAAATTGATTTTACCCTCCAGGTTGGTGCTTCCCACGGACTCCGCGAGGGAACTCACCACTGTCGCCTCTACGGGCAGTGTCCTAGAGGTGGGATCATCTGGTCGGAGTGAATACAACTGAGGAGGTGTGATCAGCACTCGCCCAGGCGGCCTCACCTGCAAAGCAAACAGGGGCCTCATGAGGGATGGGAAGGGAGGGGATGATTGGGATGGATAGGCAATTAAGCGGGAAGGAGGCGGCCGTGGCCTTACATTAGGTACCATCCCAGAAGACGAAGTGGGAAACCACAGAAAACCACTTCGAGGATGACTGAGGTCGGAATCGAACCCCTTCTACTCATTTGGGCCACCCGAGGCTGAGTAGACCCCCGTTACAGTCCTCGTACCACTTTTCAAATTTCGTGGCAGAGCCGGGAATCGAACCCAGGACCTCCGGGGCGGCAGCTAACCATGCTGACCGCTATGCTACGGAGGCGACTATTCCAAAGAATTATAATAATAATAATAAATATGTCATTATGGTGCCAAGATCTTCCTTTGAAAGCGGTAGTTAAGCATGATGAGGGAGTGACTACTGTAGTTTGCTTCCGGCAGTGGCGTCTCGTAGATTTTATGACGTGCAAGTTGTCGAAGAATAATAAGCGGGGAGCGTAGAAGTGACAAGTATGCATTGGAATAGGTAGATATCGGTGGTTAAGCTACATTCATGTATTCTAAAGTTCATATCTTACGTTTTTTTTTTTGATGTGTCTCATCTTTCCACTCGGTTGTTTTTTTTTTTTTTTGGTGGGAGTGATTTTGGAAAAGGGACGGAAATGGGACGGAAATGTGTAAGAGGAGACAATGAGCGCGCGCGGTGGCGGAGATTAGTACCACGACCAACTGTCGGCCATGTGGCTATGTGGAATGTATATCACACACGGTTTACTTCAAGGTTTGTAGGCCCCATTAAAAATATTCCTACAATAAATCATCTTCAAGTTGTCGTTCTTTGGTGGGAAAATATTCATTATATAATTTTTGCTGAAATATGATTTATGAAATCTTCATACTTTATTATTTAATGTAAGCATTCGAGGTACCGTCGGCCAACATACAGCCCTATGTGGAATGTATATCAAATATGGTTTACTTCAAGGTTTGGAGGCCCCATTAAAGATATTCCTACAATAAATCATCTTCAAATTATCGTTCTTTGGTGTGAAAATATTCATTATATCATATTTGCTGAAAACAATTATGATTTATTGAATCTACTTACTTTTGCTGTGGAATGTATATCGCATAAGGTTTATTTCAAGGTTTGGAGGCCCCATTAAAGATATTCCTACAATAAATCATTGGTACCACGACGTACCTCGCGCATGCATACCAGTCAGGATTTGGCTCTGGAGTTTTACAAGTAGTTATTTCAATGACCAACAGAGTTCACTGTTAACAAGGGATTTTCGCTCCCGGCAGACCCATAGTAGGATAACATGTCACGTGTTACACATCATATGCACTACTGTAAGGCTCGTATCTTTTTTTTGGAGATGAACTCCAATCGTGTTTTTCGCTCAGCAAATATATCAATGGTGCGTTCTTTGAAGATGTCAACCCTGGATATATAGTTCACCAAACTCTTCTCAATAGCCAGAGTACTCAAATTGCTCAGTCTAGAATCTGACATTGATATGCTTAAAAATGTCTTAACTCTCTTCAATGTACTCATACTTCGTTCACATGAAGCAGTAGAAACAGGAAAGTTAAGAATCAGTCTTATGAGGCACACTGTTTCTTGAAATATATTTTCTAGGCCGTTGTTCAAAAAATATTTCAGTAACAATGAAAATGGTCTTGATTTTAAATAGCCTGCACTATTAAATCACTACACTGATCCATGTTTAAAAACTCACAAACGAACATACGACGTGCTCTAATACCGGCCGCCTCACGAATGCGTCCTAGCATAGTTTCTAAAACTGGAGGAGCAGAGGAGGATGTGAGCAGTAGGATCAAGAAAGCGAATGCAGCCTTTATCCAGTTGCATCCTATCTGGAAAAGCAATGAGATTTCCACACGAATTAAACTCCGAATATTAAATATCAATGTAAAATCAGTGTTGCTATATGGGTGTGAGACTTGGAAAGTAACAAAATCAATCATAAAGAAAATCCAGACCTTTATACACCGATGCTTACGAAGAATCTTGAGAGTGGTTTGGCCAACTGTAATATCCAATGAAGAACTATGGAATCTTACAAACGAGAAGCCCGTGGAAGTGGGTCGGACATACACTGCGCAACAACCAGACGGCAATAGAGAGGCAAACCCTGAGTTGGAATCCTCAGGGACATCGCAGAAGAGGTTAGTTAGTTAGTTAGTTAGTTATTGTTGTTTTAAGGGGCGGAACTACGAGGTCATCTGCAGAAGAGGAAGACCGAGGGAAACTTGAAGTAGGACAGTGGAGACGGTGGCTGCAGAAGCGGGGAGAACGTGGGGAGAAGTGAAGGCAATGGCACGAAACCAGTCCGATGGCGATGCTTCGTCGAAGCCCTATGTTCCAGTGATGTGAACAACAGTACATAAGTCAAGTCACGAACGCACTGCTTGGAGCCTAGGCTCTCTGCTGACGCATTCAGCGTTCGTCAGATATCGACCTTCGGCTTGGAGCATGCGCAATTGTCTTCTCTACCCACAGAGACTTGAGCCTGTTTCAAAGGAGATTCACTGGCTGCTCAGTCCCGCGCTGAGAAGCTGGCGTCAATCCCACCGTGCCTACTGATAATAATACCGAAACCTAGAGATTTAATTTGCCTACGCCAATGAAAAGTAGGGACATTTAAACGTGTTTATTCCTTGAGAATTAAATGGGTATTCTAAGGCTCAAAGATTCCCCTCCAGCTTCACCACTGGTAGATATTTACAACTTGTGTGACCAATATGTTTAAGTGATACCCGATCGTTATACGGGATGAATTTTCTTAATTACCGTAGTAATTGTGTATAGGCAATATCATTTCTAATGTTGTTTGCGCTGACTCTGTCAAGCTATCGACGCTAGCTGCTCTCAGGAAACACCACATTCGCAGTTTAAAAGGAAAATTAAGTAATATTATAATACTTGTATTTAATAAGGCCTATATTTTTTACTTATTTGATATTAGTTAGTAGACATGGATATAACGATAATATCTGAATTATATACGGTATTCTTCATGTTGGCTGAAGAAGACCTCATTGCTAGGTTGAAACATGTCAGCTACCTTTGATATATGAATAGCTATGTTTTAGTTATGTAATGATTGAGCTATATTGAACAATTTTTAAACTTTAAAATATTGTTTATATGTCATTGTGCACGCAGAGCTAGACTGCTAGTATGTCATGCTATCACTTCTTTGTGTTGTTTCACGTAAGGGGTTTGGACATCGTGGACATTTATCCCCGCGTACTTGGGTGTATATATAGATAGATTTTGTCTGATAACCTGTGTTATTGAGGTGTTTGTAGTAGTAGTCTGTGTGTATTTGTTATGCTGGTAAGGAAGGAGGTACCCGTGGCCTTAAAGTAGGAACCACCCCTTCATTTGCCTGGAGTACAAATGGGGAAACCACGAAAAGAACCACTTCCAGGATGGCTGCGGTGTGAATCAAATTCACCTCTTCTCATTTTTGCCTCACGAGGCCGAGTATACCCCGTTCCAGACTTCACACCAGAATTAGGCTAAATTTCTTAGCAGAGCTGGAAATCGCCTTACATGTGTTATACAGTATTATAATATGTCCGTTTTTCAATATTTACTTTAGTTTAATTTTGCAAAGCCTCCGTGGCTTAGGCGGCAGCACGCCGGCCCATCACCGCTGGGTCCGTGGTTCAAATCCCGGTCACTCCATGTGAGATCTGTGCTGGACAAAACGGAGACAGACAGGTTTTTCTCCGGGTACTCCGGTTTTCCCTGTCAACATTTCATTCCAGCAACACTCTCCACTATCATTCCATTTCATCTGTCATTCATTCAATCATTGCCCCAGAGGAGTGTGTCAGGCTTCGGCAGCCGGCACAGTTCATATCCTCGCCGCTAGATGGGGGCTTCATTCATTCCATTCATTCCATTCCTGACCCGGTCGGAGACTGGAAGCAGGCTGTGGATTTTCATTTTCACTTTAGTTTAATGTTGCCAAATGGAATTGTTCATGAAAGCGCTCCTGAAATTATACCATTTCAAAACGATTCATAAAAATTCAAAAGTACATTTCCTTTCAAAAAGTTTTTGACAAAGCAAGGGTAGAGTCTTGAAGAACATACGTGATAAAAATCGATTACTTCCTGTTAATGGGCTGTCAGAGAAATGTAGACCTAAATCAAAAGTTGGAAATTAGCCTGCGGAATATACACACATCAAAAAAAGTTTTGGATCACCTCGGTTCCAAGAGTTCCGGAACCTTTAAATACAAAGGGAATAGAGATCAACACAAACAACATTTCAGCTCGTTTTATTGCTCATGAGACCCACACATTGCATGTTGTACCATCATACAGCTAGACTTTCAGCATTTGTGGTCCAGATTGCAGTACACACCACTACCTCTAATACCCAGTAGCACGTCCTCTTGCATTGATGCATGCCTGTATTCGTCGTGGCATACTATCCACAAGTTCATCAAGACACTGTTGGTCCAAATTGTCCCACTCCTCAACGACAATTCGGCGTAATTCTCTCAGAGTGGTTGGTGGGTCAAGACGTCCATAAACAGCCCTTTTCAACATATCCCAGGCATGTTCGATAGGGTTCATGTCTGGCGAACATGCTGGCCACTGTAGTCGAGCGATGTCGTTATCTTGAAGGAACGCATTCACAAGATGTGCACGATGAGGTCGAGAATTGTCGTCCATGAAGACAAATGCCTCTCCAATATTCTGCCGATATGGGTGCACTATGGGTCGGAGGATGTCATTCAGGTATCGTAAAGCCGTTTCGGAGCCTTCCATGACCACCAGTGGCGTACGTCGGCCCCACATAATGCCACCCCAAAACATCAGGGAACCACCACCTTGCTGCACTCGCTGGACAGTGTGTCTAAGACGTTCAGCCTGACCAGGGTGCCTCCAAACACGTCTCCGACGATTGTCTGGTTGAAGGCATATGCGACACTCATCGGTGAAGAGAACGTGATGACAATTCTGTGGGGTCCATTCAGCATGTTGTTGGGCCCATCTGTACCGCGCTGCATGGTGTCGGGGTTGCAAAGCTGGACCTCGCCATGGACGTCGGGAGTGAAGTTGCGCATCATGCAGCCTATTGCGCACAGTTTGAGTTGAAACACGACGTCCTGTGGCTGAACGAAACGCATTATTCAACATGGTGGCATTGCTGTCAGGGTTCCTCCGAGCGGCAATCCGTAAGTAGCGGTCATCCACTACAGTAGTAGCCCTTGGGCGGCCTGAGCGAGGCCTGTCATCGACAGTTCCTGTATCTCTGTACCTCCTCCATGTCCGAACAACATCGCTTTGGTTCACTCTGAGACGCCTGGAAACTTCCCTTGTTGAGAGCCCTTCTTGACACAAAGTAACGATGCGGACGCGATCGAACTGCGGTATTGACCTTCTAGGCATGGTAGAACTACAGACAACATGAGCAGCGTACCTTCGTCCTGGTGGAATGACTGGAACTGATCGGCTGTCGTACCCCCTCCGTCTAATAGGCCCTGCTCATGCATGGTTGTTTACATCTTTGAGCAGTTTTAGTGACATCTATGAACAGTCAAAGGGACTGTATCTTTGATACAATATACACAGTCAACGTCTATATGCCGGAGATCTGGGAACCGAGGTGATGCAAAACTTTTTTTGATGTGTGTAGGATATTCTGGAGTGGCATAGCAACGAGGTCATCTTCCTCTCTTAATTACAGTTATGCTTTTGAAGAAGGAAAGAGAAATGAACAAATGGAATGGGTATGGGGAGGAAAAAAATTGAAGGACGTCGGGATTGGTAGAGAACAACAGTCAAGTTCAAGGACCGAGTGTGGAGTATATCATACTGGATTCAGTTTACCTGATTATAATGTTCCACCAATCAATACAAATTCTATTCAAATGCTAGCACATGTTTTGAAATACAGTGGTATCTTCTTCGGCGTTTATACAATATTAAAATAAAATAAAATGGATATTCTTTCAAATAATTTGACAAAATAAAATAAAATATGTTAATATAATTTTCAAAAACGCCTTCGTGGCTTAGGTGGCAGCACGCCGGCCTCTCACAGCTGTTTCAAATCCCGGTCACACCATATGAGATTTGTGCTGGACAAAGCGGACGCAGACAGGTTTTTCTCCGGGTACTCCGGTTTTCCCTATCACAAAGTTAATTCCAGCAACACTCTCCACTGTAATTTCATTTCATCGATCATTCATTTAATCATTGCCCCAGGGGAGTGCAACAGCCTTCGGCAGCCGGAACAGTTCATATCCTCGCCGCTAGATGGGGGCTTCATTCATTCCATTCCCTGACCCGGTCGGTCGACTGGAAGCAGGCTGTGGATTTTCATTTCAATTTTCAAAAACACTCTGGAAATGCTGTTTCCCGTTGCATCTCGTCTTCTTCTTAGTATTTATCTCGCTGAATTTCAGGGTCTGCTGTTATGTACTTTCCTATACACTTGATGTGGTCTTGCGCATCTCCAGAAGAGACATTAGCCACATGCATATCCTCCCGCAGTGTGTCAAGCCCGCGCTTCTTTGGTGGCCCCCGTGGTCTGCGACCCTCAGGACTGATGTTTAAGGCTCTTCTCGCAACGAAAGAACAGCTTCTGCATAGTACGTGGTCATACCTTTGCAAACGGTTCTCTCTCATCTTCTCAGAGATTGGGCCACACCAAATGCCATTCGAACATCTTCATTTCTGATGTGGTCCAGTCTTGTGAGTCCTATTGGCCAGCGAAGCATCTTCATTTCCATGGCATGCAGCTGTTGTTCATGTCTTCTTGTGGCTGGCCAACAATCGGTTCCATACAGTCTAATGATGGTTTTATAAAATTTAGATTTCAGGTACATTGGCACCTTCCGATTGAATATGACTCCTGTAACTTGGCGCCACTTCATCCAGGCAGCGTTGATTCTGCTTAGAACATTCGGGAGCGTGTCACCATCCGATTGGAGAAGTGACCCCAGATATTTGAATTGATATGTTTTAGGAATCGCAACGCCGCACAGTGGGGCAAGAGTGCCTCAAATGCGGCATTAATTCAAAAACTGAAAATGGTCGTATGATGATATTTTTGGTATAACAGAACACTAGAAGACTTGCTCGACCATGTTGAAACACGTTGTGACCTTCACCACACTGCGTCTCGCTTGGGGAGCCCACAGTAGTTGATATATTGCAGAGCAATATTTGTGTGTCAGAAAAATCGTTCTTTAAACGTCTGCTTATATTTACCATCTTGAGATATAAGAAGGTGAATATTTATGTTCAGAGGCAGTCCGAGCATGCATTGTTGATTTTTTCTAGTGGTTGTAGCCTATATATTGTAGATCAGTTTAGTTTTGCTGCTACTTTTTGTCCCTTTTTTGTAAATGACAATAAAATCAAGAACATAGAAAATCTGCGGGCGTCAAATAAAATCATGTTTGGGTTTATTTCAGGTACCAGCTCAAATGAAATGTTCATCACAAGAAGAAAATTTCTGGAAATCATGAAACATTTAGAGTTTTTGCCTATAGCACGGCAAGATATTTCGTTCAGAATCTCCTAAACTGCATAAATACAGTATTTGATATATTGACCTTAAATATTATCGTCCACATTGATTCCTATAGGACAGTTAACAGAGGAAGCACGTAATAAGGACTTCAAAAAATTGCCGGGAAAATTATTCCAGAAAATGTAGTCGACAGAAAACAAATGCCGATATTTTAAATTAATTTTTGGTGAATTCTGATCCACTTATCACAAGCAAGAGGAATCTTCAAAAAAAAAAAAAAAAACTTCAAGGCCTCCCGAAAGAAGCATTAGATTTATTAAAATCTCCATTCATATCTAAAATTAGTCCATGAGTCGGGATGATGATGATGATGATGATGATGATGAAGGGAGTGATGGTAGGAATTGAGACAATTGTACTTTCACTAGTTCTAAGGTTTCATGTGATTTAAGTTGCTTTCTCCATTTCCAAAATAATTATTTTGCTACAGTTATAATTTTTACAATGTTTTACAACTATTATATTAATAAACAAATGCCAAATGAACTGTATGTTCACTTTTCGTAAGACAGAAACATTCTCTTGTTAATTATACATAACTTAGGAATCCTATTAAGCAAAATTAGCATTAATGCCACATTTGAGGCACTCTTGCCCCACTGTGCGCCGTCGATGTTAATTGGCCCATCACATTGCACTCCACACTCTAGGTACTCAGTCTTTCTGCTGTTCAAGGAGTCTTTCCAACGCTGGACTAGGTGTTGTAAATCTAGACAGGATTCACAGGCGACCATAACATCATCAGCAAAGATTAGAGTCCAAGGGTGCATCTCGTAATTGTCATAAATTATAGCCAACTCATATGCATTTGTAAACACACACACATTAGAATAGTGAGATTCTTTTCCTAGAGCGGGGCCGGCGACCAGCTGCCGAGCGCGCGCGTCTTCCGCCAGCCAACCGAGCTCGGGCCGACGAGAGTGCGCAGGTCTAAACCGTAACAAAGTACATTAATTAATGGTAAATTCACCAGAAAATCATGATTGAAGAACTTACCTTTTCACAGAATATGCTGAAAATGTTCTCCTTCAGCTGACAGACAGGCGTTGTACCGTGTAAATAAATTAGCGTTTACACGTTGTAATTCCCTTCTGTTGTGAGGGATATCTGCTGCCGTATATTGTTCTCCAGCTCCACTAGAGTACGGGTAATTGATCTGTACAATATGTATTTTAAATTACCCCACAATTAAACATCAAATGTGCTTCGATAAATTGCAGTAAACACGCAGTGGGGAACAGGAGTAGCTACATAATGTAACGATGTAACTTCCAAAGTTCTAATCTTTAACTGGTGACGTGAGGTCATCCAGATTCCCAAGATATAAAAAAAAAAAACACCTATGCTTCTTTAATTAAATCTTGCAAGAAGCTTTTGTTTATGTGCGCTGACACTTCACACCTTCGTAGATGAAAGTTTAGTGACTTAATAACTTTAATGAACCTTGTTATCTCGCCTGCGCGCTATACGCGGTGCAAGCTCGGTTGGCTGGCGGAAGGCGCGCGCGCCTGGCAGCCGGCCGCCGGCCCCGCTCCAGCAAAAGAATCTCACTGTATATAGATATGGCAACACAACCACGGAATTTGTAGTATCTCCAATGACAGATGATTGAAGATAAAACTAGCATTTGGACATTTCTCTTCATTCCAATACATTGCATGTGTGGGTTACTTGACGTATGAGAGCATGGCATTGGTTTTCAATTATAGCCTATAATATAGGGCAGGGGAAGACAGCTTCAAGCCGTGTGACGTGTCGAAACGAAAGGCAAGCCTATCAGTTCGTGTTACGTCAGGCGAGTAATACCATGTTGCCTAGGTCAACGGCGCTGTGCGTAAGTACCTGGAAGGGTCAGTCCGATGCGAACAGGTTGTATGCACTTCAGTTCTATTTACGTTATAGCATGACTGTCCTTCACATTAACTACTTTTGTTACTAATTTTTGATAGGAGAGAGCCGAAATGTCATTGGTTATAATCTGTGATCAATTGTGTAATTGCAACAAGGAGCATTAACATTACGGCATCCAATACGTTCAGTTCATTGTGCTATTAACTCCAGATATGTTTCCTGTCTTTCCTACGTGGCTGAATCCCGCATGCCTCAAACTAAATCCTCGTCCTCTGCCGCAGGCGTACAAAGCGCGCTGACGTCACAAACTACACTCTTCTTCGCTGCGATCATGTACAGCGGTGTAAGATGACGTCCCACCAGCACCGTCTGTCTTCCCCTGATATAGGGAATCATTCACATAACAGCACAGAATGATTAGATCCGTATGGAAGTACGTATACAGTATTAAAATTTTATGAAGCATTCCAATCGACTGCAGTGGGAATAGGCTTACAATTGTGGCTTTAAATGTGGTAGATGTCGAGAGTGAAGTCTCAATTCCATCTGTCGGTGTTTTCAACTTCACAACCATCTATCACGGTTCCATTGACCAGTTTGGAAACAGCATATCCAGAGTGTTTTTTGAATATTATCATATACAGTATATTATTTCAGTAGTATAGAACCCTCCTGAGGCGCTCACAAGCGACCGATCGTGGCAAATGGGCATTCAATTGAAAGAGAATAGACATTAGCAGTGACGAATTGCACTCTGAAAATGAAAATCCACAGCCTGCTTCCAGTCTCCGACCGGTTCAGGAATGGAATGAATGAAGCCCCCAACTAGCGGCGAGGATACGGACTGTGCCGGCTGCCGAGGCCTGACGCACTCCTCTGGGGCGATGATTAAATGAATGACAGATGAAATGAAATGATATTGGAGAGTGTTGCTGGAATGAAATTTTGACAGGGAAAACCGGAGTACCCGGAGAAAAACCTGTCTGTCTCCGTTTTGTCCAGCACAGATCTCACATGCAGTGACCGGGATTTGAACCACGGACCCAGCGGTGAGAGGCCGGCGTGCTGCCGCCTAAGCCACGGAGGCTTACGAATTGCACTCTAATTTAATATATATATAAGACTTAAAATAATGTACCAAGTGTGCGATTTGCAGATACTGTTGCTGTAGGGAAATACTCTCCATAATTGCTGTCCACTTCACATTTTGGCCGCTGTGACGCCTATGTCATGTCATTTTAACATTCTGAGGTCTTTCCTTTAGCATTTTGCATGGATTTCAGAAACAGTGAATCAAAGGAATGAGTAATCAAATCGTATAATTTCATGAGTATCGAATAACCGGTGAGTGTTATGATGATCCAATTTTCGGCGATTGCCTTCTTATGTTAGGGAACGTAGAACTGGGAATTCTAACTAAAATGTAAATAGTGTTCTATAATAATAATAATACCGTTAATAATAATAATAATAATAATAATAATAATAATAATAATATCGTATGGCCTCGGATGCCGGTTGCAAGCTTTGTAATTTGACACCCAGAGGGTAGCTTGCATGTCGAATTTCGTTGTTCCTTGAATCACTATGGAAGTCAAGGAGGTTAGATATCTAAGCTCCTTGATGTGTTCTATAATCATTTGCTTGAAATGAAATCATAACAGCCTTTTTCCTTAAGTCTCTCCTTATAAACCTATTGGGTAAAGTATGACTTATTGTACCCTTGCACAAGTTCATACATAGTCATGCTTTGGATAGCTCAGCGGTTCTCCAGGGTGGAGCGTCCAATCCCCCAGCATGATACATATATTTAGGATCAGAATCAACAGGTCTACACTTCAAATAAACTCAAAATTTACTATTTAACACATATTTAATATTACTCAAATTTGAGGCGCTACAAAGATACAAAAATACACATAAAAACTCAAAATACAACATATCCTTTCATAATCATTAACACTTGTTTCAATATAGCAAGGAATCGCTTAAATCATCTAACAAAATCAATAGATGAGGTTCCCATGAACCTTTCATACAGTACAATAGAATGTTCGTTTTTCAGAGCTCCGTACGGTTCCAATAGTCCTTTATCAATCTATTTGTTATACTCAACATGATTATTTTCTTTTAAAATGGAATATTATACCATGCACAATCGACATTTGTTCATAATAACAATAATTATCATTGATAAATTTTCGTTGGGTCCACATGAATAAAAATATTATATCTCTCTAGTTTCTTTCTTATGGGGGACGTTCGTGCTACCCCAAGTACATAAAATACTGAAATTATTCAAATTAAACAGAAACTCCCTGCACTGTTTAAGGTCCATGTTACTGTAGCTCGAGTTTTTATTTTCTGAAAATATGTCACACGACGGGATTTTCAACATTATTTAAACAATAATCTTTGTTTACCGGGATCTGAAAGATACTTTGCAAGGTGATAAGTTTTTACTAATGAGGTCACGGAGTCAATCTCAATGCCCTTACTCAAATGTTTACAAGTCTGTCTGCACTGCGTGCTTACAAAAGAGATCATATGGTCTGGCGACCCTCATTAAATGTGTCAGGCCATCGAAGTGAAACCCACAGTCTGATCTCTGGCCAGACGGGAATTCCTGTATAGGACTTGGCTCACTGAATGTTTACCATTTACTTCTCTTACCTCGAAAATACTTTACAATATAACTTTTTACTTTAAATTAGCGCGGTTATTATACTCCGCCTATATTTGCTCAGGTGAGATAACTAACTGCTGAGTATCCACGTTGCCGGGTGTAAGGGACGATAATTTATAAAGGGGCTCTCAAATGACATGACCCTTGGTTCATGCCTCATTCACTCCTGGGAATATTTCATTTTTGGAGGATTCGAAAACACACATTACGTAGCGGGAACTTTAACCTCAGTCCTCCTCTCTTTTAGCGACATTCAGGGCGGTACGAAAGCAGACCCCTGCACGCAATACATAAATAACAAGATGTCCTAGGCATACATTTGTTCCACTTCACCGCACCCAACTCCACTCGGAATTAGCTCTTCCTGGTATCATTAGTAGCAATTCCTAGCTTCTGACCTTATATTCGCTTTAACAGCGTGTACAACGTATTATTTTGTGTAAAGTTTTCCAGAAGGCTTCTAATTTCTAGCCGTCCTTATAATTCTCCCGTTATTTAACATGCCCTTTCATTTTTATAAATAAATTCTTGGCACACTTTATTATTCACACGAATTCAACAATATTCATTTTTTTCATTATTTCTTTAGCCAAAGGCTCCCACTCTATCCTTTTTTTTTTTTTTGAGTATTACAATTCAACAATTTCTTCTAACTGAAGTTTCTAGTTATTATTCCTTGCTCAAACAGTGTATAAACACTCTGTTAATACATATACATTATTAAACCAAAGCGTATATCTCCACTTAAGTTTTATTCCAACATTATTTGACATCATACTTTCACAATTTAAATATATTTCAGATCCGTCTGTTTTCATTACACACGTTTCACATAAAAATGCCTGCTTTAAATATGTTTGACATTTTTAATAATTTAGAGCTGCACGAACTCCCTCCAAAATAATACATAATCAAAAGCTTGTACTCACATTTTTCTTCCGGTGATGTCCTGGCAACCCAATGGCTGATGACTTGTTCGCCCAGATCATCTTCCATTTTAACACTTTCCACACAGAACCTTTCTTCAATAATCTTATAATTACTCATATTGATTAAACTGATATCCTCTTTTTGAGGGTTCTTTGACATGATTTTATACACTTATAACACTTATTTATTTATTTATTTACTTATTTATTTAACATATGGCTTTTAGTGCCGGGAGTGTCCGAGGACATGTTCGGCTCGCCAGAGGCTGTAGCTGCTTTAAGTGGACACCACTAGGGTGAGCTACAAGTTCCGTTGAATTTCAAATAGTTCCAACTTTCGCTACCAGATGTCACTGATACCCAGTGGTGAACGTTGGAACATTCGATATAGCGTTTCAACGAAATATAACCTAGAAATTTAGCTTCACACAAGTTTAGTTAGTAGAAGGATCTTTTATATGCCATAAATCTCTGACATGGGACCGCCGACTTTACTTCCCCTCCGAAGGTAGGCATACTGAAGGATTATAACGCTCTTAAAAAATCCGACGACTTCGGCTGGGTTTGAACCCGCTATCTTGGGTACAGCAGTTCAGCATGCTACCAACTACGCCACCGAAGCCGCTACTTATAACACTAAATGACACTCAAAGATAATAATTTCTACACACAAAAATATTTTTACACTCAAAATACACAATTTTACATTCAAGCTTAATTCCTGCTTGCTTAATACGCGTGATTTTATTTATTCACACGATTCACTCTCCTATGACCTTCACCAAGAATGTAGACACTAGCGACTCCTGCTGTTATCCTAACAGCTGTTGAAGTTGATTGAGAGTCTGGATACTGCTACCCGTTCATCCAATGATCACCTTGGTGATATCAATGTTATACTGTAGGCTTGTTCCTTATCGGCCCTAATGTCCTAATAACTGGCACGATACTGTCTAAATACGGCTCTTCGTTTCGACTATGCCGAAAAGTCTCCTCTGGGTTCAAGTCCTAGAGTCGCTGTCTAAGATTTAACTAGCGCTCTATTATTAATGTTTCTCCACTAATTTCCGCGTTTGGAACAGTCTTAATAGGATATCGTCTTTGTATTCCTTCCCTTAACGCTTTGAAGTATTACACTTACTTCACCGATATTCACCGATTTGATTCGTATTGTAGTTCCGAATTATTGTCACTCATAGATTCAGAATTCCCAGGCTCAGGTAAATTCAGAATCACTAGGCTTTGTTTTGACCCGATTTGGTCTTAATGTACTTTATCACTGTTTAACACTCTCGGTGTTTCACGACTTCCTTGATACTGGCGAGATACTCTAACACCTTGTCCGATGTTCACTAACTGATCTCTTATCGCGCAGTAAGAATTTTACTAAAGTCCTTGTTGACTTGATACTTTCTGCAGTGAAAGTATGGCAACTCACTATGGTTCCATATACGCGGCGTGACCAATTTCTGATCTGCTGGACGCGATGCGGCACTTCTACTCACAGAAGTCCACTGAAGTCGGTGTTACGATACAGCGCCTCTCCTCACAGAGGTCTCTGAAGACTGAATATCGATGGTTGAAACAGTGCAACGCGCATTAGTGCTTGCTAATATTGAATACTGTGGTTGAGACAGTACCACACGCTCACGTGCTATTGGTAGACTGAATAATGTTTGCTCAAAGTGCCTGCTATTTATTCAAAACTAGCTAAAAATAGTACATTGTGCTTCTTCTCGAAACTAACTTCTAAATCAAGCCTCGTACGCTTGTATAAAAATATATCCATATTCCTCATCATTTCAATGTCTCAAAACTACCTTCATTTCCAAAAATCGATCGTAGTTTATATTTTATAAAAATTAATAAGTGCTCTTGCTCTATGTGGGTGGCAATTCTTTTTTCCATCCCCCAGCGAGCCTCATGGGTACCTCCCCAAAAGACGTCATGCTGACTCGACGTTCTTATTCTATTCACGTATTAAAAATTTGTATGCTTATTAAAATTCTAATTTCCAGAATTATTAATATTATCGTTCTCAGATTTCAATAATTTTTCGTGGTTCTTGAAACTAGGGATATTTCACCACGATTTTTGGCTCCGCCCACAACAACGTTGCCAAAAGACTATCTAGTAATCTCTCTCGAGGGATTCCCCTGTCTGCCTACTCGCATGGAAATTTCCTTGGCCTCTTGCATGATGTTGAATCTCGAGGCTGATTAGCGTTGCACACGTATTCTCATTGACGCATACACAGCTGCCTCCTATAAATCAGAAGCGGCTTCGGTGGCGTAGTTGGTAGCATGCTGAGCTTCTATGCCCAAGATAGCGGGTTCAAACCCGGCCGAAGCCGTCGGATTTTTTAAGAGCGTTAAAAATCCCTCAGTATGCCTTCCTTCGGAGGGGAAGTAAAGCCGGCGGTGCCATGTCATTGATTTATGGCATGTTAAAGAATCTTCCACTAATTACACCAGTGTGAAGCTAAATTGTATAGGTTAGAAATGTAAAAACGCTCTTAGGTTTCTACGTTCGTTGCCAAGAGCCGACTGCGGTGGCGTCTAGTAGTCTAGTTCTGAACTTGGCCTAGTAGTCGTTGACGGTGGCGTTTGGCGGCAAAAGTAGGAACTATTTAAAAATTCAAAGTTGCAGTCCTTACTTGAATTAAAAAACAGATACACACACTAATACAGCCATCTCATTTAACACCGGTTATCAGACAGATTCTACACACACCCAAAGTACACGGGGCTACATGACCGCGTTGTCGCAGCCCCTAAACTAAGGAACCAACCACTATAAATCAGATAACTAGACGGGTCTTAATGCGTCACATCGTAGACTTTCTCAATTCTCAAACCAAGTTCTGTATTAAGATTCTATGAATTTCTTACTTAAAGACCACGGGGTCGATCCCTTGTACTCCCCCATATGGGTACATTATGAACTTGCGGGATTTCTCGCGCGGGTCCGCTAGTATATTTAAATATTGAAAACCTTTATTTGTAAGGATATCCATTTTATTTTAATATTGTTTAGACGCTGAAAAATATATCGTATATCGAAACATGTATTCACGTTTGAATATAATTTGTATTGATTGGCGGAGCATTTTAATGAATTATCTATTAATCAATTCAGAAATTTTCTTACATTTTCCCGAAATTTTCGTGATATACCTGTTTAACATTATGAAGAGTTTCCTCGCTACTGCTTGTAATGCCCCTGGCTTTCTTATTGTCGCCCTGGTGTCTTAGCAGTCACTACATGAAGTATATAATAAAATGTCAGTTCACTTGTTCACCAGCACTCTGTCGACGGCCATGAATTCGATGGCAGCCGTGATTCTGGAGGACTTCTGCAAGATGTTCCGGTCCAAGCCGCTCACTGAGAGACAGACCAGTATTCTCATGAAGACTGTGGTTGTCGTCGTAGGAGCGCTCTGCGTGGCCCTCGTACTGGTAGTGGAGCAGCTGGGCCACTTGTTCCAGGTTTGTAGCATGCTCTCGAGGAAAAGTGTATCGTGTCAATTTCTCACAATTTTCTGAAACAAAAGGTGGAATTTTATTATTAAATAGGGCACATGCTAGGAACTTAATGTTGAAAACATGACTTGAGAATTAATATTTTAGGATAACAAAAGAAAAAAATCACAGTCAGTCTGAAAGACTAGACGTTGTATCATTTAAAATGACGCCTGCTACAAATGCTACACATGTTAGACAGGCTCAGGAGGGCTTCTCGCTTTGCTCGAAGCCCCAGGACTCTTTCAACAGACTGCATTACCCATTAACTTAGGCTTCCCGCGCGGGCACCTCTTTAAGGTCACCCCTAACTTTTTACGTTCCTTATATTCCTTATGTCGTTGAGCAGCAGTATTATCAGTTAATTTAATGTTTTTTAACATTTTACGTTCCTTATATTCCTTATGTCGTTGAGCAGCAGTATTATCAGTTAATTCAATGTTTTCTAACTTTTTACGTGCCTTATATTCCTTATTTCGTTGAGCAGCAGCTGAACGCTTCATGATCGACAAGTTGCAAGTCATGCATTATCACTGAGCTAACGCACGGCTTCCCGCGCGGGGAACAACGGGTAGCGGGAGGTGCAAGAATCACGTGAACGCTTCATGCGCTAGTCTGAAATGACATGTTATGAGCCAGGTCTGCATGACGTCACTTCCCGCGCGGCTGCATGACGTCACGTCCGTCACCGTGTCCGTGTCCGTAACGCATAACGATGGACCATAATGACGAAGTCGACAAGATCATTTGAAATGATAAAAGAACCAAATAATAGATTAAATTAAACAAACTTTACTTTCATTTAAATCTGTAGAAAATGTTCCATTTTAAAGACAAGCGATTGCCGATTTCTTGCAGGTTCGTCGCTGAATCTTACAACTTTCTGCTTTTTAATTTTATTATTCCACTTTTGTGTATTAACCGAACGCGTCTTACGTGTTGGCGGCATGGTGACACACACTAAACTGACAAGCCATGGGCACCAAGCGTTAGACCACATCCTTTATCGTATGTAGTTCACTAAAGCTATCACTATGAGTGCTAGTGTTGACCCATACATGGTCAAATCAAAATAGAAATATGTACTTACGTTTTGATAATTTCGAGAATCTGCTTCCCACAAATTGAATGAAGATAAATAATTAAAGAATAGATTAAAACAACCAAACATTAATTTTATTTAAATCTGTAGAACAAGTTCCATTTAAAAAATAAGCGTTTATTAAGCATGACTTTTTCAAAATATTATTCAAGCCGGAAGTAATTTTCAAAATATGATAGAGCTTATTGACGCATTCTGACACTTTTCTGGGTCCTCTATCTTTTCAAAGTTTGGCACAATTTTCAAAATTGCTTACTTTACGTTTTTGCTGAACTGGACCGCTATAGTCTGAGTGTTCTTAGTGTCATTTGAAATTGTTTACAACATTAAAATACACTGTTATTGTAGCTATTACTTAGGTCTGAAATTAACACGATGTCCAAGCAACCAAATGAGACAATAATAATGTTATTATAACCAACTGAGGAAGCTATGCCCGTTAATATGCAGCCTCACAGGGCCAGGCTATTTCCAAATATGGAAGACAAGACGTGTGTTCGACTCACTTTCCGTTATCCATAGAATGGTATTCCGTAGTTTCTCATTTTTAACTCCCTGTCAGATGTAACTCTTCAATCGTTCAACACGAATTTGCCCAATGACTGGGTGGGGGTACAATGTATATAATAATAATAATAATAATAATAATAATAATAATAATAATAATAATATGTATATAATACAGTATATGAATAAAAAGTAAATAACACTCCTGGAAGAAATTACAGGTAATAGTTATGAACACTATTAATGGGGCATAATCCTGAAAAGCCCCATTATAATATTAATCATAACTATTACATGTAATGAATTAGATTTTGCATTGTCACTGAAGAAATGCCTGAGTAATATAAAATATATCTTTTTGTACAGTAAAATGTGTTATGAATCGTTTTGTTTATGTTTGTTCATACTGTAGAGCGAGTCACTAGCATTTATTGAGAACATAGGTATTAATTTCTGTCCAGAGTATTTATCACGTTTTACCATTTTATATTACTGTGGTACCGTACCTAGTTGTCTTTAGTCCACTATGAAACTAAAAAGGAATCGTATGTATTTCATTGTTTAAATTACGATTTATTAGCATTCGTATTTAAAGTTATTTAGTAGCCAGCATTTATTGCAGAAAATATGTAGTTTTATTTTCTTTTTAGAATTTTGATTATTGTACATTAATTATATTGTTGTGTACTACCTTCATTTTTACAAGAGCTCTGCTAAGGACGAAGAGAAATTAACAGACAGGCGAACGAGGGCACCAGCTTATCCAACAGACCCGTGTATTGGGCTGCATACCTCCCAGGCGTTATTCGCGTGTTTAAAACTGCTGTAACGTTTCTGATCATGAGTGTCTTTTTTAAGTTTGGTTGGTTGGTTCCTCAGTTTAGGGGCTGCGACAACGCAGTCATGTAGCCCCGTGTACTTGGGGTGTGTGTAGAATCTGTCGGATAACCAGTGTTAATTGTGATGACTGTATTAGTGTGTGTTATCTGTTTTCAATTCAAGTGAGGACTGCAGACATTGAATTTTTTCAAGTAGTTCCTACTTTTACCGCCAAACGCCACCGTCAACGACTACTAGTTCAGAACTTGATTACCAGATGTCACCGCAGTCGGCTCCTGGCGACGAACGTCGGAAACTAAGAGCTTTTGTCGAATGTTTAAGCTATATACAGGGTGTAACAAAAATGTACGGCACAAAATCCAGGACACATTCCTCACACGTAGACGAAGAAATTATGGTATATGAACATGGGTCCGAAAACACTAGGTTTCCATGTTATACCTCATTGTTTCCAACTCATTGATCATGGGAAACACACAAGAGCGGAACGTACCAGCATACCACATGCAACTCTTTTTCACAGGGGATATTCAATATGTCCTCCGTTCGCATTGATACATGCATCTACCCGCCGTCGTAGCGAATCTCGGATGCGCTGATGTATTCCTGGAGTACTGCATATGGTTTCGCAGTCTTCCATAATACGGGCACGGAGACTCTGAATATTTTGTACTGGAGTTCGATACACAAGAGCTTTAAATGACGTCACAAATAAAAGCCCAGCGATTTTAGGTCCGGAGAGTGTGGAGGCCAGCCAATTGGTCCAGCTCTACCTATCCATCTGTCACCAAATCTGTTACTTATAAGCCGACGGACATTAACACTAAAATGAGGAGGTGCTCCATCGTTCATGAAGTACATGCTTTGTCGCACAGCTAAGGGCACATCTGCTAAGTCACATGGCAACCGGGCCATGTAAAACAAAACACTGTCGGTGTACCTACAATAATGACAACGTAACCAGGCGTAACCAAGAGTGCATATTCCCCATAGTTCTCACGTTCTGTTCTTGTGTGTTTCCCATGCTTAATGAGTTGTAGACAATGAGGTGTAACATGGAAACAAAGCGTTTCTGGACCCATGTTCATATAACATAATTTCTTTGTCTACGTGTGAGGAATGTGTCCTGCATTTTGTGCTGTACATTTTTGTTACACCCTGTATAATTTAGCTTCACACAAGTGTAATAATTAGTGAAAGGTTCTTTAACATGCCATAAATCTATGACATGGGACCGCCGGCTTCACTTCCCCTCCGAAGGAAGACATTTTTTTAAAGTTTAATGTAATGAAATGGATGGCATGGAATAACTGTGACCAGTCCATGGTTTATGTGGTTAGACGCTGACCTTTTAACGCTATATCATATTTTCAAATCTCCGACAGTACATGTGAATGTTTGCTGGAGAAAGCGAAGGTGGTACATATTTTGTCGCCGGAATCTTCCATTACTCCTGGTGATTTAATTCAAGAAATGGTCCCTATATTTTATATATACGGTAGGCGCAGAAAACCCCAATCATCATATTTTATTTAAAATTACACTGGAGGAGCACGACAGGCATAAATGGGCATTAGGAACTAGTAGTTTCATGAAGAACTATACAGCCTATTTTCATATATCCTACTTATGTTAATTGCCTCTATCTACATACAAAATTTCAGTTTGATTGCTGTAATACATTTGTAGATATTGAGAACCGTCTAAATATTTCGGATGGTCGCCATGTTGGCTTTTTATATATGTAGGTCTTAGAGTTATGTACTATTACATGAAGATTATTGTGTAGGTGTACTATTAAAACATCAATTGCATGTTTAGGACACAAGAAATGAAAATCAGATTTATAAAATTCGCAGAGCTGCCATCTTGTTGTTATGAAAACAATTTAATTAAATTGAAATTTGTATTAGCATTTACCATACCAAGTTTTACTGCGCTCGTATGGTTAAATCACGAGATACGTCAATTTTAATATTTATATTTCACGACGCCGGCATGTTGTATTTGTGCTCACCAGGTTATTGAAACTCCTATAGGTGAACTTATATATGTAGCCTCTATCAACATACAAAATTTCAGTTTGATTGCTTTCATAGATTAATAGATATTGAGAACCGTCTAAATATTTCGGTTGGTCGCCATTTTGGATTTTTATATATGTAAGCCATAGAGTTATGTACTATTAGATGACGATTTTTGCGTAGGTTCATTATTCAAACGTTCACTTCGATCGCATGATTAATACACGAGAAATAAAAAAAAAATATTTTAAAATTGCACACAGTCACCACCTTGAGGTTATGTAAACAATTGCACTAAATTAGATGCCAGTGGATAACAATGTGTATAAACATTTACTGCACCATATTTTTCTGCGTTCAGATGATTAAATCGCGAGAAAAGTCTATTAAAATATTTCACCTTCGCTTGGCCGCCATGTTAGTTTTGTATTTTACAGTTCAAGTCTCATAGCTGAATTTCTAGTAATACCCTTCATCAACGTACAAAATTTCAGGGCGATATCAGTAATAGTTTCGGAGATATAGAATGCCGGTGAAATATTTCGCACAGCCGCCATGTTGGATCGGTGAGACATAAAATTTGAAGGGCTCGGTCGGGGTCGGCCAAAATAGTACTATCACCTTACCGAGTTTCATTGAAATCGCTCCTGCCGTTTAGAAGTTATTAGGGACACACACACACACACACACACACACACACATACGCACACACATACACACGGACAAAAGGTGATCTCATAAGCCTATATATTTTTTTTCATAAAATGAAAAAAGGATAAAAATGAGCTTTAAAGGCATTATGCTACTGACGTAGCAATGATAAAACTTACAATCACACAATGAAATAATACGTGGGAATGATATCCACAATGGCTCCTTAAATAAAGAATTAAAGATACCCCTGTACTGCACAAGAAAGAAACCCTATCTTGAAAATTACCTTTAATGACAAAGTTTGAGAAATGATAATATACGTCCAGTCAATGATTATTAGTGTTATTATTATTATTAATATTATTACTATTATTATTATTATTATCATCAATATTAGTATTGTTATTCTAATGAACCGGTTTCGGGCACATTATAATCTTCATCAGCAATGTTTATTGAATATTGAAGTTGCAAGTCAGTGAAATTACATGATAATTTAGAGCTACAACAGTAATTTGTTAGTGCTATTAAGAGAAATAGTTCAACAAGTAGAAATTAAATTTATAATAAAGGAGGTGAGATTCAATAAAACTTCCAAAGATGTTTTCTGCCTAAAATATTTAAAAATAATAAATTCAGATATGTTACAAACTATGATTAATTAATGTAAAAATTGTTTTTCCAAAAGCAGCTTAATGTGAAGTAGGATTGAAGTATAAGACTAAAATGAGATAGAGGTTTGTAATATAACAGCAGAGAGAAAAATGGAAGAGTTATCACTAAATAATTGCGTGGAACCGATGTACATGTACTGTGTAAGTTTGGCATTTGAAGGTTGGAAGAACGAATATTGTATTGTTCTTCCAACCTTCAAATTAATGTTAAATCAACTCAGTGGGCCTATATTGGTTCCATGTAAGTGTTAAGTGTCAACTTTTACATTTTTCTCTCTGCTATCAAACAGAAAACATTTTAGAAATATTATTCAATCTCATCTCCTTTATTATAAATTTAATTTTTACTTGTTGAACTATTTCTCACAACAGCACTAACTAATTACTGTTGTATCTCTAAATTACCATGCAATTATCATGTGCCCGAAATCGGTTACTAAGAACAGTAATAATAATATTATTATTTATTGACTGAAGGTGTAGCTACGCTCGCTAACGCGCAGCGCTAGGACATGGGGCTAAGATATCTGTGGACTTGGTAGACGTGGGTTCGATCCCCACCATCGGCCGTCCTTAAATTTTCCCCATTTTAAACTCCAGGCAAATGCTGGGACGGTACCTTCTGACAGACCATGGCCGCTTCCTTCCACATCCTTGCTTAGTTTCATTCACCTTTAATCATTTTATCTCATTTACTCTTCTCATGAGGTTGGCGTCAGGAAGGTCAGTCGGCCGTAAAATCCACTCGCCACAAGGACTTTCATCGCATCTCATCCCTGTTGAGAACGGGAATAATAAGGGGTAAACATACGTAATACACATTGACTGAAGGTATATTGTCATTATTTCACACCACTGTACTGATAAAATACAATGTACTGTACAACTTATTTCATCGACGATGTTTCCTATTGGACACCATTTGTTTGACTTGCAGGTCTACACGAGTTTTGGCTCGATCACTTACGGCCCTTCACTCGGTGTCTTCAGTGCTGGCCTCTTCCTTCCCTGGGTCAACACAAAGGTAAGTGCTCCTGTCATGTTTCTCAAATTCGAGAGGCTTAAATGATTCACAACAAGATTTCTATAAATTCCTTTTTCATACCAGAAATAACCAATTGCCAATTACTACGAGAGGGGACAAATGGTTATTTTATTTTATTTTACTGATCTCTCAAGATGTACAGTATAGCCACATTATGTGGCTGCCACATGAATAAAGAATGAATGTACTCATGGTAACTGCTTTAGCCCAGTTCCAATGACAATCTTTATAACGGTGTCGAGGATTATAAAGTCCCTATTCATAGTCCTTCCCTAATTATCACTTAAAGGTTACCTACTTATGCACTAGCGAAGGGCGACATGTACACACCCACTTACATGCAAGAAACTTGAGTAAATTTCTTTATAGTAACTTCCTAAATTCGTATAATAATAAAAATTAAACTGCAGCAAAATCCACTAGATTTTTGCCGTGTGTGCCTTCCTTTCGTTATTTAAAAGACCGAGGAATAGACGGGATAAGAAAACCTGGTGTTATTTTCTAATTATCCCTGGAAGAACAATATAATTACGTCTTTCAAAGACGTTATAATAATTTTCCCGCTATGACCAACGCTTTCAATGGCTCTCTCCATGTAATCCCAAATAGCATGCAAAATAACCAGTGATGGACGAAGGAAGGGGGATAAAACTAGAAGCTTGGCTCAGGCAAGGAAAACATTTCTACAGAACACGAATCTGTTGACATCGAATATAGATTTAGGTATTAGGAAGTCATTATTGAAAGCCTTTGTCTGGAGCGTGGCGTTCCATGGAAGTTAAACTTGGACTTTTGGCGCAGTAGAAAAGAGGGGAATAGAAGCATTTGAAATGTGGTGTTACAGGAGAATGATGAAGATCAGATAGATAGATAGATAGATAGATAAACAAATGAATAGGTATTAAGACGGGTGGGAGAGGAGAGATGTTTCTGGCGACTGCTAATGAAGAGAAAAGATAGGTCGGTAGGACACATACTAAGACACCCAGGAATAGCAAACTTAGTTATAGAAGGAAGGGTTGAGGACAAGAACTGTAAGGATAGACCAAGGTTAGAATATGTTAAACAAATTGTCAGGGATGTAAGGTGTAGTAGCTATGCAGAGGGGAAACGATTAGTTCAGGACAGGGAGGTATGGAGAGCTGCATCAAACCAATCAAAGACTGAAGATTCAAACGCACACCAAACATTATCGGAGTCAAAGAAACTTCAGTAAAATATATATTTTCCTTCCCCAGTCAGTTGGCATTGAGGGTGCGCAAATGCGAGGGAACCGTGTCAGTAGATTTACTGGCACATTAAGGGTCCACTTCGGGGCAAAATTCCGGCAGTCTGGAGTCTCTAAAAGCCGCAATATTTACAAGGGACGTAAAACCAACAACTTTGAATTAGTTACATTAAGGAGCTTTATTCTGTGATGTCGCAGTTCATTGTAAGAGGATGCCGGCATCTGTCTTAGTTTCAGCAATACAATCAGACGTGCTCTGCGATCTATCAGACAGCTTCATACTTCTCCTTTTACGAAATTTTGATCGACATTTCTGGTATACACAATTGAAGAGCTCGTTTCCAAAACTCACTAAGTCAGTTTTGGGCGAAATTGAGAAATCCGTTGGATCTTGTTCGTAAGGTGTAGACCTATGTATGCTACTAATATTTTATTCCAGAACTCACTATGTCATCATAAATTGTAACGTAGGATATTGCATTTTTTTTTTTTAAACTGTACTAAGTCAGGCCGTGATGTCTTCCAAACTCTGCTAAGTCTAATGCGCATGCGTACGAGTAAGCTCCTGTTTCCCGCCAAGCCGTGATGTCTTCCAAACTCTGCTAAGTCTAACGTGCCTGTTTCCTGCCAGTAACCTCTTGGCTGTTTCATGTGCTGTATGTTGATGAGCTGTGTTTAAGGGAATGTTTCTACATTTTAAGAAAGTGTACAAGATGAGTGACTTTGATTTAGAAGGATTAAAGAGTCCTCTAGAAGATTCCGGTCGAAGCAGGAAGAGAAGAAAAGATGTCAACACCTGGGATAAAACAAAACGCAAGCATGCAAGAAACAGTTCAAGTGCTCACCCGGCATCTTGTATCGCTTGTAATCATGCTGGAAGACCGAACTATACATGCAAGGTAGGATTGTTGAGTCAAGAAGACATCACTCATTTCCGTGACAAACTGTATGACAACGAATCAAAAGTAGAGCAAGATAACTTCCTTTTAAAATATATTGTAACAAAAGAACCAAAATCACATCGACCAAGAAATGTAGGCAATCCCCGTGCTAGGTTATTAACACAATATTTTATACGGAGGAAAGCCGGCCAGATTATACGAGTTTGTGCTCAATCTTTCTGTTCGGTAACAGGAATGAGTAGATTCAGATTGAATCGTTTATCTAAGAACTTCAATGCTACAGGTGAACAATGTAAAGATGATGATGATGATAATTGTTGTTTTAAGGGGCCTAACATCGAGGTTATCGGCCCCACAATGTAAAGAGAACAGGGGCGGAGGTCATATTAAAGCCAAAGACATGGAAACTGAGGTTTCAATTGTTAATTTCATTAAGAGATTGAAGTGCAGAGAAAGCCATTATGGGAGGGCAAAGAGCGTACGAGATTATATGGACCCAACACTTTCCGTCAAGAAGATTTGTCGATTGTGGAGAGAGGCCAGGGTAAGTGCTTCAAAATCAGTTGCATCTTATAGCAAATTTCATAGAATTTTCCAAACACGATTCAATATCGGGTTTGGGCACCCGAAAACCTACACATGTTCATACTGTGAAGAATTACAAATCAAGATACAAAATAATTCTACATCACCAGCCGAAAGGGCAGACCTGATGGGATGTTACAGATTGCACAAATTACGAGCCAAAAATTTTTATGAAATTTTCAAGCGAGAGGAAGATAATGTTCTGAAAGTAGCATTTGACGTGCAACAGAACCAGCCCCTTCCCATGATTAGAATTTCCGAGACTTTTTATGCTCGACAGCTTTGGTTGTACAACCTAACTTTTATAATTCATGAAAACGTCCAAAATGTGGAAAACACATTCATATATTCTTGGACAGAAGATCAGTCTGGAAGAGGATCGAACGAAGTTGCATCAGCCTTGCATAACTTCCTACACTGTCTTGAAGAGAGGGTTCGTCAAAAGCAAAACCAGAAGTCATTAAATCTCAGAAAACATTGAGACTGTTCTCAGACTCTGCCACAAGTCAAAACAAGAACTCGACCATCATCATCTTGCTAGATTATGTAAACAAAAGTGACATTTTTAATAATGTGGAACACATCCTATCAGAGGACACGATTTTTTGCCTCTGGACCGAGTGTTTGGAAGAATCGAAAAAGTGTACAGAACTCGTGAAAAACTATTAGAGCCACAAGATTATCATGCTATTCTGGAAAAATATGGAGCTGTTAAACTTTTAAAGAGAGATTGGCGGCTACTTGATTTTAAAAGGAGCGCCGATAATATAATGAAAACTAAGCTCCCATTCTTGATGAGGGAGCAGCGTGTTCTTCTGTACAAAAAAGGAAAGAAAGAAGTGTTTGCCAAGAATACCTACAATGGAGACTTCAATGAATACGAAGTGTTAAAGAAGAAATCAGTCCATTCTTGGAGGAAATCGTACAGATTGGTCCATGTAGTAGAGGAATGCAATAAAATATCTTCAGAGAAGAAGGAGGTTGTTGCAGCACTTCTGAAGTTTGTTTCTCTGTCCGAACAAGCTCAGTTGTACTACAATAAAGCTCTGAAGAACTTCGGTGATGATGCAGATCTGGTTGATCACACAGAAATACACTATGCTGAAGAAGAGCCATTTATGTAGTACAAAGTTAAGGCTGTGCGTTTGTTCTTGGAATTTATTTGTTATATATATATATTTTAAATGGCAGATATTGGACAATTTAATAACTTTTTCTGTTCCTCATTGATTTTCAAGGGAAGTTTTGAGCAATCTAGAATAAATCACTAAAATCCCATTGCTTTACGTGCTTGCTTCCGATCTACCAAATGTGTAACTTAGCATGTGCAAGTAGATGTTTTATTCCAGAACTCACTAAGTCTGTAGTTCTTTTCCAGAATTGACCTAAGTCAAGTGACCTAGTTTACTTTTGGAAAAAAAATGGCATTTTAACGTTAATAACTTCAAATTAGGGTTTTGGTTCATTATCATTGTTCTTCACATTAATTTGAAAAACGTCTCTTTATTTCATAATGAAGTAATATTGCCAAAGTAGGCTCCGGTTCAAAAAATGTCTGTCCTGAAAAATCATCATTTTTGACTTAGTGAGTTTTGGAAACGAGGTCTTCAATTTTGTTTGTATATATAAGAAGTAGTTCCGTGAAGAACTATACAGCCTATTTTCATATATCCTACTTATGTTAATTGCCTCTATCAACATACAAAAATTCAGTTTGATTGCTGTAATAGATTCGTAGTTGTTGAGAACCGACTAATATTGCGGATGGTCGCCATGTTGGATTTTTATATATGTAGGTCTTAGAGTTATGTACTGTTACATGAAGATTATTGTGTACGTGTAGTATTCAAACTTCAATCGCATGATTAGGACACAAGAAGTAAAAACGACATTTTAAAATTTCGCACAGCTGCCATCTTGTGGTTATGGAAACAATTGAAAAAAAAAATAGATGCCAGTGGATTAACATTTGTATCAGGATTTACTGTACCAAATTCCACTGCACTCGTATGGTTAAATTGCGAGAAACGACCATGTGAATATTTATACTACGCGTCGCCGCCATGTTGGATTTGTGATCACCAGGTTATTGAAAGTCCTATAGGTGAACTTAGTTCATAGCCCCTATGAACATTTAAAAAATTCAGTTTGATTGCTGTAATATATATATTTGTTTTGATTTTGTCGTGTGGCCTCCTGAGAGATTCGTAGATATTGAGATCCATCTAATTATTTCGGATGGTCGCCATGTTGGATTGTCATATGTTTATTCCATAGAGTCATGCACCATTAAAGGAAAATTATTGCGTAGGTTCATTATTCAAACTTTCACTTCGATCGCATGATTACGACACAAGAAATAAAAACTTAATTTTAAAACTCCCACAACCGCCATCTTGAGGTTATGTAAACATTTGAACTAAATTATATACCAATGCATTATAATTTGTATAAATATTTCCTGTACCAAGTTTCATTGCGTTTGGATCATTAAATCGCGAGAAAGTTGTATTTAAAATGTTCAACTTCGCATGGCTGCCATATTCGTTTCGTAGTTAAGCGGTTTTTGAAAGTCTTATAGATGAACTTCCAGTAGAGCCCTTTATCTCCGTACAAAATTCAGGGTGATACCGCTGATAGTTTCAGAGATATATGATGCCGGTGAAATATTTCACACAGCCGCCATCTTGAGGTTATGTAAACAATTGATGCATTGATGTCGGTGCATTACAATGTATATAAACATATACTGTACCAAGATTTATTGCGTTTGGCTGGTTAAATCGCGAGTAACGTCCATTTAAAAGTCGCAAATTTCCTTGGCCGCCATGTTGGTTTTGTAGTTACCAGGTTTTCAAAAGTCACATAGGTGAACTTCTAGTAGTTCCCTTTATAACCGTAAAATATTCCAGGGTGATATCGGTAATAGTTTCGGAGATATTGAATGCTGGTGAAATATTTCGCACAGCCGCCATGTTGGATTGGTGAGACGTAACGAAATTTGAAGGGCACGGTTGGGGTCATCCGGAATAGTGCTATGAACTTACCGAGTTTCATTGACATCGCTCTAGCCGTTTAGATGTTATTAGGGGGGACACACACCATCTCACACACACCATCACAAACAGACAGACACACGGACAAAAGGTGATCTCATAAGCCTATTTTTCCAAAAATTAAAATAGGCTAATAAATGACACTAAGTAGTCTAGCCCGCGGATGTTAATTTTTATTTATGAACCCATTGACTGGATTTTCATTTCATATTGATTTGGTAATGACTGCCTGCTATACCCTCATTATCTCATATTATGAAACAATTATGTCCATAAAATTAACCATATTAAATAATAATATTAATAATAATAATAATAATAATAATAATAATAATAATAATAATAACAACGGAGTGTTTACAGATTCAAGTATCTGGAAGAATGGCAGGAAGGGACAGCACTAACAACCCGGATTAACTAGCTAGAACTGGCATATTAACTGAGCAAGAATGTTTATCACCAGAAGTGTCTTCCTCGCAGCACCAAATTGAAACACTACTCCCCATTTATTCACCCAGAAGCCCTGTATGCTACAGAGTGCTTGGTACTGAACACGAAAGGTTTGATGGACCAACTGGAGATCCACGAAAGGAAACTTATGAGAAAGATAATGTGACCAGTCGAAGACCAAATCAGGAGCTGTACAGCTTGGTCTCTGCTTTAGGCTACTAAGCAGCGATTTCGTTATTTTGAGGCATTCATTAAAATGGTACCTTGCACATGGTTTGTCACAATTAATTTACATATTCATTCTGGTGAAGGTCGTGTTTGTCTGTTCTCCTGCAGAGTTTATGGTGGTATCCATGTTCTGGACTAGCGCTTAGAGACAGCCCAGCGGGGCTAACGAAGCGACCCGAATACTCACGACAGCAACCGAACATCCATCCTCCTTCATTATCTTTTGACACGCTCCGAGACAGACCAGCGCAGCGGGACAAACCGAACGTGCCCGAAACTTCACAACCTAGACCGTTCATTAGGGCTAGGATTATTATATAAATACCTATTCCTTCCCTTTGCTTATACATAACTTAAACTCATAAATGTCCATGAATTAGAACCTTAGCTATCATCTAATTACATTTTATTGTTACATATTTGATCAAAATGATATGTATTTAACATAACTTTACTTGATTTATTTAAAATTACATATCCTGTCTCTTACTGTAAAAGAAAACTATTTTTTCGCAAGTGTAATATATTTGTTCACTAGAAACTCAGGTACATGAAACGTATTTTCCAAGCAATTCATAAGCTGTTGAGAAATGGCCAGGGAAGATGTTAGTGGAGATAAGGGGATGGGAATTCACGTAGCATCCTGCGGGAGACTCCGCGGCTGGAATTTAGTTTATTTCAGTTGTCCAGTGAGTGCCTGAGAATTAACGCACACAACAACGAATCAAGCGATTATTCACAGAACAAATTACCCGTCGGTAAACGAAAGAAGAATGGTTGCCCAAGGATCATGCCCCGCTTGGTTTGTCTTTATAGTACGTGGAAGAGTTTGACTGATCGGTTATATTCGTGAGCATTCGGGTCACTTCGTTAGCCCCGCTGGGCTGTCTCTAAGCGCTAGTCCAGTCTTCACACTACGCTGCGGATTTTGTCGTTTGGTCCTGTCCATTTCCGCATCGCATCGGTCGCGTAGAATTCGGTCATGAGTTCTTGTCTCTACTGTTGTCTGTTCTGCTTTAATTGCGATTCTTGTTGAGTAGATGGCAGCAAGAACCTAGTTTGTAGATCTTCCATGAGGAAAGTTTCGCGCGCTAATTCATATGCAAGTCTGGTTGGTTGGTTCCTTAGTTTAGGGGCTGCGCCAACGTGGTCATGTAGCCTCGTGTGTGTGTAGAATCTGTCTGAAAACCGGTGTTAATTAATTGTGATGGCTGTAATAGTGTGTGTTAGCTGTTTCTTTTTAAATTTAAGTAAGGACTGCAGACGATAATTTCAAGTAGTTTCTACTTTTGCTACCAAATGCTACCGTCCACGACACCTAGCTGCAAACGTTGCTACAGATGCCATCGCAACCAGCACCTGGCGACGAACGTTGGAACTTAAGAGCATTAATCAAATCTAACCTACAAGTTTTGCTTCACACAAGTGTAGTTAGTGGAAGGTTCTTTTAATGCCATAAATATATATGACATGGCGCACCGACTTTACTTCCCCTCCGAAGGAAGGCATAGTGAGGGATTTTTAACGCTCCTAAAAAATCCGACGACTTCGGCCGGGTTTGACCCCGCGATCTTGGGCATAGAAACTCAGCATGCTACCATCTACGTCACCGAAGCCGCTCATAGGCAAGTTTAGATGGGGCATGTTTCGAAATCCTTATTGCGGCCTTAAGGAACCTTGCTTGAACTAGCTAGTATAATTTTATTAAGAGGTTAGTCTATTAACTTATTTTCTCTAGGGGTCGAATCCCTTCCTCTTATATTCAGTAATTGAATATTTCTTCTAAAATCTCTTCTAGGAATATAAAATTTACACTTGTCGTTTAGATCAGCGTTTCCCAAACTGTGGTACACGTACCACTGGTGGTACGTTCGTACTGCTGCAGTGGTACGCGGTGATGTTACGAACTATATACTATCTATTAAATACGTTACGAAAAACACAAAAATATAAAAATATAAAATTCAAAAATATAAAAACATTGATATGTTGCCGGAGGACTTTAAGGCCAAAGATAAGGAGCAGTTTTATGAATCGAATTGTGATTCAGAACTAAGGCAAACATTTTCAAAGATGACTCTTGTGAACTTTTGGGTCTAGTGGCGTGCAGACTAGTTAGTTAGTTAGTTAGTTAGTTATTGTTGTTTTAAGGGATGGAACTACGAGGTCATCTGCCAATAAAGGCGTGCAGACTATGCAGACATAACTGACAAAGCAGTTAGATTTTTGCTGCCTTTCACTACTTTGTACTTGTGTGAGACTGCATTTTGTTCACTTGTTCATCTCAAGAATAAATATCGGGATAGGCTTCTTACAGTGGAAAACGATCTTCGTTTGAGACTCAGCAATCATAAACCAGACATTCCTAAGTTGGCTTCTAATCTTCAAGCCCACCCTTCACACTGAAGTTGTTGGTTGAACTTTGGTGTTTATGTTTCAATATTATGAGTTGTTTTATTAATATTATTTGTACAGTGCCATTTCTAAATGTTTGAATTGAATAGTTATCGTAACAAATAATAAAACAACTGGACACACTTTCATTATTTCAACTTTAACTCCAACAAACACAATTTACAATCCATCCTTTGGTCTGTTACATAGTGATGGTGGGGGTTATAGTAACTGTATCTCCCAACCATTAGGTGGTGCGCGAGAGATTCTTATCTCTTAAAGTGGTACACACACAAAAATGTTTGGGAAACACTGGTTTAGATGATAACTACCAGGTTTAAGAGTTCCTCCCAGCAAAGGTGTTCAGATCCTTCGCTATCACTATGTCTAAGTACCTATCAAATGCTCTTGACAGTGGTGTAGCTGGTTGTTGTTCACAGGGAGTGTTGGCTGGAGGAGTCTCAGGGCTGATGTGCATGCTGTGGATCATCCTTGGCAGTCAGTTCATCATCGCTGCAGGCGGCATCACGTTCGACACCAAGCCACTCACAGTGGAAGGCTGTGCATACAGTTTCATAGCCAAAAACATCACAACACGAGCTCATACTGACAGGTAACTTGTTAACCGAAGTGTGATATCCACCCTCTGTCAGAAATGTTCGGTGAATGGCCTATATTACGAACGGATTGTTGGCTTACCTGAAACAGCCGTTACTGTCCTTCGAAGTAATCCTGGTGCACTTGTGAAAACGACTGAACTTTTCAGACCTGAGAGGTAACGTTTTAGTCCTAGGCAGTAAGGTACCCCAGAAAATATAGAATATATCTTGTACCCCGCTTATTCATTGGGCACAATCATGTTGACCGACTGAAGAGCTACAAATGACAATGCTGTTGTTTTGAATAAATGCTTATCGAATGTGCTCCAAAAGAGTTACCATTACTGGTCCAAACATACTGTTGATTTGAATAAATTATTATCGAATCTGGTCCAAATGAGTTACCATTACTGGTCCAAACATACTGTTGATTTGAATAAAAGATTATCGAATCTGGTCCAAAGGAGTTACCATTACTGGTCCAAACATACTGTTGATTTGAATAAATGCTTATCGAATGTGCTCCAAAAGAGTTACCATTACTGGTCCAAGCATACTGTTGATTTGAATAAATGATTATCGAATTTGGCCCAAAGGAGTTGTCATTACTGGTCCAAACATATTGTTGATTTGAATAAATTATTATCGAATCTGGTCCACAGTTACCATTACTGGTCCAAATACTGTTGATTTGAATAAATTATTATCGAATCTGGTCCACAGTTACCATTACTGGTCCAAATACTGTTGATTTGAATAAAAGATTATCGAATCTGGTCCAAAGGAGTTACCATTACTTGTCCAAACATACTGTTGATTTGAATAGATGATTATCGAATCTGGTCCACAGTTACCATTACTGGTCCAAACATACTGTTGATTTGAATAAAAGATTATCGAATCTGGTCCAAAGGAGTTACCATTACTTGTCCAAACATACTGTTGATTTGAATAGATGATTATCGAATCTGGTCCAAAAGAGTTACCATTACTGGTCCAAACATACTGTTGATTTGAATAAAAGATTATCGAATCTGGTCCAAAAGAGTTACCATTACTGGTCCAAAAATACTGTTGATTTGAATAAATGATTATCAAATCTGGTCCAAAAGAGTTACCATTACTGGTCCAAACATACTGTTGATTTGAATAAAAGATTATAGAATCTGGTCCAAAGGAGTTACCATTACTGGTCCAAACATACTGTTGATTTGAATAAATGATTATCGAATCTGGTCCAAATGAGTTACCATTACTGGTCCAAACATACTGTTGATTTGACTAAATGATTATCGAATCTGGTCCAAAGGAGTTACCATTACTGGTCCAAACATACTGTTGATTTGAATAAAAGATTATCGAATCTGGTCCAAAGGAGTTACCATTACTGGTCCAAACATACTGTTGATTTGAATAAAAGATTATCGAATCTGGTCCAAAGGAGTTACCATTACTGGTCCAAACATACTGTTGATTTGAATAAAAGATTATCGAATCTGGTCCAAAGGAGTTACCATTACTGGTTTAAACATACTATTGATTTGAATAAAAAATTATCGAATTTGGTCCAAAAGAGTTACCATTACTGGTCCAAAAATACTGTTGATTTGAATAAATTATTATCAAATCTGGTCCAAAAGAGTTACCATTACTGGTCCAAACATACTGTTGATTTGAATAAAAGATTATCGAATCTGGTCCAAAGGAGTTACCATTACTGGTCCAAACATACTGTTGTTTTGAATAAATGATTATCGAATCTGGTCCAAATGAGTTACCATTACTGGTCCAAACATACTGTTGATTTGAATAAAAGATTATCGAATCTGGTCCAAAGGAGTTACCATTACTGGTCCAAACATACTGTTGATTTTAATAAAAGATTATCGAATCTTCTCCAAAAGAGTTACCATTACTGGTCCAAACATACTGTTGTTTTGAATAAATGATTATCGAAACTGGTCCAAATGAGTTACCATTACTGGTCCAAACATACTGTTGATTTGAATAAATGATTATCGAATCTGGTCCAAAGGAGTTACCATTACTGGTCCAAACATACTGTTGATTTTAATAAAAGATTATCGAATCTTCTCCAAAAGAGTTACCATTACTGGTCCAAACATACTGTTGATTTGAATAAATGATTATCGAATCTCGTCCAAAAGAGTTACCATTACTGATCCAAACATACTGTTGATTTGAATAAAAGATTATCGAATCTTGTCCAAAAGAGTTACCATTACTGGTCCAAACATACTGTTGATTTGAATGAATGGTTATCGAATCTGGTCCAAAGGAGTTACCATTACTGGTCCAAACATACTGTTGTTTTGAATAAATGATTATCAAATCTGGTCCAAATGAGTTACCATTACTGGTCCAAACATACTGTTGATTTGAATAAATGATTATCGAATCTGGTCCAAAGGAGTTACCATTACTGGTCCAAACATACTGTTGATTTGAATAAAAGATTATCGAATCTGGTCCAAACTTCTTGCGTCGAGATATTTGTTTGGGATAGGCCTATATTTGTATAGCATTATTCTGCAGGAAATAATGTCATTGTAAATGAGAATTGAACAATTCATAATTCTCTTGTCTTATTCGAGCTGTAGAGGAACACTATTCCTAACGACCTCTTTTGTTTTCAGCGACGTGTTCTACCTGTACCGTTTGTCATACCAGTGGTACACTCTCCTGGGGTGTGCGGTCACCATGTTGGTATCATTGGTCGTCAGTTTTGCGACAGGAGCCAATGATGTCAGTTCTATGGATCGCCGTCTATTGAGTCCCGTCGTTCGTTGGTTCCTACCTAGCCAGAAGCCAGTTAAGGGATATGAGGTAAGGTATATTATTTACGTATTTATTTATCCTCCACTTGGGCAAAATGCTCTGCTGCTAAGATCTACACATATTCATTCAAATTTCAACTCGGCTAAACAAATTGTCAAATGAACCACATAACGATATGAAATTAACCATATAGTAAACTCTCGATTATCCGCGGGCGGTTTATCCGCTTTGTGGATTATTCGCGGTACCTGTAGGAGAACATTTTTTTATTAAAAAAAGAAGGTTTTGAAACCGAAAATTATTTCTCAAAAATTGAAATAAAGTTACTAAATACTTAAACGTAATAAACATAGTAAATAACAAATACCTCACAGATGAAAACATCATGAATCAAGTACGAGGGATTGAATCGGATGACAATGAGGAAACGCGGATGCAGACGACTGTTACTCATGATGCAGCATTAGGACACATTGACAGGATTCTTTAATACATTGAAGAGCAAGACAACGCATCACTTTGTGACAAGATGGTGTTGAGAAAACTCAAATCAAAAATAAAGAAAAAAACGTTTCACTAAGAAAAAGCAAAAGCAAATGACCGATTTTTATTGTTAAACAGTAAATAAGACATATAATAACACACATAACATCGTCTGAGTTTTGTTATGATGTACGTCCTTTTATTGTATAATAAACTTATTTAAAGCACTTGTGTGTAGTTTTTCAGTACCTTCGACCTTTGTTTAACCATTACCAGCAATTTTGCGGCTTATCCGTGAAATTCGATTATCTGCGGTATCCGCGCCAGACAATTCCGAGGATAATCTGGAGTTTGCTGTATTAAGAAGATTTCCTTATTGACGTTATAATCAGAATTAAAATATCATAAGTATTTATTAAAGATAATCCACCTTAGTCGATAAGTTTTATAAATGAAATATATTATACCAGTTTCGGCCACATTGTGGCCCACTTCAGTAATTGTCTTCTAAATGAATTGAAACTAATTAAATTACGAGCAAAGTTGATCAATATTTACATTGGGTTTTCCTTTTCCTCGATAACAATATTATTCATAAAAAGTATTCAAAAAGCAAATCTGTGAACAATGTGTGCTATAAAATAATTTTCTGAAAAATACGTATACCTAAAATATCTGGTGAATGGTAAAACTTTTTTTATAAATAGATCTAAATTTTAACAAAAATCTTGGTATAGTTTTTCATAAGATGAAATGAGGCTCTTTGCTGAGTGAGCATGTTTTGGAAAATGTATTGTATTTATTCCTTGCGTAATTGCACTGTTATCCGTCCAGTCGCACTCTATGGTACCGAGTGTTGGCCCACTACAAAAGAGGTGGAACGTCGGCTAAACGTCATGGAGACAAGGATGCTTAGGTGGACAGGCGGCGTCACTAGAATGGATCATGTTACCAATGTTGATATACGGAAACGTTTCGGAGTGGCGCCGATCCATCAGAAAATGCGGGAAGGCCGTTTAAGCTGGTATGGCCATGTGCTGCGTGCAGATGAAAACACAATAGTTAAGTCAGCATATACCCTGGAAGTCACGGGAAAGAGGTCCAAGGGACGACCAAGGCAGAGGTGGGTTGATACGATCCATAATGATCTGAAGTCTGCACATCTACACCCAGATATGGCTCAAGACCGAAAGAAATGGAGACAACGAATCCTCACAAGTAGGATATATAGGCCGAAGCTGGCACAGGGGCTAATGGGCAAGATGGCCGCCGCGCGCAACCAGCCCTATGTTATTCATATGGAGGGGTTATTCAGTGCTGGCACAGGGGCTAATGGGCAATATGGCTGCCACGCTGTCACAGGGGGAGGTCGGCCGTGTAGTTACTAAATTGAATATTTATTATTAATATTATTATTATTATTAGGTAATTATTAATTGATCATGTGCAATCCAGACCAGCCTTATATTGTCCACTTTTGGTGTAGTTGCTAGCATTTTAGCTGTTTCCCTAGAGGTGTGGGTTTCATTCCCGCCTCAACCAAGAAATTTTATTCTGGGCTGAGAGCTGGACTGGGGTACACTCAGCCTCATAACGTGAAAGTAAGAAAACGTGGGGTTTCATTCATACCTCAGCCATTCCGCCTAATCCAACTTTACCTAACCTACCCTAACCTAACTTAACCTAACCTAACTTCGCCTAACCTAACCTAACCTAACAAACATTATTTATCCTAACCTAACCTAACCTAACCTAGTCAAACTTCAAAGTGAGAGCAAATGTAAGAGCACACATAATAAACTAAGTTATAACCTAACCTAACCTAACTTCACCTAACCTAACCTAACATAACCAAACTTCAAAGTGAGTGCAAAAGTGTGTGCAAAAGTGAGTGCAAGAGTGAGTGCAAAAGTGAGTGCAAAAGTGAGAGCAAAAAAAGTGAGAGCAAAACAGTAGAGAGCAAAAAGTGTGCGTAAATAAGTAAGAGCAAATGAGAGAGCACAAATAATAAACTGAGTTTTAACCTAACCTAATCTAACCTAACCTAACCTAACCCACAGAAACCTTATTTAAATATTTTAGATTCAACATTTTAACATTTTACATTTTAACATTTTACATTTTTGATTTTTCATTTTACATTTTTTTTTTTAGATTTTACATTTTACATTTTTGATTTTTTTATATTTTAGATTTTAGTTTTTTAGATGTTACATTTTCAATTTAAGATTTTTTGATTTTAGATTTTACATTTTCCGAAAAGAGTAAACTACAAGGCTACATACCTAACCTCACCAAACCTAACTTTACCAAACCTAACTTAAGCTAATCCAAAGGCTAATGCACATACACAAAGTATATAAGGGTACAAGCAACTATCCTTATGCTAGTTTTATAGGTTACTGTACAACATGATAACTACCCCAACCGGTTTTTTTTTTCATTTGTTGTTTACACACATGACAATTTTCCAATTTCCCATTTTCAGTTTTTTTAAAATGTTAGTTTTAAGTTTTTCAATTTCATAACATGGAAACATGGATTTTGCATTATGTTGTTTACACATTTATCAATTTCACAATTTCCCATTTACAGTTCTTAAAATGTCAGTTTAAAGTTTTTCAATTTCATGATATAGAAACATGGATTTTGCATTTTGTTGTTTACACATTTGTCAATTTACCAAATTCCCATTTACAGTTTTTAAAATTTCAGTTTAATGGTTTTTTTTATTTTGTCAATATGGAAACATGGATTTTCCAATTTGTGTTTTACATGTTCATTTTGCATTAGGAGTGGAGAGAGGTGGGTAGTAATTAAAAATGTACAAGCAGTGTCCATACAATATTTTTTTATTTGAAATACATGTACACTATTTACACTTAAATACATTTTTATATATAGTCTATTTTTTGTTATAAATTGTACAGTTTTTTTATTTTGTTTTCTATTTTATTTATTTTTGATTATGAATGCCATTTCTTATTTTGTTTTTTTTATTTTTGTAGTGCTATTGTTTTATTTCCTAAATTGTTTTGTTTTATGTATTTGCTAGTTGCAGGCAGAAGATTTTGATATTCATAACTTAACTCTTTAAGCATGGTTAATGATTGAGTAATGACCATAGGCATGTGTACCTATACCATCAGCATCAATCACTCTTTTATCATCACCAGGACACAAAGCAATTTTGTTTAGTCTTATAGATGATATGTCATGTTGTTTAGAAGCGATAATGTTCATGGGTATTCTTTTTACATTGTTTTTCATGACACAATCCTTATAATCTTGAAAGCTTATACAATTTTTGACAACACCTCTGTTAATACCTTTAATCTTTTTGATTTCTTTACCATTTATGTCTAATGCGTACATTTTAGCTCTAAGTCCAACAAATGCTTTTATAATTTGTCCACAAGCCTCGTCTTTAAATTTCCCCAACGTTTTCTTGTTTGATGTAGAGTAACATATGTGATTAGTAGGATAATCTGATGTGTCCAGGTGTTGTAGGAAATCCAACTTGTCTTGATATACATCTGGGGTGTTAACCAAATATATGAACGAGTCAGTATCCATATACATGAGTTTAAGATTGTTCATGCCATAATAGGGTAGCAGGACATCATAGTGGTGGGAATACATGAGAGTTTTTGAAATATCCAGTATACACATTCCAATATATATAGGCTTATTGAATACAATGTTACGTTTAGCCATGTGGAAAGCAGCTAGGTTAGGGCCATAAATTGTTCTGTCGATAAATGTCGGCTTTGCTATTAGCTTTTCTGCCTTTTTGCTGTCAGTCACAAGACGTATGTCTATTCTTTTACGGATATTTTCCATTGTTTTCCCAAAAATGGCATTGTTGAATAATTTGTACAGATTTTTCTCAAAATCATTTTTGGCTTGTTTTCGAAGGTTGTTATTAAAATCCACGTATGCCTTTAACCAAGGTCTTTGTTTAAACTTTAACACACGATGAATTTTTATCAATTTTATTCCATGATCTAAAGCCTGTTTTAATGCCATGTAGTGAACAACATATCGCCTTCGATTTCCAAGATGAGGAATTAGTTTTTTCAGAGACGAATCCTTAGGTTGTGTACACTCTGGTAGGAAAGGTAAATCGTTGTGTAGATCATGAAGGTCAGATGGGTAATCAACATCAACGTCTAGAATGTATCCCACAGGATCGTCTTTCTTTAGTTTTTCTAGATCAACAGTATCTGGAGAAACCCACTGAAATCCACCATAAGGAAGGGAGTGACACATAGCCCACCCGTATTGGTTGTTGGCATCATCATAGGTAATAAACTGCGATGGTTTCTCAGAATCATAGGTTTCCATGTATTTATTGTTAACTTCAGCATACCGATGAGACACCTGGCATATGCCTCCACGTATTCCAGACTCGATTAAAAGAATCTGATCGTAATCCTGTAGCAATTCCAGTTCAATGCCTGTGTAAAGGAGCATTGCCTCGAAACTTAAACCAGGCGAAGTAAAAAAGTGTGCAGCATCCACTCGGTGTGTTTCTAGTGTTTTGTTTCTAAAGGTTTCAAAGCTGTCTGCAAGAAGGAGTACATCTGATGTTAGGTAGAGGTCACTATATTCCCCTAGAGTTTTAATGTTGAACTGATTCCAGACACTTTTGGCATGTTCATAGTCTTCTTGACTAACATCTTCTTGACTTAATTTGTTAAAGAATGCCTCTTTTGGAGGTAAACGCGTTTCACTTAACTTTTCCCATGAGTCAATGTAGTCATAACAAAATACCCCTTTACGAGTCATGAGCATTGCATTTTCTTTTCCAAAGTACTTGTCTGTTTCAGGGTATGATGTTAAGTTGGAAACTAAGTTTTCCAAACTACTCGGCATTAACCGAAACGTATCCACAAATCTAAGCTTAACATTTCCTACATATTTGGTAAAGGAAATGTACTTTTCTTTGGAGTTAGCGATAACATCCACTCTCTCAGTAGTACACCCCAATTGCTTTACAATGAAATTTGCGTCGTAGCCACTCATATTATGTAGAAACACAGGAACGGGGTTTCGTGTTTTACACCTCAAATTACAGTTATTGTGAGCACTTCCACGGTATTCCCCTGTAATATGGCAGTGGTCTCGAACTTTCCAGTCCTGTTGGGTAAATGGTTTTTGACACAAATAACAGGTTTCAGAACATTGGAACTCTGCTTCTTGAGCCTGAGTTAAGGCCTTTGGAACATTTAAGCTGTAAAGGCGATCAATTTCATTAGCTATTGAGATCAAACAGTCCATAAACTTTTCTGCAGCGTCAGGCCCACGATAAATAACAGGTTGGCTTGAAAGATTTGTCTTTATGTGTTCCACAGCAGGTGAGGGTTTAACGTATATACCAAAGCTCATAGGAACATGACTCTGGTATGGCACTGTATAACTTGCCTCAGGATTAGGTAGACATGTTTGATAGGGTAACAGTATACTTTCAAAATCAGCATAGATAACGTAAGGTATTCTCAGCATTTTTTCAACATTTAAGAATTTGACAATGGGATTTTTAATAGGCATTTCAACCCTAGCAATGTCATGCTGGACACACAAAGCTCTATGTTCTTTCATTTTTTCCATTCCTTGTTGTCCATATCGATTATCAAAGTGTGTAAAACACCGTTTATACGTATATATTTTATGTTCATAGCGGGTAATCTGATGTCTTACTAGTTTATCAAAATCTTTGATAAAGACGTAGTGGTTCTGGCCGGATGATGAACTTAGCAAAAGGAGGTCGCGATGGTCTTGCAGCTCTTGATCCACAACCTTCAGAGGGAACAATTTCTTGTCTTGTTCCAATCCAAATACATTAATGGATATATCGTTGGCTTTTTCAAATTTGGGAATGTCAACTAGCGATGTAGGAAACGATATTACAGAAAAATCATACTTGTTGTCCAGGTCCTTGTATTTACTAATGCAATGAGCATTCTTTTTAACCAGTTTTGCTAAAATGGCATACATAAAACACTTTTCATCATTCAAATTTTCAGGATTAATGCAGGCTTTTCTTGCTTGTATAGCTGCTGGTAATGGAATATATGTGCTTCCACGCAAGGGATTGTACTTATTTATTTTCAATCGTACTCCTTCCACTGCTAACAAAGCCCAATTACTGCCTTTTAGCTCAGATTCCTCCATTTCCGTAGTTAACTTTGTAAATTGTGTTTCCAAGAAACTACTTAAGTCCGTTTCCAAAAATAGGGCCTGATTTCGTGTTTTAAATGCACGATCTGTAATTTCATTGGTAGATGTATGAATGAATCTACATTCAGCCACAAGATTAACTTTTATCGACTTGTGCATTGCTAGTTCTTTCTGCATAGCTTGTATTATTTGCTGTTTGGACTCTTTAAGGTATGAATTTAAATCCTTGCACGTATCGCAACGAATGAAATAGGATTTAAGTCGACCTCCAAAAGATGTCTCATATTCAATAAGTCCATTTTTATCAGGGACCAATGACAGTAGGTAATGTTTTGTAGGCTCTGCCTTTTGTCTTTTAGCTGCCGACACAACATTACAACATTCTTCATGACGACGTCCATTGTAGGCATTGTTGAATGTACTACCACAGGTCTTGCACTCATGAAATTCACCACACGATACTTCATGTCGCTTCCTATGATAGTCTCGAAGAAAAGTCTTTCCACACTCTTTACACATATAGCTAGGAATGGCTTCTTCCATTATGATTGTTGATTTCTGCAAACAGCTGCTTACTGCGTATCACAGGGCTAGAGGTTGGTCAGTGAGACGGTCTTTCACGATGTGAACACCGTGAGAGGTAGTAGTCAACTGGTGATATTCTTGTGAAGGGTCCACTAATATACCCCTAGTCTAGACCAACAGCTCTTTACAGCGTATGACAAGGCTGTATACTGGACAGTGAGACGGTCTTTCACGATGTGAACACTGTAACAAGTAGTAGTCAACTGATTATATACTTGCTAAGGGTTCTCTAATATACAATAGTCAAGACCCACAGCTACTTACTGTGTAGTACAAGGCTGTACAATAGTTGTTTTAACAGTCTTTCACGATGTGGTCACTGTGAATGGTGGTAGTCAACTGATGATATTCTTGATAAGGGTCCTCTAATATGCCCCTGGTTAAGGGTAACAGCTGTTCACTGCTTATGACAAGGCTAAAGACTGGTTGCTTCAACGGTCTTTCACAATGTAAACACTGTGACAGGTAGTAGTCAACTGAAAATATTCTTATGGCCTACTCAAGGTTATCAGGTACTTACTGCATATCAAAAGGCTGTACACTCATGTGTGTTAGGCACTCTTTCTTGCTAAGGACCCCAATATTCCCTACACAAGGCTATACATGTTAGTTCTAAACACTTAGTGATTAATTGTATATTCAATTTTTGTACAAAGCTTATACAAGCACGTTTTTATGAGGTAAAACTTTGTTAAATAGCTGCATGCGACACACAAAGTATGTTGCCGCTATCTAGCGGTGACTATGAGAACTACTTGAACGACCAGCATGCTACCTAGCGCTCCATTTCAACACTCGCTCACTGAACGACCAGCATGCTATCTAGCGGTCGATAGCAATACTCCTCAACTACCAGCCTGCTATCTATCGGTCAATATGACAACTCACTCAACTACCAACATGCTACATGGCTTTTTTGGTCAGTTTTTTGTTGGCTTTTTTTTGGTCAGTTTCTGTTGGCTTAGGTTGGCTTTTATTGGCTTTTGTTGGCTTTTGTTGGCTTTTGTAGGCTTTTTTGTTGGCTTTTGTTGGCTTTCATATTTGCTCTTGCTTGTGGGGGCTTATTATTTGGTCTTGGAAAGTATGTAAGTCCTTTTTTTATGGCTGCAAAATGCTTACAGCCATGTTTGTAAGCAGCAACAACAACAACAACAGCAACACACAAAATTCCAAAAAAAAAATCCAAAGTACTCTAAGGTTTATCAATGACTCTCAACTCTTACACTTACCTCTATCCCATGCATAGTCAAAAATTAGTGTATTTTTCAAATTTTTCAAAAATATTTGGAAAGTTGGCTATATCATTAATCTAAAAATCCTGAAAAGACATATGTTAACTCCAACACCTACCTCTATACCACTCTCAGTCCAAAAATAGTGTATTTTTCAAATTTTCCAAAACATATTTCCAAAATGGGTTATATTTCCAAAATTAAAAAGTTAACAAAAACGTTTGTTTGACATAAATAAATGGCCTTTGTCCCCTCTACCACTATACCAAGTCCCAGGTCTCCAGGACAAAAAAATAAAATTTTTAAAAAGCGTTTTATTTCCAAAATTAGGAATTTTACAAACACATTTGTCTGACGTAAATCAATGGTCATTACCCCCTCTATCCCCACACTAAGTCTCATGTCTTTAGAACAACAAAAATAAAATTTTGAAAATGGACTTATATTTCCAAAATTAGGAATTTTACAAAAACGTTTGTCTGACGTAAATCAGTGGTCATTACCCCCTCTACACCCACACTAAGTCTCATGTCTCTAGAACAACAAAAATAAAATTTTGAAAATGGGCTTATATTTCCAAAATTAGGAATTTTACAAAAACGTTTGTCTGAAGTAAATCAATGGTCATTACCCCCTCCACCCCCACACTAAGTCTCATGTCTCTAGAACAACAAAAATAAAATTTTGAAAATGGGCTTATATTTCCAAAATTAGGAATTTTACAAAACCGTTTGTCTGACGTAAATCAGTGGTCTTTACCCCCTCTATCCCCATACCAAGTCTCAGGTCTCTAGGTCAACAAAAATAAAATTTTGAAAATGGGCTATATTTCCAAAATTAGGAATTCTACAAAAAAGTTTGTCTAACGTAAATCAATTGTCTTTACCCCCTCTATTCCCATACCATGTCTCAGGTCTCTAGGTCAACAAAAATAAAATTTTGAAAAAATGGTCACTATTTTGGAAACTAGGAATTCTACGAAAAAGTTTGTTTAACATAAATGAAAGGTCTCTATCCCCTCTACCTGTAAACCAAGTTCCATGTCTGTACGACAAAAAATAAAAAAAGATCAACTGGGAAAGTAGGCGATTTTTCATAAAACCAAACATTCTAAAAAATGTTCTATGGGCTTAAAGGAATGGCCTCTATGTCCTTTATTTTTTATAATAAAACTTTTTCATTTTTTACACTTTTTTGAAAAAAGTTCAATTTTGAAAATTCTATATTTTGGAAACTAGAAAGTCTACAAAAAAAATTTGTTTGACATAAATGAATGGCCCTGACCCCATCTACCAACAAAATAAATTTCAAGTCTCTAGAATGAAAAATAACAGTAGTGGAGTGAGGGGGTTCTAACCGTTGTCATGGCCGTCGCGTGGACTCACGCGGCGGCCATGACACTATTTAGAACCATCATCACTCCACTACTGTTATTTTTCATTCTAGAGACTTGAAATTTATTTTGTTGGTAGATGGGGTCAGGGCCATTCATTTATGTCAAACAAATTTTTTTTGTAGACTTTCTAGTTTCCAAAATATAGAATTTTCAAAATTGAACTTTTTTCAAAAAAGTGTAAAAAATAAAAAAGTTTTATTATAAAAAATAAAGGACATAGAGGCCATTCCTTTAAGCCCATAGAACATTTTTTAGAATGTTTGGTTTTATGAAAAATCGCCTACTTTCCCAGTTGATCTTTTTTTATTTTTTGTCGTACAGACATGGAACTTGGTTTACAGGTAGAGGGGATAGAGACCTTTCATTTATGTTAAACAAACTTTTTCGTAGAATTCCTAGTTTCCAAAATAGTGACCATTTTTTCAAAATTTTATTTTTGTTGACCTAGAGACCTGAGACATGGTATGGGAATAGAGGGGGTAAAGACAATTGATTTACGTTAGACAAACTTTTTTGTAGAATTCCTAATTTTGGAAATATAGCCCATTTTCAAAATTTTATTTTTGTTGACCTAGAGACCTGAGACTTGGTATGGGGATAGAGGGGGTAAAGACCACTGATTTACGTCAGACAAACGGTTTTGTAAAATTCCTAATTTTGGAAATATAAGCCCATTTTCAAAATTTTATTTTTGTTGTTCTAGTGACATGAGACTTAGTGTGGGGGTGGAGGGGGTAATGACCATTGATTTACTTCAGACAAACGTTTTTGTAAAATTCCTAATTTTGGAAATATAAGCCCATTTTCAAAATTTTATTTTTGTTGTTCTAGAGACATGAGACTTAGTGTGGGTGTAGAGGGGGTAATGACCACTGATTTACGTCAGACAAACGTTTTTGTAAAATTCCTAATTTTGGAAATATAAGTCCATTTTCAAAATTTTATTTTTGTTGTTCTAAAGACATGAGACTTAGTGTGGGGATAGAGGGGGTAATGACCATTGATTTACGTCAGACAAATGTGTTTGTAAAATTCCTAATTTTGGAAATAAAACGCTTTTTAAAAATTTTATTTTTTTGTCCTGGAGACCTGGGACTTGGTATAGTGGTAGAGGGGACAAAGGCCATTTATTTATGTCAAACAAACGTTTTTGTTAACTTTTTAATTTTGGAAATATAACCCATTTTGGAAATATGTTTTGGAAAATTTGAAAAATACACTATTTTTGGACTGAGAGTGGTATAGAGGTAGGTGTTGGAGTTAACATATGTCTTTTCAGGATTTTTAGATTAATGATATAGCCAACTTTCCAAATATTTTTGAAAAATTTGAAAAATACACTAATTTTTGACTATGCATGGGATAGAGGTAAGTGTAAGAGTTGAGAGTCATTGATAAACCTTAGAGTACTTTGGTTTTTTTTTTTTGGAATTTTGTGTGTTGCTGTTGTTGTTGTTGTTGCTGCTTACAAACATGGCTGTAAGCATTTTGCAGCCATAAAAAAAGGACTTACATACTTTCCAAGACCAAATAATAAGCCCCCACAAGCAAGAGCAAATATGAAAGCCAACAAAAGCCAACAAAAAAGCCTACAAAAGCCAACAAAAGCCAACAAAAGCCAATAAAAGCCAACCTAAGCCAACAGAAACTGACCAAAAAAAAGCCAACAAAAAACTGACCAAAAAAGCCATGTAGCATGTTGGTAGTTGAGTGAGTTGTCATATTGACCGATAGATAGCAGGCTGGTAGTTGAGGAGTATTGCTATCGACCGCTAGATAGCATGCTGGTCGTTCAGTGAGCGAGTGTTGAAATGGAGCGCTAGGTAGCATGCTGGTCGTTCAAGTAGTTCTCATAGTCACCGCTAGATAGCGGCAACATACTTTGTGTGTCGCATGCAGCTATTTAACAAAGTTTTACCTCATAAAAACGTGCTTGTATAAGCTTTGTACAAAAATTGAATATACAATTAATCACTAAGTGTTTAGAACTAACATGTATAGCCTTGTGTAGGGAATATTGGGGTCCTTAGCAAGAAAGAGTGCCTAACACACATGAGTGTACAGCCTTTTGATATGCAGTAAGTACCTGATAACCTTGAGTAGGCCATAAGAATATTTTCAGTTGACTACTACCTGTCACAGTGTTTACATTGTGAAAGACCGTTGAAGCAACCAGTCTTTAGCCTTGTCATAAGCAGTGAACAGCTGTTACCCTTAACCAGGGGCATATTAGAGGACCCTTATCAAGAATATCATCAGTTGACTACCACCATTCACAGTGACCACATCGTGAAAGACTGTTAAAACAACTATTGTACAGCCTTGTACTACACAGTAAGTAGCTGTGGGTCTTGACTATTGTATATTAGAGAACCCTTAGCAAGTATATAATCAGTTGACTACTACTTGTTACAGTGTTCACATCGTGAAAGACCGTCTCACTGTCCAGTATACAGCCTTGTCATACGCTGTAAAGAGCTGTTGGTCTAGACTAGGGGTATATTAGTGGACCCTTCACAAGAATATCACCAGTTGACTACTACCTCTCACGGTGTTCACATCGTGAAAGACCGTCTCACTGACCAACCTCTAGCCCTGTGATACGCAGTAAGCAGCTGTTTGCAGAAATCAACAATCATAATGGAAGAAGCCATTCCTAGCTATATGTGTAAAGAGTGTGGAAAGACTTTTCTTCGAGACTATCATAGGAAGCGACATGAAGTATCGTGTGGTGAATTTCATGAGTGCAAGACCTGTGGTAGTACATTCAACAATGCCTACAATGGACGTCGTCATGAAGAATGTTGTAATGTTGTGTCGGCAGCTAAAAGACAAAAGGCAGAGCCTACAAAACATTACCTACTGTCATTGGTCCCTGATAAAAATGGACTTATTGAATATGAGACATCTTTTGGAGGTCGACTTAAATCCTATTTCATTCGTTGCGATACGTGCAAGGATTTAAATTCATACCTTAAAGAGTCCAAACAGCAAATAATACAAGCTATGCAGAAAGAACTAGCAATGCACAAGTCGATAAAAGTTAATCTTGTGGCTGAATGTAGATTCATTCATACATCTACCAATGAAATTACAGATCGTGCATTTAAAACACGAAATCAGGCCCTATTTTTGGAAACGGACTTAAGTAGTTTCTTGGAAACACAATTTACAAAGTTAACTACGGAAATGGAGGAATCTGAGCTAAAAGGCAGTAATTGGGCTTTGTTAGCAGTGGAAGGAGTACGATTGAAAATAAATAAGTACAATCCCTTGCGTGGAAGCACATATATTCCATTACCAGCAGCTATACAAGCAAGAAAAGCCTGCATTAATCCTGAAAATTTGAATGATGAAAAGTGTTTTATGTATGCCATTTTAGCAAAACTGGTTAAAAAGAATGCTCATTGCATTAGTAAATACAAGGACCTGGACAACAAGTATGATTTTTCTGTAATATCGTTTCCTACATCGCTAGTTGACATTCCCAAATTTGAAAAAGCCAACGATATATCCATTAATGTATTTGGATTGGAACAAGACAAGAAATTGTTCCCTCTGAAGGTTGTGGATCAAGAGCTGCAAGACCATCGCGACCTCCTTTTGCTAAGTTCATCATCCGGCCAGAACCACTACGTCTTTATCAAAGATTTTGATAAACTAGTAAGACATCAGATTACCCGCTATGAACATAAAATATATACGTGTAAACGGTGTTTTACACACTTTGATAATCGATATGGACAACAAGGAATGGAAAAAATGAAAGAACATAGAGCTTTGTGTGTCCAGCATGACATTGCTAGGGTTGAAATGCCTATTAAAAACCCCATTGTCAAATTCTTAAATGTTGAAAAAATGCTGAGAATACCTTACGTTATCTATGCTGATTTTGAAAGTATACTGTTACCCTATCAAACATGTCTACCTAATCCTGAGGCAAGTTATACAGTGCCATACCAGAGTCATGTTCCTATGAGCTTTGGTATATACGTTAAACCCTCACCTGCTGTGGAACACATAAAGACAAATCTTTCAAGCCAACCTGTTATTTATCGTGGGCCTGACGCTGCAGAAAAGTTTATGGACTGTTTGATCTCAATAGCTAATGAAATTGATCGCCTTTACAGCTTAAATGTTCCAAAGGCCTTAACTCAGGCTCAAGAAGCAGAGTTCCAATGTTCTGAAACCTGTTATTTGTGTCAAAAACCATTTACCCAACAGGACTGGAAAGTTCGAGACCACTGCCATATTACAGGGGAATACCGTGGAAGTGCTCACAATAACTGTAATTTGAGGTGTAAAACACGAAACCCCGTTCCTGTGTTTCTACATAATATGAGTGGCTACGACGCAAATTTCATTGTAAAGCAATTGGGGTGTACTACTGAGAGAGTGGATGTTATCGCTAACTCCAAAGAAAAGTACATTTCCTTTACCAAATATGTAGGAAATGTTAAGCTTAGATTTGTGGATACGTTTCGGTTAATGCCGAGTAGTTTGGAAAACTTAGTTTCCAACTTAACATCATACCCTGAAACAGACAAGTACTTTGGAAAAGAAAATGCAATGCTCATGACTCGTAAAGGGGTATTTTGTTATGACTACATTGACTCATGGGAAAAGTTAAGTGAAACGCGTTTACCTCCAAAAGAGGCATTCTTTAACAAATTAAGTCAAGAAGATGTTAGTCAAGAAGACTATGAACATGCCAAAAGTGTCTGGAATCAGTTCAACATTAAAACTCTAGGGGAATATAGTGACCTCTACCTAACATCAGATGTACTCCTTCTTGCAGACAGCTTTGAAACCTTTAGAAACAAAACACTAGAAACACACCGAGTGGATGCTGCACACTTTTTTACTTCGCCTGGTTTAAGTTTCGAGGCAATGCTCCTTTACACAGGCATTGAACTGGAATTGCTACAGGATTACGATCAGATTCTTTTAATCGAGTCTGGAATACGTGGAGGCATATGCCAGGTGTCTCATCGGTATGCTGAAGTTAACAATAAATACATGGAAACCTATGATTCTGAGAAACCATCGCAGTTTATTACCTATGATGATGCCAACAACCAATACGGGTGGGCTATGTGTCACTCCCTTCCTTATGGTGGATTTCAGTGGGTTTCTCCAGATACTGTTGATCTAGAAAAACTAAAGAAAGACGATCCTGTGGGATACATTCTAGACGTTGATGTTGATTACCCATCTGACCTTCATGATCTACACAACGATTTACCTTTCCTACCAGAGTGTACACAACCTAAGGATTCGTCTCTGAAAAAACTAATTCCTCATCTTGGAAATCGAAGGCGATATGTTGTTCACTACATGGCATTAAAACAGGCTTTAGATCATGGAATAAAATTGATAAAAATTCATCGTGTGTTAAAGTTTAAACAAAGACCTTGGTTAAAGGCATACGTGGATTTTAATAACAACCTTCGAAAACAAGCCAAAAATGATTTTGAGAAAAATCTGTACAAATTATTCAACAATGCCATTTTTGGGAAAACAATGGAAAATATCCGTAAAAGAATAGACATACGTCTTGTGACTGACAGCAAAAAGGCAGAAAAGCTAATAGCAAAGCCGACATTTATCGACAGAACAATTTATGGCCCTAACCTAGCTGCTTTCCACATGGCTAAACGTAACATTGTATTCAATAAGCCTATATATATTGGAATGTGTATACTGGATATTTCAAAAACTCTCATGTATTCCCACCACTATGATGTCCTGCTACCCTATTATGGCATGAACAATCTTAAACTCATGTATATGGATACTGACTCGTTCATATATTTGGTTAACACCCCAGATGTATATCAAGACAAGTTGGATTTCCTACAACACCTGGACACATCAGATTATCCTACTAATCACATATGTTACTCTACATCAAACAAGAAAACGTTGGGGAAATTTAAAGACGAGGCTTGTGGACAAATTATAAAAGCATTTGTTGGACTTAGAGCTAAAATGTACGCATTAGACATAAATGGTAAAGAAATCAAAAAGATTAAAGGTATTAACAGAGGTGTTGTCAAAAATTGTATAAGCTTTCAAGATTATAAGGATTGTGTCATGAAAAACAATGTAAAAAGAATACCCATGAACATTATCGCTTCTAAACAACATGACATATCATCTATAAGACTAAACAAAATTGCTTTGTGTCCTGGTGATGATAAAAGAGTGATTGATGCTGATGGTATAGGTACACATGCCTATGGTCATTACTCAATCATTAACCATGCTTAAAGAGTTAAGTTATGAATATCAAAATCTTCTGCCTGCAACTAGCAAATACATAAAACAAAACAATTTAGGAAATAAAACAATAGCACTACAAAAATAAAAAAAAACAAAATAAGAAATGGCATTCATAATCAAAAATAAATAAAATAGAAAACAAAATAAAAAAACTGTACAATTTATAACAAAAAATAGACTATATATAAAAATGTATTTAAGTGTAAATAGTGTACATGTATTTCAAATAAAAAAATATTGTATGGACACTGCTTGTACATTTTTAATTACTACCCACCTCTCTCCACTCCTAATGCAAAATGAACATGTAAAACACAAATTGGAAAATCCATGTTTCCATATTGACAAAATAAAAAAAACCATTAAACTGAAATTTTAAAAACTGTAAATGGGAATTTGGTAAATTGACAAATGTGTAAACAACAAAATGCAAAATCCATGTTTCTATATCATGAAATTGAAAAACTTTAAACTGACATTTTAAGAACTGTAAATGGGAAATTGTGAAATTGATAAATGTGTAAACAACATAATGCAAAATCCATGTTTCCATGTTATGAAATTGAAAAACTTAAAACTAACATTTTTAAAAAACTGAAAATGGGAAATTGGAAAATTGTCATGTGTGTAAACAACAAATGAAAAAAAAAAAACGGTTGGGGTAGTTATCATGTTGTACAGTAACCTATAAAACTAGCATAAGGATAGTTGCTTGTACCCTTATATACTTTGTGTATGTGCATTAGCCTTTGGATTAGCTTAAGTTAGGTTGGGTAAAGTTAGGTTTGGTGAGGTTAGGTATGTAGCCTTGTAGTTTACTCTTTTCGGAAAATGTAAAATCTAAAATCAAAAAATCTTAAATTGAAAATGTAACATCTAAAAAACTAAAATCTAAAATATAAAAAAATCAAAAATGTAAAATGTAAAATCTAAAAAAAAATGTAAAATGAAAAATCAAAAATGTAAAATGTTAAAATGTAAAATGTTAAAATGTTGAATCTAAAATATTTAAATAAGGTTTCTGTGGGTTAGGTTAGGTTAGGTTAGATTAGGTTAGGTTAAAACTCAGTTTATTATTTGTGCTCTCTCATTTGCTCTTACTTATTTACGCACACTTTTTGCTCTCTACTGTTTTGCTCTCACTTTTTTTGCTCTCACTTTTGCACTCACTTTTGCACTCACTCTTGCACTCACTTTTGCACACACTTTTGCACTCACTTTGAAGTTTGGTTATGTTAGGTTAGGTTAGGTGAAGTTAGGTTAGGTTAGGTTATAACTTAGTTTATTATGTGTGCTCTTACATTTGCTCTCACTTTGAAGTTTGACTAGGTTAGGTTAGGTTAGGTTAGGATAAATAATGTTTGTTAGGTTAGGTTAGGTTAGGCGAAGTTAGGTTAGGTTAAGTTAGGTTAGGGTAGGTTAGGTAAAGTTGGATTAGGCGGAATGGCTGAGGTATGAATGAAACCCCACGTTTTCTTACTTTCACGTTATGAGGCTGAGTGTACCCCAGTCCAGCTCTCAGCCCAGAATAAAATTTCTTGGTTGAGGCGGGAATGAAACCCACACCTCTAGGGAAACAGCTAAAATGCTAGCAACTACACCAAAAGTGGACAATATAAGGCTGGTCTGGATTGCACATGATCAATTAATAATTACCTAATAATAATAATAATATTAATAATAAATATTCAATTTAGTAACTACACGGCCGACCTCCCCCTGTGACAGCGTGGCAGCCATATTGCCCATTAGCCCCTGTGCCAGCACTGAATAACCCCTCCATATGAATAACATAGGGCTGGTTGCGCGCGGCGGCCATCTTGCCCATTAGCCCCTGTGCCAGCTTCGGCCTATATATCCTACTCTCACAGCAGACCCTGCCACCAGGCGGGACAAATGCTAGGAAGAAGAAGAAGAAGAAGAAGAAGAAGAAGAAGAAGATTCCTTGATTAATTGAATATGTTATATGTGGTATTTATGATTATTTTCCATGACTCCTTCTATTAAAACCAACGCATACACAAACACATATTGTAATCAACTTCACCATAGATATACATTATACGCAATATTCCTCATCAATACCATATATAAAATGTTCAATTAAGCAAGGAATAAATATAATAAATTTTCCAAACTATGCTTTCCTCAGCCAAGAGCCTCATTTCATATAATGAAAAACCATACCAATATATTAAAAAAACATATAAAATATTTCTTACCATTCGCCAGATATTTTAGATTTGGATATACGTATTTTTCAGAAAATTATTTTAAAGCTTGATCGATTTAAAAACTCCGCCATAGCCGGTCCTAAGCCCAAGAAAGGAGCAGGGATTCTGGGATGCGCCTGAGAGGGATTTGACAAATTCCCTGGCTCAGGAAATAATTGACGGAAACACCTTGGCAATGAATCAACCAGATGGTAAGCCTGGATGCCAGAAGGGAGCAGCCCACCCATCAGGCTAGGAATCAGTAGGCCAGTTACCTGGTATTCCGAAACCACTCATACTAAAAGCAAACACAGAGAGATAACCGGACCGATCAAGAAGACGACAAACTGGCGCGGATTAAGGATAACGAATTTGGGCACTTGGAGAATCAAGGCCCAAGACAGGAAAGGATGGAGATCCCTCTGTGAAACCTCGACACCAACCGGTAGAAGAGGACCGACTAAGTAAAGTATCAATTTAAAAGCACACATTGTTTACAGATCTGTTTTTTTAAATACTTTTATGAATAATTATTATCAAGGAAAAGGAAAACCCAATGTAAATATTTATCAACTTTGCTCGTAATTTAATTAGTTTTAATTTATTTAGATAACGATTACTTAGGAGGGCCTAAATGAGGTCGAAACTGGTATAATATATTCTATTAGGGTAGAGTGGGGCAAGTTGAGACATTTTTTACATTTAATTTTTTTAAATTTATTACCTTTGTTTTTTTGAATTGACAAAGGCTTCTTAAAATACTTTCACCTTTTGCGCATTTAAATATGCTACTTGTAAATATTATATATTACCCCTTTATTTCAAAATATATTTTTTTGGTAGTACCCGCAAGTGTATCAACCTTCCCCACAATGGGGGCAAGTTGATATTAGCTAGGGGCAAGTTGATACCAGTGTATAACATCTTATAATAATGCATTTAGGGTAATTTATAATAGCTTTGTACCAAGAATATAAACGTATTTTATTTAGCTGAACGACATTTCAAATATAAAAATGAAAATACAAGGCTGAGCAATGCAATGAAAGTAATTTTGAACAACTTTGTGCCAAGAATATGAAAGTAGGCCTATTTTATTTAGTTTAAAGACAACTTTCCTCGATCGCCTCGGCTTGCCGCATGCCCGCCAGCATATCTCTGTCTCCTTCTACCACACTCCCTTCCCTTGCCTGAAGCACAGCAGTGGCCAGCGGCTTGCTGCCTGGCTCAGCAAATACGGCGAGTTCGTAGATTTGAATCGCGCGCCCGGAAGTAACAAAGTAACCTCATTTACTCGGAGGGAAAAATTTTCTCCGCCAATCCGATTGCGGCATCGTCTTTTAAATGACACGCAGAGCGTCCCTGATTTTTTTTGTCGGTATAATTAAGATACACCCTGTATAGTTACTGTTTTTCCTGGATTATTACTCATCCAGTCATCAACTGAAGCAAAATAATATCTCTTAAAAGGTCCATACACTGATTTGTGAAGAGGTTGTAAGCGGTGGGAGGTGTGGGGAGGGAAAGACAACATTACAATGCCGTTTTCCTTGCAGAAGTTGTGCGCTTGGATAGACAGATGGGATTCATGGTTGTCCAGAACTAACAAGCAGGGATGATCTTTCAAAGATTTTACATGACCGTGAAAGTGCTTGACTAACTGCGAGAAAGATTCACTCGTTATCCATCCAGATGGGTAGGAAGTACCAATGCATCCTGGTGGTCCATTGATTAAAAATTATCCTTAAAAAAACTTGAAAAAACGAACATTGGAGGAACTGAATTTCCGATCGCACTTACACCAAGAACCATTGTGACTGTTTGTACTCTTTCTGCTGAGGTACAGTAGCTTTTCCTACTGCACGCACTCCTTTTTTGGCTACAATTTTAGTAGGTCTTTGAACAGTTTGCACGCCGGTCTCATCAACATTCCAATATCTTTCATTTCAAATTTGTATTTATCCAACACACTTTTCAAGTTGTCGTAAAAGATATTCACGTTGGTACCGTTGAAACTAGTCGCTCGGCTTAAACTGGTTGCTTCAGGCTCCCGGATTGAAAGCCGAGGATGTCTCTTCATGAATAAGTTGAACCAGTCTCTTGTTGCTATTTTATGGTTAATCCACGTATCAGGCACATTGATAATATGCCTGTTTGCCATGGCCAGTTCATATGCCAGTAGTTTAATATTCTCTGGAGTTAGTCCATAGTATATTTTGGAGCAATGTAGTATGTATTTTTCAAGCTCAAGTTCTAGGTTCTCTGGAAAAATCTGTCTAGGCTTAGCATAATTCACTGTGACAACTAGGCCATTAGATTCATCCTTTTTCCTAACATATCTGAAAAGTGTCATTTTGTCGATTTCATAAGCGATAGCCGCTTCTCGCATTGTCATCGTTCGTGCTTTGACTTCATCATAATTATGCTTTATCAAAAGTCTGAATCAGAATTCTTCCTCGATCCGTCTTCCTTTTGTAGTTCCGCACCATTTTCCTGTAAAAAAGAGGCAAGTGATATATTTCAATGCATTGGGTTACGTTGATACGCTGTATCAATATGCCCCAACCAACATATATCAACTTGCCCCTACTGCGCACGTGACGTTTAATTTAACCTCGCAACTAAATTAAGAAGGCTTCAACATTTGTAACTATTGAATTTCACTCACCTTTAAGTACACTTTTCGAGGATCAGACAATAAACTGTCTGAAATATACTGTCCTGTTCAAAAATTCACTCAGCCAACACGCTCAAAAAATACTTTTCAATACTGAAAACAAACATTTAGTCACCAAACACAGATGACACGTGCGTCCACTATGAAATGCCGGCAGGCACTGCCTTGAAGTGAACTACAACGTCTGCTGCTACGGAGGACTGCCTGGGCATGCACACTAGGTCACACCACCTTCCGTATCAACTTGCCCGCGTATCAACTTGCCCCACTCTACCCTATTATTATTTATCGACTAAGGTGGATTAAATGTAATAAATACTTATGGTATTTTACTTCTGAATAAACCACAGTCCATTTCTTACCAATGAAATCACAAACCAAATTAAGAGCTAATAAAATATATTAACTCTAAAAAATGTTCCATATCATTTTATCAGCTTACCAAAAGTCGTGCTGTTTTTGTTTCATTGAATGGACTTGAACATTGTGGTGATTTCAGTCTCGTGTACTTGGGTGTGTACAGAAATGTAGTGGTGTATGTATTTGTAACTGACGCGATGATTGTGAAGGAGGGGACCGCAGCCTTATGTTAAGAACCAATCCGGTATTTGCTTAGGTAATGATGGAAAATCACTTCTGGGATGGCTGAGGTGGGAATCGAACCCTCCATTTTTAGCCTACTTTTCACATTTTGCAAAAATGAGGAAAAAGTAGACTTATGAGATCGATCCGGGAAAATGAGTGTCTGTCTGTCTGTCTGTCTGTCTGGCTGTGTGTGTGTGTGTCCCTATCAACTCCTAAACGGCTGCAGCAATCAAAACTCATTTAGTATGAGTAAAGATGTGCACCGGAATATCTCACGTCCATATTTGAAAATGATTTCAGTGCTACCAACTGCTGAAAAACCGCACTAGAAATTTGAGCTCCATGTTGGATATCTTGCAAGGTATGCATGGGAGCTATTCCAACATTGGCACACATGTAGATAATACTATTTCAGTTTATTTTCCAGGAGGCCAACCATGACAGTGTTGCCAAACTAATTTTAAGCCTTCTGATAGGTCCAATGTTTAAATGCATATAACTTCTACACTATCAATTGGATTTCAACCAAATTTTGTATGTAATATCTGTGCATAAACAGATATGACTGAGCGTATTCTTAAGAGCCACCAGGGCTGCCAACTGTTAATAATTGCTCTCTCTATTTTTTTAAATCCAAATACCAATATATCAGAAAGTATGCAAGCCAACAGCTTTAAACTATGCACACGTATATTCTGACATTTTAGATTAATTTGGAGTAACTTATATACGCCAGTTCTACCAACATGATTATAAGCCTGCTGATAGTACCAATTTTTAAATACATGTAACTTCTATACTATCAGTTGGATTTCAACCAAATTTCGTATGTGCTATGTGTACCATAACAGGTATGACTATAAGTATTGTTAAGAGCAATCAGGGCTGCCAACTGTTAATAAATGTTGTCGATATTTTTTTTACCCTAATATCAATATATCGGAAAGTATGCAAGCCAACAGCTCTATACTTTGCACACGTATAGCACCTGACATTCTAGATTAATTTGGAGTAATTAATACAAGGCAGTGCTGCCAACATGATTCTATGCCTGCTGATATGTCCAATTTTAAAATACATGTAACATCTATACTAACAAATGGATTTCATCCAAAATTGGCACAACAAGATATCATAATATTTCAGATTATTTCTGACCAGCACACGCATGGTATTGTTGGCAACATGCTTTTACGCTTGCTGATAGATCCAGTGTCTAACTGCATGTAACGTCCATTGGACTTCAACCAAATTTTGCATTCTGTACCATAAGAGATGGAACTAAGAATATATTCAGTCACCAGGGCTGCCAACTGTAGTGCTCTATTAGGCTACATTATACCAGGTATATTTTGAATTAATTAGATGTTTCGATATTATCAACTTAATTTCGTCATTATTCTAGATAGGTTCCTATACTCTTGAATAATCATTGGCATGAAAAGTAGGCTGTATAGTTCTTCACGGAACTTCTTGTTAGTTATTCCCGACCCCAAGGGTGACAGCTAAGAATGCTAGACACTACACCATGAGGTGGTCATAACAGAAGTTAAGTATATTTATTTGGTGAAGGATAAGCAAAAAAATGTAGCTAATGTATGATCCCTCAGTTAAGTACTCCTCACTGTTTGTGAGCAACACTTGCCCAGATGAACTTAAAGAGCGCCTGCAAAATATACAAAAATCCTGTATTACTTATTACCCATTAACAAGAATATTTCTCATCAGTTGTCTTTCCTATGTACGATCCACACTCTTCTCCATTATCGTACAAACATCACAGTGATACAGGTTATCAGACAATTTCTACACACACCCAAGTACATGGGGCTACATTACCACTATGTCGCAAAACCCCTAAAAAATCAACAACAAACAACATCTTCTCCATTCATCACTGAACTACAGTATTTATACTAAATCTTAAAAAAAAGACATTACAATAACACAGGTTATCTGTACAACCGTACATTATGATCTGGAAATTTAACAATAAAACTGAAATAAGAAATGTTCATATAATTCTATCATAACAAAACTCCTGAAATTTTACACTTCATTCTTGTTTAACGTATCTATTAACTTTCATTACAACTTGATATGAGATGTCAGACTTGAAGTAGGGGATACCAATCCAAATGTTCTTAATACGCAGTGAATTGTACACGTTTCGTTCAAAATACTGACTTGAATAACTTGAAAACCGACTGATCAATACTATTTGGTTGGTTGGTTCCTCAGTTTAGGGGCTGCGACAACGCGGTCATGTAGTCCCGTGTACTTTGGGTGTGTGCAGAATCTGTCTGATAACCGGTGTTAATTGTGATGACTGTACAGGGTGCGGCAGAAATAACTGACGAATTTCAAACGTAAATTACACAACAACCCAACACGATATTTACAAATTTATTGCGCAGTTTAAAAGAGCAGTGTTTGCCATTGTTGTCACATTGATTGTAGCGGCAGATCTAACACCTGTATTCGGAATTGTAGGCCCTTACTTTTTTGAAGAGGAGGATAAAACTGTGACAGTAACATCTGCTCGTTGCGTACAACTGTTACGCAACTGCCTGCAGCAAACACTCAACGACTTAGAGAATCCTCCTGCGTGGTTTCAACATGATGGTGCCACTGCACACACAGCCAGGGCATCGATGAGCATCCTCAGAGAGATGGTTCCTTACGGGGTGACGTTCCATGGCCAGCCCGTTCCCCTGATCTCGCCCCTTACGATTTCTTTCTCTGTGGATACCTGAAGGCTCGGGTCTTCCAACGTAAGCCACGAACACTACACGACCTGAAAGCTGCTATCCGTGAGGAAATCGAGGCAAAGTCACTAGACATGACTAGGAGGTCAGGCGGAACTTCAGGGAGAGGCTTCAGAAGTGCATCAAAAAGGGCGGTCGGCATTTGGATTACATTATTTTCATAACCTAGTGTGTATGTGTATATGATGCAAATGGTAAACACTGCTCTTTTAAACTGCGCAATAAATTTGTAAATATCGTGTTGGGTTGTTGTGTTATTTACGTTTGAAATTCGTCAGTTATTTCTGCCGCACCCTGTATTAGTGGGTGTTTATGTAAGGACTGCAGACTTTGAATTTTTCAAGTAGTTCCTACTTTTGCCGCCAAACGCCACCGTCAAAATCTACTAGTTCAGAACTTGGCTACTAGACGCCACCACAGTCGGCTCCTGGCGACGAGCGTAGCAACCTGAGCGTTGTTTACATTTTTAACCTAATTTTGCTTCACACAGGTGTAATTATTGGAAGGTTCTTTAACATGCCATAAATCTATGACATGGGACCGCCGGCTTTACTTCCGCTCCGAAGGGAGGCATACTGAGGGATTTTTAACGCTCTTAAGAAATCCGACGACTTCGGCCGGGTTTGAACCCGCGATCTTGGGCATAGAAGCTCAACATGCTACCAACTACGCCACCGAAGCAGCCGATCAATACTAGGAGAAGTTGTTTAATAAAATGTTAAACGTCGTACTGTTTCGGAATATCAATGATTCCATCATCAGCGTGAAAAAATATTAGATCTTAAAAAACTAGTTAACGTTATGTTTACCAGTGAATCACATAATCTACAGAGTGGAATATCATTCTTGAAGTTTCGACTCATTTTTTGATAGTATTTGTTTTGTTTTCTTTCTCGAAATAAAATTTCCAATTGAAACAACGATTTACATACCTTTTTACATATCTACATTCTACGAAAAGAGAAGTCTACTGTTAATGTATTGAAAAAATCCACAACCTGCTTCCAGTCTCCGACCGGGTCAGGAATGGAATGAATGAAGCCCCCATCTAGCGGCGAGGATATGAACTGTGCCGGCTGCCGAGGCCTGACGCACTCCTCTGGGGCAATGATTAAATGAATGACAGATGAAATGAAATGATAGTGGAGAGTGTTGCTGGAATGAAATGTTGACAGGGAAAACCGGAGTACCCGGAGAAAAACCTGTCTGCCTCCGTTTTGTCCAGCACAGATCTCACATGGAGTGACCGGGATTTGAACCACGGACTCAGCGGTGAGAGGCCGGCGTGCTGCCGCCTAAGCCACGGAGGCTTTCTACTGTTAATGTATTATTCGAGATATTAATGGAATTTCAATATAGCATTTTTAAGTATTTCTTTCAATTTGCATGCCAACTAGTATATTTGTAAGTTTGTCATTATTTTAAATTTAACCCTATTTTGTAAGGAAATCCATTTTCTTGATACTGTTAACTCGTTTTTTAAGATCTAATATTTTTTCACGCTGACGATGGAATCATTGATATTACGAAACATGTACAACGTTTAATATTTTATTAAACAACTTCTCCTTGTCAGGGCCGTATTTCTAAATAGGCTAAGTAGGCTGCAGCCTAGAGCGGCAAATTTTCAGGGGCGGCAGTTTGGCAATTCATTCAAAAGCTAAAATGAAGTATTTCAGACGTTAATAATATTTTCCGTACGAATTTAAGAATACATGTTCCTTAAAACTATGTGTTAGTCCTTCTACAGTTCTTCCTGCCTTAGAAGAGTTAAGAACTATCTGCGAACTAGTATTTCTGAAATACGGCTGAACTCACTTTTATTACTTTCTATTGAGTCAAATACAACAAAAACACTTTCATATGCGGACATTATTAACGAGTTTGCCATTAAGAAATCTCGCAAGTAAGCTATGTAAATTTAATCATCAAGATTGCGTGGGGTGAGTTGTTTTAGAGAAGTTTGTATATTTTTCAACAAATAAACCAGTAATTAACTACATTTTGTGTAATTTCATTTCACCATGTACGACAACTTTATTCAAATTGAACACAGTTCTTCAATTACACAAAAGATAGTACTTAGCATTAAAATATAAAAATATGTGTAAAATAGTGATCACTAATCTCCAAGAACAAATTAATTAATTAATTTAGTTCGAAGCCCATTTCATTTTTTAACGAATATTAAAAGAGGCAAGTAAAGAAAGACAAGTAGATAATTGTGGTGTTTGAAGCCATATTTTCAGTGTTGCCTTAGTAAACAAGAGTTTAGTGCTTTTCAGTCGGTCAACACGAATGTACCCAAAAGAGATGGGTTATGCCCTAATCCTGAAATAAATTACATGAGATTAATAAAACACTAGGATGACCAGTTTTGATCGTCAAGCGATCATCATCAGATCCATTACACTTAGGCTACAAAATCTATGTTTGAAATACAGGTGAAAATATTTACAATATGTACAATTATTTAGTTGCAGTATTGGTACTGCAACTGTCAGTGTATGCTAAATGCAGTATATATGTTAGGTGAAATGCTAAATGGTGATAGCTATCCGGAGATTGTACTTTAGAGAGATTATATGGTTGTAAACTATGGTTAAACTATAAAATTTTTGGCGACTGCACAGCGAGTTCCAGTGAGCACGAAAACTGCGAGTAGCTGTAATACGGAAGACAATCAGATAAGTAGTTAGCCAAAAATTTTATAGTTTAACCATAGTTTACAACCATATAATCTCTCTAAAGTACAATCTCCGGATAGCTATCACCATTTAGCATTTCACCTAACATATATACTGCATTTAGCATACACTGACAGTTACAGTACCAATACTGCAACTGAATAATTGTACATATTGTAAATATTTTCACCTGTATTTCAAACATAGATTTTGTAGCCTAAGTGTAATGGATCTGATGATGATCGCTTGACGATCGAAACTGGTCATCCTAGTGTTTTATTACTCTCATGTAATTTATTTCAGGATTAGGGCATAACCCATCTCTTTTGGGTACATTCGCGTTGACCGACTGAAAAGCACTAAACACAAGTAGATAACTAATTTCAGTATAACATTTCTTGTGTAAGCCATTAAAATTGTAGTTTTATCTAAACTAAATGAACATTATGTTTAAAAAGATGAAAACGCCAATGAAATCTATCCTTTTGTTGTATAAAACAGTAATGTATTAAGCAAATATGAACTATTGAGGACTTCAGCCTATAGGCGGCATACTCTTAAATCCGGCCCTGCTCCTAGTATTGATAAAGCGGTTTTCAAGTTATTCTATTCTAACAATCAATGCGGATATTAACTATTTACCATCTTTAAAACGGTTAATGTGTATGCATTCAAAATGCTGACCATTTTGTTTAGTTCCTGGGTTCAAAGAAACGAGTTCTCATACTAACGTGACACAAATTCAGAATCTTATCTCCTCAAAAGTGTTACAATTCCATTGGAACTTTAATTGTGGCAACTTCTAAGTAAAAAGTAAAAAAATGATATCTGCGTGAAACGGCCACAGGTTTTCATTGTACTCACCAGCATTGTCTGAAACCCGTTACCGGTTCGGCGATGCCAAAGTTATAGAATCCCTGTAGCTGCGCCTCTTCTGTTGATGTCTGCAGAATCCCGGGAACAGTCCGCAAACGATTGTTCGAAAGTGGTAGTCTCAGAAGCTTAAGTCATTTAGACATGGTGGCTGGAAACGCACTCAGCAATCCCAGCGACCGTAGAAATCGGCTACAGGTTGAGTCATATGTGCGTGCCCCCCCCTCCTCCCTCAGGGGCTCACAACTTAAGGGACGTATTGCTTCCACTTACTTGTGCCGGGCTCCTCTCTGTTATCTTTCCTCTCGACCTCCCTTGGTCAACTCTTGTTCTTTTCCGACCCCGACGGTATTAGGGTATCCGAGGCCTAGGGAGTCTTTCACTTTCCCACGTTAATTGGCCCTTGTCTCATCTTTCCTGATCCCTCATTCTTCGAGGGGTCAGACCTCTTGTTTTCTTTTCATTATATCTCCTGTCTCCTGCTCAAAGCCCTCGAGGAGGCAGGGTGTGTGTAGCCCCACCACTTATGGTGCACCCTGGATTGTGCTACACCCTCAAGGGCTCACGTCTGGTGAGTTCGGGAGTTGGCGACCCCGAGGGTTTCCTGAGCAAGGTATTGTTTTTCTCCTTCTTCCATTGCCTTTGGGGCGGTCCCTCTCATCTTTACCTTTCCTATCTGCCCTTCCTGGCTCTCCTTTCTTCCAAGTTCCTTAATTCTCTATCTTCGAGGGTTGAGGGCATTTCCTTTCCTCCTGTCTTTTGTTTCCCTTATTTTTATTTTTGTTTACCATTTCCTCTTCTAGTTTGTAAGTATGTAGTTAGTTTCATTTCATTAACATTTTCACATCACCCAAACCATTGGGGGCCGATAACCCAGATGTTAGGCCCCTTAAAACAACAATTATCATCATCATCATCATCATCATCATCATCATCGTACTGTATGTGCGTGCACATTCTCTTGTAATGTGATAGGATGGTTCTACAGAAAATATTGCCGCATTCTTCGTAAAACTGGTCTCACTTTATGCATTTTTTCCGTATTCTCTTCTACACTGTTCCCCAAATTCTGCAGATGTTAAATCTGTACATGAGAAACATCAACAAAACAGACATTGTTATAGGGATTCTACTACTTCCACATCGCTGGTAACGAGTAGTAGGCAATGCTGGTGACTAATTTGAAGGACTGTAGAGATTCACGTAAATAATTTGCCGCTATTTTCTTAATAGTAATTAAATAGATACCACTATTAAAATTCCAAACTACATATAGAACATACAGTGTAGCCTCTATATTGTTGTCTTTTTTGGTTTCATTAAATTTCTCTAACTTTTCAGATATTGTCCTACATATTCAACCCTTGTATCTTACATTTCATGAAAATGCCATGATAACCCCTATATACAGGATGATTTCTGATTGGCCATACAAATTTTAATATAAAAAGAACAAATATACTGTTAAAATGGCAGCTTTTACATAGACACAATATTTAAAGAATGATTAATTCGACACAATGAATCATGCAATTATTTTATCTTTACGGATATGAATTATAAAATGTCTCTATATTTTTTTCAGTCCGTCGAGCTACGAATGGTTTCAGACTCCGAGCGTGAAGATGAGAAGAAGGGGACGTAGGCCTGATTCAAGAGTCAAGAAGAAAAATCGGAATAGTCCAAAATGCAAGCAATTATGTTCAGAATTTACGATACAAAAGATATACCTGGACATTAATCTACCTTTTGGATCATACTCATATAGGCACCTTGCACGTCTCTCTAGCGGTTGTGTGTGTGACGGAGATATCGCACAACAGCAGCAACAGTGACATAACTCAAAATTGTTGTGTAAGACTTGAAAATGAGAACACAGTCGGCATTCGAACCCGAAACTCATGTTAATCAACGGCCTTGCCACGACTAGGCTCATTTTCAAGTCTTAGGGCACTGCGAAGCGGTTTCTTGGATATCATAGGGATGATCATAATCTCGCAGACGACGTCGGAACATGACTTCGGATGTTTGATTTATAATCATATAGATAAGGTAAACTCGTGTAGTCCACTAGCTTGGTGTGTAAGTCTTCGAAATTGTTACCACTTGGGGGACTTGATTTTCAACGATGGTGTTCCTGACCTCAAACCAGAAGTTAATTGATGGTATATTGGCTTTCACGGTCCGTGAATTAAAACTCAGCAAATTTTCTAGGTTTATGCCGTGTCTTGTTTCGCCTAGGAATAAGAGCTGGCTCATCAGCGGTCTCTTGGTGTACGCGCCATCTTTTTGGAAGCCTTTTTAGGGAGGTGAAAGGCTGCTTGAGCCTTTAGCTCTCGCAGTTAGGAAGGTAGTGCATAGTTCGCTACTCCTGTGAAGGTCCGGGTGTGGACACCAAGAGCACGCTGATGAGCCAGCTTGGTGTTCCTAGGCGAAACCCCACACAAGACACGGCCTAAACATAGAAAAAAAGCTGAGTTTTGTTTCAGAATTAAATTATTTGGTGGAGCCGGGAATCGAATCTTGACCGTGAACTAGCAGCCAATAATGCTAACCACTACACTGCCAGGCATGCAATCATAGAAATGGCTTTAAGAGATAGCTCTCCTTGGTACGATTGTGACAGTTGAGTAAGATTTGAGAATGCGCCCCAACTGTTCCCAAAAGTAATTTCAATAATTGAAGCGTATATGATAACAAACGTCAATGTTACATGTTTTGTAAATGGAACATAGACGTTTGTTCCCGCATACGCTTAAATTCCAGAAGTGTTTGTTGGAAACTAAGTTGAAATAATGACCTTGGATTCTATCAACATGGTGACATACCACAACGCAAGACACCACTTTATCAGAGCTATCATTACTAGAGCTCTTCGCAAAATTGGTTTCGTCGTCAACGATGAAATTCAAGGCAAACTCAATCAAACACTGAAGGATTTGCCATAATATAACGTCACCATTTATACGGCTCATATGAACTGATTTCATAATTTTCATTCTGATGCTCATTAAAATATTATTTAACTGCCTGGTAATCAAGGATGCATTGTAGCCTAAATGTTGTTTTTTTAATATTTAATATTACTTATCCTCCCATTTCGGCTTCACCCACGGAATATGCGAGGGATTATTCCTCTAACGTCGCAAGGACAGTGTCTGTGAACTGAGCACACTTTGTCAGTAGATACAACTGGGGATGGTGACAGGTTGGAAGCAAGTCGGCCGTGGACTGGTTGAAAGAAACCATCCTGGCATTTTTCTGGTGGTGAAAATGGGAAACCACAAAATCCATTTTCAGGACGGCCGAGGTGGAAATCGAGCCTCATGCCAGCGAGGCACGAGTTAGTACGTTTGTGCTCTCGGCCACCGTGGCCGCTAGCCAATGATAACAAGTATGGATAAGTCATAGTTTCGTTCATGTATTAATAATAATAATAATAATAATACTAATATCGTATGGTCTCGGGTGCCAGGTACAAGCTTTGTTATTTGACACCCAGAGAGCAGCTTGCATGCCGAATTTTGTTGTTCCTTGGAGGTTAGATATCTAAGCTCCTTGACACTATAACGCTTTCTAGTAGAGAACGGAGGAACTTTGTGTTGACGGAAAATCCCGAGATTAATTTTGCCATTATGAACACGGCCTACTGTATTCAAATGGGTTATTTAACATGCCAACAACGTATGACATGCATGCCGTGATTTTTGGTGCCTTTCAAAAATTACTTACCACGGCCAGGAGTGAAACTGCTAGCTTGCGGTTGGTAGTCCGACAGGATAACCACTCATTAAAATATTATTTAACTTAGTTCATAAAAGTAATGCTAATCAAGCATTGCAGCCTAAATATTTTTTAAAATATTGCTTAGGCCTATCCTCCCATTTCGGCTTCATCCACGGAATCTTCGAGGGATTAACCCTCTATCGTTGCAAGGACAGTTGTCATTAGATACAACTGGGGTTGGTGACAGGCGACCACTAACTTAGGTCTAAGTATGGAAGGTTCAGGAAAGAGATTTTGGAAGAAAGTCGGCCGTGGACCGGTTGAAAGAAACCGTTCTGGCATTTTTCTGGTGGTGAAAATGGGAAATAACGAAAATCATTTTCAGGATGGCCGAGGTGGGAATCGAGCCCGATGCCAGCGAGGCACGAGTTAGCGCGTTTGTGCTCTTGTCCACCGTGGCCGCTAGCCAATGATAACAAGTATAGCCTAGTCATAGTTTCGTTCATGTACGAAGGCAGATCAAAAAATAAGTTGCACTTCCCAGTTATGGCCATTTATTACACCACCTATACAACAGCAACACGCCTATAACGACATACAATGAAACGTCACTTTTCCACATAGTTTCCAAGAGACTCAAAATATTTCTGCGAACACACAACCAACTTGTCGATGCCGGATGCATAGAAAGTTCCTAAAGCGTTCTGCAACCACAAGGAGACAGCGACCTTCAACTCCTCATTGGTCTAGGACTGTCAACCACCCTTCTGTCTAATGATCGCATTCATACTTGCACGGGACCTGGACGTTGCGCCCGTGATATCCGTGCGTCCGGCTTCGAATTGCTGACTCCACTTTACGATCCCTTGCCAGGAAATGGCCCGCTCCCAATACACAGCACTAATTTCACGATCAATGTTCGTGCAATTCTTCCTTTTGGCCCATAGGAATCGGATTGTCGCACGCACCTCATATTTGGGGTGAACGTCCAGTCGACACGCCATTGCTTTTGGCTGCTATTCACACCATACACAACGAGACACCACAGCGACCTGCCTAATAGATGTGTGGGCAGTGTCTGTCCCTTTCTCCGCTGTGCCAACGTTTGCGACACACAGCGCGCTGCTGCAGCGCGTTAGTGCAACTAACTTTTTGATCCAGCTTCGTATTAATAATAATATCGTATGGCCTCGGGTGCCGGGTGCAAACTTTGTTATTTCACACCCAGAGAGCAGCTTGCATGTCGAATTTTGTTGTTCCTTGGAGCGCTATTAAAGTCGAGGGGGTTAGATATCTAAGCTCCTTGACAATACAGCGCTTTCTAGTAGAGAAAGGAGGAACTCTTTTAAACGAAAGGAAGAGAAGTAAGGACGCTTGCTGTTTACGTGACCGTTAATCATGAGCCATGGGACCTTAATTTTTATGTGGAATTCGAACAACATGAAGTGGTACTGCAGTTCGAAAATCTCACATGCATTGTATCGAACCCAGTCCGCTTTGGTGACACAAAAACTGAATATAATGCGTACCGTAAGTAAAGTCAGAAGTTTGTAAATGTTACGTTTTAGAGGTATGTTAGAGAGGGACTTTGCCGCACAGTAAGATTGAAAATGTTGTTGTTTTAAGAGACCTAATTGAGAACATTCATTGTTAAGTTCAGAGCATGTTTCGAACAACAATGAAAGTTTTATTTCCTTTACATCCGGCCTACTAACGCACACAACCCCAGTAGGTTAATGTCTATAGAAAGCTTTCAAACCATACTCAGTGTTTCCTTTAACAATTAGGAATTACTTATCATTAGCCTGTAATAATCTATGTAATTTCTTTTCAGTTGGTCAACACAATTGTACCCAATTGTAATGGGTGTTTTCCCAAAGCTGAAACAAGTAGTTCCGTGAATAACTACTGTATATAGCCTATTTTCATACATTCTACATATATGTTAATTGCCTCTATCAACATACAAACTTTCAGTTTAATTGCTGTATTAGATTCGTAGATATTGAGAACCATCTAAATATTTCTGATGGTCGACATGTTGGAATTTTATATATGTAGGCCCTAGAGTTACGTACTATTATATAAAGATTATTGTGTAGGTGTATTATTCAAACTTCAATCGTATGATTAGGACACAAGAAATAATGAAAACAAAATTTTAAAATTTCGCACAGCCGTCATCTTGTGGTTATGAAAACAATTGAAATAATTAGATACCAGTGGATTTGTATAAGCATTTACCGTACCAAATTTCACTGCGCTCGGATGGGTAAATCGCGAGAAACGTCCATTTAAATATTTAAATTTCGCGTCGCCACCATATTGGATTTGTGCTCACCTGGTTATTGAAAGTCCCATACGTGAAATGTTTATAGCCTCTATCAACATACAAAATTTCAGTTTGATTGCTCCCATAGATTAATAGATATTGAGAAACATCCAAATATTTCGGATGGTCGCCATGTTGGATTTTAATATATGTAGGCCAGAGTGTTATGTACCATTAAATGAGGATTATAGCGTAGATTTACTATTCAAACGTTAATTCGATCGCATGTTTAGGACACAAGAAATAAAAACTTAATTGGAAAATTTCGCATAGTCGCCATCTTGAGGTTATGTAAACAATTGAACTAAATTAGATGTCAGTGCACTACAATGTGTATAAACATTTGCTGTACTAAGTTCCACTGCGTTCGGATGGTTAAATCGCGAGAAATGTCTATTTAAAAGTCTCAACTTCGCTTGGCCGTCGTGTTCGTTTTGTACTTAACAGGTTTTTTGAAAGTCACATAGTTGAACTTCTAGTAGTGCCCTTTGTCTTCAAACAAACGTTTAGGGTGATATCAGTAATAGTTTCGGAGATATAGAATGCCGATGAAATATGTCGCACAGCCGCCATGTTGGATTGGTGAGTCATAATATAATTTGAAGGGCACGGTCGGGGTTGGCCAAAATTATACTATGACTTTATCGAGTTTCATTGAGATCACTCCAGCCGTTTAGATTAGGGGGGAAGCACACGGACGCACACACATACGGACAAAAGGTGATCTCATAAGCCTTTTTTTTTCATAAATGAAAATAGGCTAACAATGTACATGAGGTTAGTAAATAAATTCACTTGGATGACCAGTTTCAATCGTCAGGTGATCATCATCAGAACCTTTAGTAGACTATGTGTACAATATGTGGGTGATGATATTTACAATATAATTATACACTTAGCTAGTAACAGCAGTTATTATAAACATGCTCATCTTGTCAAGATTTATTAGTTAAATGTGATTTGTGTTAAGATATTCTTATAACTAATGAATCTTGATAAGATGCGCTAGTTTATAATAACTGCTGCAACTAAATACGTGCATATATTGTAAATACAATCATCCATATAGCCTACTTGTAGACATAGATTTAACGGTTTATATGTTAAGGGTCTGATGATGATCGCTTGACGATCGATGCTGGTCGTCAAAGTGAATTTATTTATTAATTTCATGTAAATGTTTTTCGGGTTTAGGAAAGCACCCATTACAACTGGATACAATCGTGTTGACCAACTGAAAATAATCTATTTAGTAAGACAACACTGATATATTTGTTCCAACACGATAATAAATCCTCTAATGATTTAAGTGTTTACAATGTAAATGTCAATTGATATACTTCCATAATAATCAAACTTACTCACGTTTAACCCATAACTTTTACCAATCTCTGCACAGGAAATCGTTCACAAAACTCTGTCATGTCTCTCAGTTGGAACATTCTTAAACGGATCAAAAATATTCGAGCTCAGAAATTTTGTGGAAATAATGCCGAAATATACCTTCAGAAGGTATTAAATGATGAAACAGTTCATGATGAACGTGCTTACACTAAGAATTCTACTTACAAATGTTCGTTGGTTGGAACGTTTCTTAAGTCACCCGTTGAAATGTGTAACATTCTATCGCTTTAGCGATGTTTGGAACATCGGATTTCTTAAAAGCGTTAAAACTCCCTCAGTATGTCTTCCTTTGGAGGGGAAGTAAATCCAGCGGGCTCATGTTATAGATTTATGGCACGTAAAAGAACCTTCCACTAACTACACTTGTGTGAAGCTAACATTATTGTGAGTTAGATTTGCTTAACGCTATATTAGTTCCAACGTTCGCCACCAGGTGATGATTGCGATGGCATCTAGTAGACAATTTCGCAGCTAGGTGTCGTGGACGGTAACATTCGATAGGAACTAAGTTTGATCGTCTGTAGTCCTTACCTTGAATCACAGATAACACACACACTAATACAGCCATCACAATAATTAACACCGGTTATCAGACAGCTTCTACACACACCCAAAGAACACGGGGCTACATGACTGCGTGTCGCAGCCCCTACACTGAGGAACCAACCATCAATCAACATCGTTGTTATTCTGTGATTTCGTTTGTATTGCTGTTGAGTGAAACTGAACAGTGTATGGAAATTATAAAACTCTCTCACGCTCGTTTTCTAAACATACTCGTGTCTTAATTACCATTATAGACGAGTTGCATACGACTGTTCATGTTCGTCGATAATTGTAACTTTATTGTATGTTTTAACATAAATATTCATAAATATCTGAGGGATTCAGTTAATTCAGTTAGTGAACAGGGCGCGCTGGCTTTGGTGACTGAACAGAGCGCATGCGTAGGTCAAGGCACTCCGAAAGCAGAGACCATTCACTTTGCTTGCCAACACAGAAATATGTTGGATTTTGAGCGCCTGCGCGACGGTATCCTTACCTAATTGGTCACACAACTGTTTCATGAGCTCTGATTGGTGGGAGAAACTGTTTCATAATGAAAAATAGTGTTATAATGATCCTGATTATGATACAGGTTTCTGACACATAATGTTTGCATTCCGACATGGTCGAACATATAAAACAATTTAAAATTGATAAAATAACGTACATACTCCTTCACGACATATTATTTCATGAGATGTCACAAGTTAATCAATAGCCTATATTCCAGTTTTATCTCTTTATAACCGACAGCAGTGGCTACGCTAGCTAAAGCGCAGTCTTAGGTCATGGGGCCAAGCTCTCTGCTGACTCGGTAGACGCGTGGGTTCGAGCCCCACCGTCGGCCTCCTTGAAATGGTTTTCCGTGGTTTCCCATTTTCAACACCAGGCAAATGCTTGGACGGTACCTTCTGATAGGCCACGGCCGCTTCCTTCCACATCCTTGCCCAATTTAATTCATCTTCATCCATTCCATCTCTCATCCCGACGCGCTGTTCGCGCACGGACGTCGACTAGAAAGACCTGAACTCGGCCTCTCAGGAGGCCACACGACAAAAACAAATCTATTTATAATCGAACATCTCTACATCTTGCACTGAAATGTCTCCACGATAGCCAGCAGTAAAACATACACTTGGGTTCAAAAGTTAGAGGTTATCAGTTTGTTTTTTAAGTGATCGAAAACCCTAACTCAATGTATTTGGAAAGATAGTCACTTTCAGAATACAGTAAATCCCTCCGCCGTGAAGCCTGAAATGTAATATATAAAAAGTGGTTCCTTATCAAAAATGTTAATAATAGAATTACTAGTTTTAGAATTTGATTATGAAGGGTTTAAAAATAAGAATTAAGAATTTTAATTTATTCAAAAATGGAGTTCGATAAGTTTTAAAATAAACTGCTCAAATATGGATATTCTATTTCCTTAACATCAAAGTATCCATTAATTTATCAGACCGTCAAAGGAGTCTATGGCAAAATGAACGCTAGCAATCCTTAGTAAAACTCTTTTTTGTATACGTTTTTGCATTTATTGAGTAGTGTTTGCATTTTGAATGTAATAGTTGATATATAACACCAGAAAACAGAGTCTGTTGATGGTGCTTGTCAAGTGCCTTTAGCTAAGAATGTATACTCAAGGAATATTCCTAGAATAATATATTTTACAAATTGCTGTAGTTATTTGAAAACTGTAATTTGTAATTAGTTATCGATGTAGAAAATGAAACTTTGTATAAAATAAGATAAAGTGTAGATATGAAGGAAATATATGGCCAAAATCTGCATTCATGTGTGTGATGGTGTTGTTAATGTTGTCTAAGAGTTTCTTGCAAATAAATAGTCTGCTGTAAATGTAGTGGAACCGATGTTTAACAAATCTCTTTTTAGTCCCGTACCATTCCAAAGTACTCCTCTTAGAAATTTAACAATGTGGAAAATATCTCAGGTTGTATTGACTATACAGAGCGTTGTATGTTATCGATTCTGGTACTTTTTCATTACTACTGTAGGCCATTTAATTCTCCCTCCACAGCTTAGATATGGTCCATATATGCTTCCAACCGGTCCTCCCTCTTTATTTTGAAATTTTAGTCTATTCTTTTTACGGTTTAAACAGCTCCAGTAATGCTTTATTTGAAGTAGTGAAGGCAGACAAGGCACACCTCAAATTATAATAATTATTTCTCTCTAGATGTTCCAAATTTTTGACGAAAAATACAAAACTGAAAATATTCAATACCATAATTAGGCCAGTTCTAACTTATGGTGCACAATCATGGAGTTTAACGAAACAGGAAGGACACTAGTTACAGGTTTTCGAAAATAAGGTGTATAGGAAAATTTTTGGATCATTTTTTGACTCTGCAAATCAAAGCTTGAAAGAAAGATCAAATAAAGACAACACTCACTATCACAGCAAACACCAATACTCAGAATCATTAACTCCAGAAGACTTCAATGGGCTGGTCATTTAATAAGGATGGGAGATGATATAGGAAGGTCTTACACATCTTAAAAGAAGAACCAAGTGGACGAATGCCATTAGGAAGACCACGAAGTTCCTGGAAAAATTAAATCTCCCAAACTTTGTAGACATCTGAATGTGGACAACTGGCAAGAACTGGCAAGTTCAGTGGAGGCATTTTGTGAGATCGACACGGGATCTTCGTGTCCCATAGAAGCCTTCTGAGTGAGTGAGTGAGTAGATGATTTACATCATCAGAACATCACGAAATATCACTTCAGGATAACTGAAGTAGGAATGAAACTTACTAGATCATAGTTATCTTCACAAGGCTCATTGGATTTCCTCGTTCCAGCTTTCAGATCATAATTAAAATTCTAGGCAAACACAAGGCAAAAATATTTAACTCATAACATCGGCTCATTGTATCAGTATTCGTTGATATGGGACCATTCCATGATGAGTTGGAAGAATATATCGCTCATTAAATGCGATAACGTCATATCTCAGAAGTCACCATGTCAAAGAATATGAACTTCTGCTTCATTCCGACAATAAATTACTTTTGAAAGTTATCTTGTTTATTTAGGCAAAACAACCGAATAGATTTCACGATCGTACAGTTGAAAAAACATGCGAAAACAGATTTTAACGTTTACTTCAGATATGAAGTTGTATTTAATGAGCAATATATATCGGTAATTCACACGAACAACATCTTTAATTTCTTGAAAGTAAGGTAGAAAATATTATGAATCTGTGGGTTTTGATTATAGTAGTACAGTAGTATACCATTTCAATATGGCACGAGGTGTTATATATAATTTTCGAAATTAGCACTCAACGTCAAAAATAAATCAGGAAAACTATTTCAGAGTATCACGATTTTCAGGTCATAACGCTGCTTTTGTTTGTCAACTTTTGCTGTCAACGGCTCCAAAGACAATGCGATCACGCCTGCCATCCATAATTTAAGAGAAACACCCAGCAAAATCATATACAAAAATAAATCACCTATGTCTTAGTTTCAATGTTGTTGTTAATTCATCGGAGGGGCTTGAGACATCTTGGTCATAAGCCCCGTGTATTTGGGTGTGAGTTGAACTTTGTTAGCCTGTAGTTATGTGATGGCTGTAATAGTGTGTGTAGCTGTATTAGGGACAGGGATGGGGTAGGTGCCCCGAGGCTAGAAATAAGGTATTATCTCGGCATTTTCCTGGAGGGAGTGCGGAAAAACCACACTCCGGATAGCCACAGATTCTTATAGGTTTTCTTGAGTCTCAAACTTACGAACACATTTACTGTATGCCTTCTTGAGTAGATACGTTTCCACTAGCAAAATTCGTTGTTGTGTTCTATACCTAACCATGATCACGGGAAACGAGATAGGCTACAGTACTTCCCCACAAGTCTTAACTCTCTCAACTAAGGTGTCTTGCCAGCTACGTATATAAAATCAATGCTATGGCAGCATCCGGGGCTTCCCGACCAGCTGTTTTGTAACCGGTACATGCTAGTTAACTGGCCATTACTCATCGCGATCCAACCGCCACGCGGGTGTCTTCCTGATTGCGGTCATTCCAGATTGCATTCACCTCATTAGTACACCAGATTGCGGTCACTTTTACTTTAGGAAAGAGCTATACAAATTCCAGCGTCCAGATTGCGATCACTTTTCTTGGTAGACCGGTCCGGTTGTAATTCCCCTGGGGATTTCCTCACCCCTATTGCCAATGTTTAGGAACATGCCATGTGTCAGTTCTCTTTGGTCCTGATACACTACATTAGCTGCAACCATAGTGTTCAATTTTACTGTTTACTAACCGTGTTCTGTATCGTTATGGAGTTTATTGAAACGGAGAAGGGTAAGCCGTGTGTTTTACTGAATGGTTATAGTTACAGACCATACAGAACGAGTAAACGTGGTGTCATTACATGGCTTTGTGTGAAGGAGAAATCCAAAAAATGCAAGGGGAGATTATTTACCGAAGGTATGTATGCTTCCATACCCAACATTTATTCCGAAGAGTTTCAAAATCTGCATAATGAAGGATATGAGCTTGTAAACATTCCCCAGTTCACAAATATTAAAAGTTCAATGTACGGCATAAGTAATAAGGAGCACGGAGTACAGAAATAACCATTATCAGCGTCAGACGGAAGGTATGAATCAGTCGGGAAGAACCAAGAATCAAGGACCAGTCTCCCAAGAAAAGTGATCGCAATCTGGACGCTGGAATGTTTATAGTTCTTCCCTAAAATGAAAGTGACCGTAATCTGGACTGACAATGAGGTGAACGCAATCTGGAATGACCGCAATCAGGACACTACCGCCACGCTGCCTCTGAAAGGCTCGGTCATTTACAGAAGGCCCTCTCTGTATATAAATAGACAATCGTCATTATCTCTATAGGCTCCGGGCGTTGGGGTGAGAAATACACCACCGCGCTACGAGTGGCCAAACTTATAAGCACATGAATGTTACCATGACCAAGGTGGAGCGAAGTTCAGGTAAATTCTGAAGATGACCATGAGTCAATGAGGGATTTCGAGACATCCTAGAAATATGAAACGTAGTACCAGTGAAGCTGATACTCACAAGATTGCTATAAGAATCTAAAATATTCTACATTTTTCGAGAGGACAGAGTTGGAGAGATTTGAAATTGTGGCTTAGGAGAAGAACGGTGTAAGCAAGCATTTTTCAACCATCGATTACCCCCTTTATCCAAAGCGATGACCTATAGTTTTGTGACTCAAGCGTTTCCTTAATGACCAAACTAACTTTTAATATCAAACTCCGAGAAAGTGTTGATGAAAATTTCCGAGATATTAAGGAGTTAATGTCGTGGTGAAAGGATGTATAATAAAGACAAAATTGAAAATAGACATGAATTAATGGAACACTTCCAGGTATCCTAGAAACTTAGTTGGTTGGTTGCTTCTTAAGTTTAGGGGCTGCGACAACGCGGTCATGTAGCCCCGTGTACTTTGGGTGTGTGGAGATTCTGTCTAAAAACCGGTGTTAACTGTGATGACTGTATTAGTGTGTGTTATCTGTTTTTTTAATTCAAGTAAGGACTGCAGACTTTTGAATTTTTCAAATAGTTCCTACTTTTGCCCCCCAAACGCCACCGTCAACGACTACTAGTTCAGAACTTAGCTACCTGACGCCACCGCAGTCGGCTCTTGGCAACGAACGTAGGAACCTAAGAGCGTTGTTTGCATTCTTAACCTATTCAATTTAGCTTCACACAGGTGTAATTAGTGGAAGGTTCTTTAACATGCCATAAATCTATAACATGGGACCGCCAGCTTTACTTCCCCTCCGAAGGAAGGCATACTGAGGGATTTTTAACGCTCTTAAAAAATCCGACGACTTCGGCCGGATTTGAACCCGCGATCTTGGGCATATAAGCTCAGCATGCTACCGACTACGCCACCGAAGCCGCTCTAGAAACTTAAAACTGGGTACCAGAGAAGCTGATGTCCCCAAGATCCCTAGAAAAATCTAAATATCTCAAGGTTTTGCTAGTGGGCCGAACTGATGAGCTTTTAAAATTGGGTTTCAGAAGCAGTTTGGCGTACGTAGGGCGATGACCTAGTGTTTTCGAGAGCTAAAACGTTTGCTGAAAGTCCAAACTAAATTTTAATATACGAGGTACGTCCAGAAAGTAAGTTCCGTTTGGTAATAACATTACATTGTGTACAGATACAGAAAAATTATTTATTGCACAAGATTCTACAACCCTTAAACTACTTTTCCACATAACTGCCGAAATGTTGCAGGCATTTGTCGTAGCGTGGCACGAGTTTTTGTATACCTTCTTCATAGACGTGTTCCGCCTGTGTCTTCAACTAGTTGTACGTTCCGCTGCAGCGGTTACAGAAGAAATGGTTCACGCGATTGATGACAAGATCCGGGAAAACCGCAGGTTTACAATTAGTGCTCTCGCTATGGAATTTCCCCAAATCTCACGATCACTAATTCATGAAATTGTTACCGAAAAACTGAACTTTCGTAAACTTTGCCGACGTTGGGTACCAAAGATTCTTACGGAGCAACACAAAACAAAACGGATGGGTAGTGCACTTCAGTTTTTGACCCGTTACAATGAAGGCGGCGAAGAATTTCTTACACAGATAGTCACAGGAGATGAAACTTGGGTTTCTTACGACACCCATGAAAGTAAGCGGCAATCAATGAAATGGAGGTACACTTCATCCCCAGCAAAGGTTAAGCCGAAACAAATCTTGACACCTCGGAAAATGATGTTTCCAACTGGTTGAAGACACAGGCGGCAAACTTCTATGAAGAAGGTATACAAAAACTTGTGCTACTCTATGACAAATGCCTGCAAAAGTTCGGCAGTTATGTGGAAAAGTAGTTTAAGAGGTGTAGAATGTTGTGCAATAAATAATTTTTCTGTATCTGTACACAATTTAATTTTATTACCAAACGGAACTTACTTTCTGGACGTGCCTCGTAAAACCCCGAGGAAGTGTTGAGGAAAATGTGCGAGATATTAAGGAGGTAATGCCGTGGTGTAACGATGTATAATAAAGACGAAAACGAAAATGGACATGAATTAATGCAACACTTCTAGGTATCGTATAAACTTCAAACTAGGTACCAGAGAAGTTGATGTCCCCAAGATGCCTAGAAAAATCTAAATGTTTCGTTAGGGGACCGAGCTGATGAGCTTATTATTGGTATTCTGCCCGAAGGCAGGTCCGTGCCTACGAAGAGACTATCCTCAGCTGGAGTTTACGTGCGGTAGGGTGGGCAGGTCCTTTACACTCCTCCTTTTTCCGCCAACAGCGCATGGTCCCACTGAACCGGCGTTCTATCCGAGATCCAACCACGTCCAATGCTGCTTAACTGTGGAGTTCTCATGGGATCCGGTGCTGCAACATGGCCAGGCTGTTGGCAAGTAGGACTACGCAAGCATATTTTCACCCTTAAGTTAACTTGTTCTCCAAAGCGATGACCTATAGTTTTCGTGAAGGCAAACGATTTCTGAAAGACCAAACTAACTTTTAACATCAACAAACCTAGTTAGAGATAGGCTAATTAAATCTCAAATGCACAATTTAAACTTACTGCTTGCGATTCACCGTCAATATCCACAGTGTTTTCAAATAAATTTTATGAGTTCGTGAAGGGAAAGTATGTAGAATATTACATTGTTCTGTGTGTTGAAATATCTATTATTTTAACCATCAATACTACACAACCTTTTGACATCGTTACTGTTTAAAGAATAAATGCTCGCACGTTTTCGATGCCCATCAATACTGTAACAACTCTATCCCCCCGTTACCCTTTAAATAAACCAAAATAATAATAATAATAAAAGAATAGCATAACAGAAATAAAATAATTTAGAAAACATAGAAACAGCCCTAATTTAAGTGACTCGGTAGGCCAGCTGAGTTCACAGCAAAAAAACTAGGAGTGAATGTTCCTATTTTCGTGATATTCAAGAACATCCTGATTTAATTTAGAATAAGAGATCAGGCGGGGCGAAGCTAATTCAAGACCAGCTTGTTGAATGGAAGGCTGGACGTACACAGAAAGGCCGACAATGTTAATCTTGCCACACATGGTCAAGGAAACAGGAATAATCTTCCTACTGACTGCCAGCATTAAATAAAAAACAACATCCAAATATCAAGGGATAATAAAATCTAGAAATGATACAATTAAATTACAATTAAAACCCTTAACCGCTTAACCTAAAATTATTTATTTATCGTTTGGCAATACAAGATTTCCGAGAAAGTTACAAAGAAAATCACTTTAAAATCTACTGTACATTATTTTTACTGTTTACACTATTATTACAGTCTCAGGTCTAATGAGTCTATCCATTGGACCACGTCAGGTGTCGCCAACAGGAAGTCGATCCAGTCCCCTCCATATGCCCTCAGAGGGCAACAGTCAGTTGTAATGTGTTGGATGGTTTGATTAGGAGCACCACAATCACACTGAGGAGACAAAATTTTTCCCCATTTGAACAAAGTTCCATTGCATACTCCGTGGTTTGTCCGAATCCTATTGAGAGTTGCCCAAGCCCTCCTAGGCAGATCGGAACCTGGAGTGGATGTTCTTGTAGGGTCCAGGAAGGAGCTCGACTCAGGACAAGCTTTTAGTGTCCATTCAGTAATCCACTGCATGCTGGAATCAAAATGGGCATGACAAATGGGTGGCTTCCTGGATTTGAACCTGTTCATTTGAAGAGAGGGGATGTCTTCATGAATTGGTAGCGTAGGGTGATCCATGATCTTGTAGTACTCCCGTAGCAAGGCAAATTCTCGACGAAGGTGGGGTGGAAGAATATTGCTGAGGGCTGGAAGCCAATATGCTGGTGTAGTTCGTATACAACCAGTGATTAGTCTCATGATGTTGTTCAACTGGGTGTCAACGAGTTTGACATGTGGGCTATTGAGCCAAACTGGGGCGCAGTATTCAGCCACAGAGAAGGCTAGACCTAAGGCAGAGCATCTTGTAGTAGTGGCAGAAGCTCCCCAAGATGTTCCACATAGCTTTAGCAATATATTGTTGCGGCTTCTAATTTTAGCTGCTGTGTTCTGGAGGTGTTGCTTGTAAGAGAGTGTTCGGTCAAGAATTACTCCTAAGTACTTTGGGAACTTGTTATATTTCAAAATCATCCCCTCTAATTTTACATTGAGTTGGGTATTAGCCAATATGTTGCTCAGGTGGAAACAAGATACCTCAGTTTTTGTAGCACTGGGTTGGAGCCTCCATTTGTGGAAATATCTTCCAAGTTTAGTCAAATCATCTTCAAGTACATTTTCCAAATCTTCCATATTTTGGTGTCTAGTGGCCAATGCTATGTCATCAGCATAACAAAACGTTTTTGAGTTTGTTTCTGGTAGATCCGATAAGTACAGATTGAAGAGGAGAGGAACCAGTACTGAACCCTGTGGGAGGCCATTAGTTAGCTTCTTTCGTTTGCTGATTTTTGATCCCAAGACAACCTGGAAATGTCTGTTGTTAATCATATTGTCAATAAGCTGGGCCATAGATTTACAGGGAATCACTTTTAGGAATTTATAAAGTAGACCTTCTCTCCAAACTGTATCATACGCAGCAGTTAAATATAAGAAGGCAACGGTTGTTTTCTGGTGAAGTTGGAAACCAGCTTCTATGTGAGATGTAAGAGAGAGAACTTGATCACAGCAACTTCGGTTTTTCTGGAAACCAGCTTGCTCAATGGGGATGCCTTGGGTGATACTGGAGCTGATTCTGTTCAAAATCAGTCTTTCAAGAAGCTTATACAGTAGGTGCAGCTAAGTAGGGCTATAGGTCGATAGCTCTCAGGCAAATCTTTTGGTTTCCCAGGTTTTAAGATGGCAATTATTTTGGATTTCTTAAACTGCTTTGGGAGTATTCCTGTTCGGAGAATATCAGAGAAGAAACGAGCCAGCCATTTTTTTGCATTGTTTCCCATATGTATGAGGAACTCTGGATGGATACCATCAAAGCCAGGTGCTTTTCTAGCTTTCATGTCCTTCAAGGCAATGTTGATTTCGGAAATATCTGATCCCGAAGGAAACAGGATGTAAAATTGTCCGATTGAGCTATGTGCATTAACAAATTCACAAAGAAATTTGATACAATGGTCCGGCTAGCTCAAAACAGTTGCCAGCGTTTCGCCCCAGTGTACCAATGGGCTCTTCAGTTGGTTATGGTACACCTCACCAAGACGCGTGGCTAGTACATACTGTGAAGGCCGCTGCAAGGCACAAATGTTGCCACGAGCAGCGCTAATGTACTACGGAAGTCAAAACTTCCTTTCAAAAATAATGTTAGCTTACCTTGCTAATCCATATTGGAAATATCTGATCCCGAAGGAAACAGGATGTAAAATTGTCCGATTGAGCTATGTGCATTAACAAATTCACAAAGAAATTTGATACAATGGTCCGGCTAGCTCAAAACAGTTGCCAGCGTTTCGCCCCAGTGTACCAATGGGCTCTTCAGTTGGTTATGGTACACCTCACCAAGACGCGTGGCTAGTACATACTGTGAAGGCCGCTGCAAGGCACAAATGTTGCCACGAGCAGCGCTAATGTACTGCGGAAGTCAAAACTTCCTTTCAAAAATAATGTTAGCTTACCTTGCTAATCCATATTGGAAATATCTGTTCCCAGAGGAAACAGGATGTAAAATTGTCCGATTGAGCTATGTACATAAACAAATTCACAAAGAAATTTGATACAATGGTCCGGCTAGCTCAAAACAGTTGCCAGCGTTTCGCCCCAGTGTACCAATGGGCTCTTCAGTTGGTTATGGTACACCTCACCAAGACGCGTGGCTAGTACATACTGTGAAGGCCGCTGCAAGGCACAAATGTTGCCACGAGCAGCGCTAATGTACTACGGAAGTCAAAACTTCCTTTCAAAAATAATGTTAGCTTACCTTGCTAATCCATATTGGAAATATCTGATCCCGAAGGAAACAGGATGTAAAATTGTCCGATTGAGCTATGTGCATTAACAAATTCACAAAGAAATTTGATACAATGGTCCGGCTAGCTCAAAACAGTTGCCAGCGTTTCGCCCCAGTGTACCAATGGGCTCTTCAGTTGGTTATGGTACACCTCACCAAGACGCGTGGCTAGTACATACTGTGAAGGCCGCTGCAAGGCACAAATGTTGCCACGAGCAGCGCTAATGTACTGCGGAAGTCAAAACTTCCTTTCAAAAATAATGTTAGCTTACCTTGCTAATCCATATTGGAAATATCTGTTCCCAGAGGAAACAGGATGTAAAATTGTCCGATTGAGCTATGTACATAAACAAATTCACAAAGAAATTTGATACAATGGTCCGGCTAGCTCAAAACAGTTGCCAGCGTTTCGCCCCAGTGTACCAATGGGCTCTTCAGTTGGTTATGGTCCACCTCACCAAGACGCGTGGCTAGTACATACTGTGAAGGCCGCTGCAAGGCACAAATGTTGCCACGAGCCCATTGGTACACTGGGGCGAAACGCTGGCAACTGTTTTGAGCTAGCCGGACCATTGTATCAAATTTCTTTGTGAATTTGTTAATGTTGATTTCTTCATGAGTGAAGGGTCCAGAGTATGCAGAGTGAATTGGTGAAGAGGCTTTGAGTTGTTTTAATTTTCTTTTCACCAGTCTTGTGTGATTTACATCCTGAGTGATTCTGGAAGTTGAGACAATGTGCTTAGCAATCTCATCTGGTGTAATGTTTGATTTCTCTTTTATTATTGGTGTGCTACCCCCCAAGTTTCCGCAGTAAGCTACAAGCTTTTCTACTGGAGTGACGAAATTCCATCTCTTCAACAGTCTTGGACCATTTTTCCCTGCGTGCTGCATCTAAGCTTCGTAACAGTTCCTCTGCTACTTCACGGTCTCCATTTCTTAGATATTCATTGTAGAGTGTATCACTCTGCTGATTCCATCCTGGACCATAATCTTTTCTGAAACCTCTTGTAACGTATTTCTTTGCCACAGAAGTCCCCAGGCCAACAAACCTTTGATAGTGTACCCGATTGTCACCATGTGGACCATGTGTTCGTATCCCAACTAGCTCACGGTCTTTCGAGGTATGGGACGTTCCTGCCCACAATACGACCACATGCTCAGGATTTGAGTCCACCAGGTAACTACTCTACAGGAAATACACAACATTCCTATGAATAAAATATTTACTGGTCTAAAATCATGGCTGTACAACAAATACAAAGCAAAGGACAAATTACAATTAATTCCCACAAATAAATAGGGTTATTCTGTGAGCTTTCTCCTTAAAAAATAGCGCTACAATGCACTCAAACCTACTTCTAATATCCTGTCAATAATAGTTCAGATTACAAGGTTTTCATAGTGTTCGTCATGTGACACAATTTTAATTAATGGAAATATCTTAACACAAAAACCACATGTCACATAAACATGATATTACTAAGACATTATTCCGTCTCCTACGGCATTTACTTTAATTAGCATTACTTCAATGTTTCCTACATTTATTAGCAAATATTTGTTGTGTCGTGCGAATCATCTTCCTTCTTTCCATCCCTATGAACGCTCTGGGAAAATGAGTCATGCTTCTTAATCATAAAATAAACATAAACATGGATAGAATATTTATAGTTTCACCATATAACGATTTTTCTGGGTCTTGTCGGACTTATCATAGATACAACTGTGTCATGTTCTGGGAAAAACACATACCCGTTTTTCCTAAATTAGCATAAACTGGCAAATTGCACTTTAAAGAAGATGCCTACATTATTTTGGTTCAGCTTTCCCCCTCAGAGGATAACTTCGCCAAATATCATCTGATTTCTATGGTTCAACCACATATGTGAGTTGCCACATACCAATTAATTCCATTTGCATCACTAAAATACTTATATTTTAATTGCATATTGAATACCGAGATCTCTCAGTGTCCTATTGTGACTGTAATTGACAAGGGATCGGTCGAGCAACCTCCCCTTCCCTCAGCAGGTCATAAAATTCGTTCCAGACGGCTCTCCAAGATGGCTGCCACGGAAATGGTCTACATTCCCTGTCTCTCTCTACCGTCAAGGCCAAACTTGTTTACAATTATATAACAGTAAAGATCCGCTAGGCATAGTCCTAAGTAATTTGAGTCATTTAATTAATTAACACCTAACTTTACAGTGTATTTGGGCTCGAATGGCTCCTATTAAACATTCATGGCAGAGGTGAAATTCCAATGATAGCATTGCCGTTCTAAGGTGATTACTTGTGGCTTTTTTTAAGACGCGCATCATAATGAAACCCCATGGTTATCATCAGCAGCTGTCATTAACATATATATTTGGGAACCACGTTCCTCGTCGACGAATATGATTCTACCTCTCGGGCAGACCATAAGTATAAATGCACACCGCGCCTCGCTGGGCGTCCATAGTGGCTATAATTCAATGCAAGCGTTGGCAATAGACAGAATCTATCCAAATCGCTGCGTAACAAATACAGTATGCACAAAAGCGATACTTCTCGAAGATTAAGCCAATTTTCACCTCACGCGCAAGCTATACTAGTCTTTCCCGTGCTTATCTTACGTAAATCACTGGATTCTACGTTAATCTGCACGCTATATGCGGCTAAACAATATTTCACATATATGACTCCATTATCAAGGTACCTGCGTTCTTCCTGTTATACTATTTAAGCCAAAGCTTTACATAGCTCCTAACACAAATGTATAAATATACTGGCTTACTTTAATTTCAAATATTCATTCAAAATTTCACTGACACTGAGAAAAGCTCCCGTATCTCGCTATATTCCACACTACATTCTTTACTGTTTACCAAATGACAGTATCCTAAATTAGACATGACACTATTTGAACATTACTTAGGCCAACTTTGCCCTTACTTTATGGTTGCCGACCCCAGTTATTATTATTATTATTATTTTAACGTTTAGATCCATCACTATTTTTGACCTAAATGGTCCTAAGCAAATCACCTTCCAAGTCATACTTTATTCAAGACGAGTGGTGAAAACTCGTTCAGTAAGTGACTATTACATCTTTAATTTCAAAGTGATTAATCGTTACATGGTGAACTATGCCATTATAATGCTATTATTTGCATGTGTACTCACGTTTCCTTCTGGCTGGAAAGTACCAGTATCTTCGCCTGAGCTCTACCATGATGATTGACTTAATCCATCATGATATCCAATACACAACACTGAGATTCACACTTTTTACACATGATACACATATTATCACAAGTGGCCTTTACCACTGATAAACACTGAATATTAATCATTAAACACATTAACACTTTAAATTATTATTTCACAATTTATACACACTTCCTCTATCATTTCAGTAGTAAGCGTTTGCTACACTCCAAATATTGCATCATCATGACCAGAAATTGCGTAATCCTGATGACGTCATGGGTCCTTAGAGCGACCACGTGGTCCAGGAGCGGGGCATGTGCACTGCACGTGTTAGCGTGGGAAGGGGTTGACCTTTTGGCTTGTTTATGTGATTGTGATAAAAAGTTAATGGGTGTTGACGGCATGGGGGTTGTTTATTAGGATGGTAACTCGAAATTCAGACTCCTCTTCCACTCCTACAGGGGAGTTTCTTGGTTCGATTCTGTGTTTTGTTATTTAATTCCCGGGGCAGCCTGTGTATCATGGTTATTAAGTATTGATTGATTATTGAATTATATTTTGGTAATTTCCCAAGGAAGTGTAGAGAGTGGTGTGTGTCATAACTTTTGAATGAGAGTGTACGGTGAGGCACTCGACATAGCCGGATCGCTACCAGACATGTGATGTGCAGCTGTTCCGTTTTTGCTCGCGCCGTGCGGCAAGCCATGAGAGTAGCCAGCGCATGTAGTGCATGGTTGTCGTTAAAGTTTTTGCTCGCGCAAGCTAAATAAGTAATCAGATGTTGTAATGCGACACTCTGTTTAAGTACGACATATATTACCACAGCGTGGGAGTGGAGTTGTGTTACTCCTTCTCGCTATGTTATGTCTGTTTAATTTAAATGATGTTAACATTTTTTGTGTTCTGGCTTGCTTCATGATCTCAATCTGGTTAAAGTGTTTTATATGACATGTATAACTTTGAGTGTGTGAAATGAATTTCGATCTGTTTGTTTTTAGATTCCCAGATGTCATTAGTCAAGTCTGTAATTTTTAATGCGAGAACGAGATTGGATGTTGGTTCCCAGAGCTCCATGTGAAAATGTTTAAAATAGCTTTTTGCAGTTTGATATTCGCAATATATAAGAGCACATAGCTATGAAGTAACACTTAGTTTCAAAGCAACTCAGTTAACAATCAACATGACCATGTATGGAAATCTTTTAGTTAAGCTCCAGCAGCTCTATGAGATAAAATCTCTGAGAGAACAATCAGAGAGGCTGGGGCTAAACTTCGCAGTGAGCGCGTTCAAAGCGGAAGAGGACGTTTGGTTCAACGGGCTTAGCAATCTTCAGCAGGACATGTATAATTGCGAGTTATTGGAAATAATTCGAGACCGCCAGCATTGTAGAGAGTTGACGGCGGATGGCGTAACCCCCCACATATTGGGGGTGATCATTCAGCGGCTGGAATCAATCGACTCCGACAGTATCGAGCTGCTCGATTTTCCACCGCTGGAGGAAGAGAGTGTGGGGGGTGAAGATCGTATGGATGCCGAAGAAGGTGGAGAAGAAGAAGAAGAAGAAGAAGAAGAAGAAGAAGAAGTCCAAATGATTAATTAAATGGACGTTGGACAGTGGGTGTTTAAAAAAAAAAAAATAATAATAATAATAATAATAATAATTTGTGTGGTGTAAATCTTTTTTAAAAATATATTTATTTGATCATTTGTGGTTTACATTAATTATATAATATGAATTAGTGAAAAATGATATGATCTTCGTTCTTAAAGTGGTAAGTAGTTCTTTTTCCAACAAGCGGCAGAGAGAATTGAAGATGCTGTGTTGTTTGCAGAGTGGAATATGCTGGTCTTGTGCACGGGGTAAGTACAATCATTCTTTTCTTTCTTGCGTGTGTTGGTTTTAGTGAGCTGAAAAATATATATATAGAGACACATTAATAATAATAATAATAATAATAATAATAATAATAATAATAATAATAATAATAATAATAATAATAATAATAATAATAATAATATCTTTTGTGAGGAATAAAAAATAAAAATAAAAAAACTTACACTGTTCTAATTATAAGATATTTTTGTTGGGGATCCAAGAGTTGTGAGTTGAATCGAATCCAAGCCAAGATACGAAGGCTCGGGTTCCTTTTCTACGTAGTACTTTGTCGACTAAGTAAATATTAGGATGTTTTGTTCGTTGTAACTCTGCTTCGTAGAACGCACCAAATATTGGGATATTTTTATTATCTTTTAAAAGATATGTTCGTGGATTAGTATTTTGAACTTTATAAATTGTAAATAATTCTGTTGTCCAATTACCTTCGTACCCTTTACTGAAGTGTTTCTTGATTTTTGATATTCTTACAATGTCGCCGATTTTATATTTTGGTTTTCTTAAAGTTTCATTATATTGTGTTGGCAAGCGGGGTGGATTGTTTCTTTTCACATCATTAGGTTCCATGCCAATGCTGCGATGTATTTTGTGATTATACTTTACTAGTAACTCAGGCAAAATATGTACCCATCGGTAAGAACCTCGTGTTGTGAATTCTTTCCACATCGATTCCTTAAGAGTTCGATTAAATCTTTCTATCACACTCGCTTTAATGGAGCTGCCAGTGGAATAATGCTTTAGATTTTGTTTCTGAGACCATGTTTTGAATTCACTGTTATAAAATTCCGTTCCTCGATCGGTGTGAAAATAATTGGGCAATCTTTTACTTTGAGAATAAACAAATTTTAAGCTTTTCACAATCTCACTTCCTTTTTTGGTTTTAAGAGGAATTGCCCATGCATATTTCGAGTAAACGTCAATAATGGTTAATAAATAGTTGTCCAGATGATTATTTTCTGTAGACAAAAAAAAGATACACTGTGTTAAAAAGCAAACTAAAAACAAAATATGTATAGCTGTCAACTACAGTAGTAGATCTAAATTATTCACCTTTTATAGATAGCGATTACAGTTGTCACATTTGCAGCGAAGATGAAACAGTTGAAATTTCCTCTTTAGATGATCTGGTAGATGTTCCCACTCTAGACGAATTCGTTGTGGTTCATATATAGTCAGCACGTTTATAGGAAAGTAGTTCCAATCAAACTTATTAAAACCTCGAAGTCCACTGTTTCGAAACTTGTTTATTATCGAACACACGATTTTCATGATGCCATCAGAAGAATTTAACCAATGTTGAACAGCATTGACGTTGAATTTAGCACAACTATTGCTTCCCATTGCTAGAGATGGTAAATGTTTTGGACAATCTGTAGGTAAACGTTGGCTATGCCTCAACATTAGGTCTGACATTCCATCAATCGTATTAAGATCGAATAATGAGTCTGGGGAAAGTGCTTTTAGTGCAAACAAAGAAAATTCCTGTGGCAAATTATATACAACTAAATAATCATATTTATTCTTAATAGACTCAAAAAAAGAAGAAAGAGTTTTTTCACAATATGCTGCAACCCATGTGATCACGGGGCTGAATGAAGGTATATTGCCGTTATTTAACATACAGTAAGCAAGTTCCAAACTGCCGTTTGGTAGCTTGCGAATGTCTGCAACTATTGGTTGCTTCTTATTCCACGTGCCAGCATCAGTAGAAGGAGAGTTTGTTGTTGTCAATTCCATGATTGCAACTAAAGTGAGAATACTTGTTTACTTGCTTGCTTATAACTTAGCAAATATTGGTTTAGATAATTACTTCATTCGTTAATGGTCTGTAAGATATTTGACGATCATGAATAAGAACACAATAAAGAGTTGTATCTTCAGGTATATTCTCACTTGTCTCGATTTCAATTCGCACATCGACTGAAGATGTCTTCACTGCTTCCACTTGTTCGAGACAATTAATTACAATAATAGGACAAAGAGACTTAAATTCATCTCGTGAAACCAGAGTCTCTGAACGAACATCATCGATCTGATAATATACATTACGAAATTTAACAAACATGTCATACAACTCGCTGTAGTCATTTATGGCAATTTCAGAAGTTGGCATTTCATAGGGATAAAAAATTGAATTTAAAAAAACTCTTATAGATTTAATGTTACAATGGTCGAAATAGGAAGAGCATGTGTTTAGTAAATTTCTTCTAGTTTGAAAACCTAATAAAAATTGACGCGGTTTTTGAGTTTCAGAAGTTGTCATTACAGTCCAACTATATTTAGTTGTTCTAGGAAGAGAAGGCAAGACGTGAACATCCCACGATCGATAACCAACCTGAATGGGAATATTTTTCTGCATTAGTTTTAATCTTTTAATTTGTTCTTCGTCTGATAATAATAAAACGGGAATTTTTAGATAAACTTTAAATAACTTGACCTTAGAAAGATCGTTTTCGGTTGTCGATTGCAACGCACGTGCGTCACTTGACGATCGGAGAAGTATTACCTCATGCTTGCAGTTTAAAATCGGCTTTCTGTAATCCTCTGCTATTCCTAACAGGTTGCTTAAAGGAAGTATTATATGAAAACGTTTTGTGTTACTATCAACAATATTTGCTTCACTTGCTGGCGTTGTTAAAGAGGGAAAATAACCGGCATTTTGTAAAGCTGTATATTCGTTTTTTGAATATGATGCAAAGGTTTTTATAGAACTTGTTATACCTAGATGGCGTGTACGATCAATTTCTTTACCATTTAACGTGATGCGAATTTCGCTAAAAAGATTAGCCCCAAAATTTTGGTCAGGATGCGCTGTAGTAGAAGCAGCTGGATTTATGTTAGAAGTAATAATTTGACCTTCTAAGTGAAGAACACCTTCTGATAATAAAACTATGTTTTCTTCATTTTGAATCGGTATTCGAATTTCATCATTATTTTCGAATTTATTAGCTGAATAAGGTTGATAAACTCTTTCTTCTCGTCGCACAACTCTGTTGTCAACCTCTCTTTTATCTGTTATGTTAAACATGTTAACAGCTTCAACTATAGATAGAAACTAAATAAGATTAACAATTGCATATATATTTATATTGAAATTAAAGTACGCGATAGCCTAAAGACTGTAAGAATTGTTTGTTGTTACTCGATAACTGTTTCTTAGATTTCAAGGTGCGATGTCGTTGTTTGTTTTTTTTTACAAATTTTAGCTGATTGATTTATATTATTTTTTCGAATCAGAGTCGACTTCTTTTTTTTCAAACTTTGAGTATTATATAGTATAACCATATTTGTGATTGTTTTCTAGTATGCTTACTCAAGTAGAATGAAAACATAACAGTATTTCATTACTTTATATAGCAAGATATCGTGCTGGACGAATAATTAATTCTACAGTTAAATCTTCATCTTGCAAATCAATGAGCTGTTGAAGATGATCTTCAAGTTGCACAGATACATGTTGAATAAGCTTGGTGTTCATGGGCAAAAAATTAATCGTTGTTGGTTGTACAACAATCGGGTAACCAGCAGGAACATGAGCTTTAAAATTATATAAAGAGTGTGTTGGTTTATGGTTCAAATAAGAACTCGTACCAAGCACAAGGTTGCAACATACTCGAATACTATTAACAGTGTTAATTTTAATCATATATTCAGAATGATGAGTTGTGTTTGCCTTGAACTTTCTATGAGAAAAGCCTAACAAATCTGCAATAGAATCTGCAACACCAAAATCTATAGCAAACACTTTCGAATGTAGTTTACAATGATAAAAGACTTTATCATAATTAATATAAAATGATGGGAATTTGTCTTTGTCGCCTAATAAATGTTCAACTAATAAATCATCAATCTTTTCACTTAATTGTTTTAACGTATAGCTAGCATTGGGTATTATTAAAATCGCTCTATCCGCTTCGTTCAACTTTATAGCCAAAATGTTATTATTCTCGTTAATTGCAAACTTCATTATCGATTCTATTTTTCGATGAATTTCAATTTCTCTTTTATTCTCTTTAGGGTAAACTTTCTTTTCAATACCTAAAGGCCCTGCTACACTGTTGGCTACAGTGAAATCAATATTAAACGGGGAAGACAAAACGAGACGGTTGTCTCTTTTTCCATCTATATCCTCTTCCACATACAATTTTGTTTTTTCTAAATGTTCTGGTATAAGTTTCGACAATGAGTGATAACTAAGTAAATCATCAAAAGCTGAGGCTAGATCTTCAAATTCATAAATACCCGGTGGTACCACTAAATCAATTGATAAAAAATTAGTAAAATGAATGCGAAATTTATTATTTCTGTTGGTAACATTTCGAATAGAATTAGATGTATACAATCCTGCAAGTCCTATTTCAAAAAACTCTGCTCCTACAAGATGAATCGGGTTCTCCAATGTAACATCAATCTTCGAGCCTTTACCTTCAAGAGTTATCCGTCTTTCGAAAGCCATCTTTGAAATGTTTAAAGACGGTCTGTGTTTCCCTTATTTATACAATACAAGAAGACTAAACATAAATGTCCACAAATCGAAGAAGTAATCGATTGATATGAATGAAAATTATATTGTAGATAGCAATTTTTAAGATATGTTAAAATTCCAAATGGTGGTCTTAAATTACCAATACTATCAAAATAATGCACATATTTACCATGTTTACTGAAAGCTACCCAATGTGAACCGGATTTATCCATCGGTTCAAGGTTAACAATACAGTTTTCATTTTTTCGAGGATATCTTGGTAACGTATCTCGCATAAAGACTCCTCTAAAATTTGGAATCTTTAATTGATGTGCGTATTTAGCTAAATCGAAATTACTTAATGCTTTATTTGGTATTTGGTTAATTATCTTTTGTATGCAGGAGGATTTAAATAAATGCCTTGACCTCCTTTTCCTCGCATTGCTTCTATCATTCGATTGTGTCTTTTCATTTCTTTTAGTTCTTCTTGAGCAGCTTTCGCCTTGTTTATAGCAGACGCCACCCCTGCTGCTCCGCCTGCTAGACCCCCCAAGCCCGACAAGGCTGCAAATATCGGAAGTAGGGGTAAAATACCACCTTGCTTTTTCGATGTTCTTCTTTTTTTTAATCTTTTCTTGTTTTTTTTTTATTATTTAAGTTTCGCTTACCTCCTCCAATCTTAGACTTAGCTTTCATGATGCCACCCACTGTTAGTGCAGCCGCTCTCTCTCCAAATGATGCGTCACGGGATTTTACACGAGACCAAGCTTTTGAAGCTAAAATTTCATCAGCCTCTCTTCTTTTGTTTGAATCTTTATGCTTTGCGTAAGCAATGTCGTGCTCTTTGCACGCTTTATCTAATATATTTATTCCTGGATCACCACGGCTCAATCGCTTTTCTAATTTTGTTCCTGGTCCACAATATTCATATCCCGGGATGTGTAATTCCACGGGTAAATTATCAATAGTTTTATTAAGTACACGACTGATTAATGATCCACTTCCTGTTCGTTTATATTGAGTGGTAGAGTTGCTCCTCTTACAACGCACCATTACTAAATGATATGTAATATAAAGTAATTATACATATATATATCTGGAAAATGGGAAATGGTGGGGGGGGGGGGGAGGTGTTTTTTTTTTAAATAATACACACAAAATTTGGGTTATTATTTATTCTTTTTTCATAAGCAAAGGAACACACAAAAAATTAGTAATATTACCGGCATAAAAGTGTGTGTGTGTGAAAGAAATAAAGTAAGTGAGATGAACTGCTTTAATCTCAATTTGTTTCTAATCATTTTTCAGAGAAAAATGACCAAACGGTAAAGTATCAATTCCGTTTTCAGTTATGTGTCTTTTATCTTCGTTTGATGAAATTGCCAACTTATTTTGCCGAACAGTAAATACAGAATGAGATTTTGAAATTATACAAACTTGAACTTTGTTGACTTTTTCTCTGTTATAAAGACACTTTCGATACTCATCAATATTCATACTTTTACTCACACTCTTCTTAATGCCTTTAGCCTTACACAAGCTATTCATTTCATCACACAATTTTATTGCATACATTTTGGGTCGTAACCCCACAAATTCTTCAACAATCCTTCCAGCATTTTCATCTTTCATTAAACCAATTTCACCTTTATTTTGTCTCACAATGCCAAAAGGATTGTTTGTTTCATAGTTTCCAGTATCAAACAAATTTGAATGTTGTTTCATGAACTCATAAATATCATAATAGAATATATACATAAAACTATCGGTGTCTGTGTATAACAACCTCACATTTGATTCAGGATTTGCTAAAATAACATTGTAATGAAAGTCATTCATTTTACATTTAGACAAATCTAATATAGATGCACCAACATATACTGGTTGATTGTGAAAAATCTTTAGTCTACTCATCTCGATGACCATACATTGTTCATCGAATATAATTCTATGTTTAAAATTAGCCTTAGCTATTAAAGACCTAGCACCACGAGCTCCATGCCATTTGGTGACCCATTTGATGTCCCTTAACTTCCTCACATTCATCAGTGAACGACCAAAAATTGCATTATTCATCAATTTATAAAAATTCTTTTCAAAATCATTTTTGGCTTGTTTTCGTTTCTCTGTGTTCACATCAATATATGGTTTTAGCCATTGGCTCTGATTGAATTCAATTATTCTGTGAATACGATCTAATTTCATTCCTAGTTGAATACATTGCTTTAACAATCTATAATGCAAAACATAACGTTCTTTATTATCTAGGGTAGCCATTAGCTTTGTCAACTTTTCGGGACATAGAGGGTAATCTGAATGTTTGTCATGTAACTCTTGAGGATAAGTCAAATCTACTTCCAAAATATATCCAATTTCTGAAGTATCATCAATAGTTAAAACATCAAAGCCTTCAACATTTGCAATCCATTTAAAGCCACCCGTTGGAAGATATTCCATCATCGCATATCCATACAAATTATTAACGTCAAAGTACATTATGTAGGACTCTTGCTTTTTCTCATCATAAGTTTTCATATACTTATTATTAGCAATCGCATGTCGTGTTATACACTGAACATTTCCTCCTTGAATAGATCGTTCAAAAAAGTGTAACATATCAATATCTTGAAGCAATTCAAGTTGAACGTTGGTTATCTTTTTCATAGCACACCAAGACATAGATGGAGCAGTGTAAAAATGAGCTGCATCAATGCCATAAGTTTCCATGCCATTCGATCTAAAATTTTCAAAGACATCCGCCAAAAGAAGTGTGTCAACTTTTAAATACAAATCTGCGTATTCTCCTAATGTTTGACAGGAAAACGTTTCCCACACCGATTGAGCAAACTCATACTCTTCATTCGATATTGTTTGATCATTAAGACTGCTATAAAACTTGGATATTTCAGGTAATTTAGTTTCGTTAAGAACATCCATACTCGTGACGTATTCATAGGGAAACACACCTTTTCTCGCAGTAAGTCGAAACTGTGCATCATCATTAAAATAACGTCGTGTTATTTGCTTTGAATCTTCGCTTAACGAAGATGAACATTGATCTAGTGAACAGGACAAGAAATTATATGTATCGAAAAATCTTAACTGAATGAATCCATTCTTAGCCCGTACATACTTTGTAAACCCTTTGTAACGTTCCATATTCATCGCTAACAATTTTATATGACCAGGATTATGTAACACCTCTCCATCACGTTTCTCGCAAATTTCTTTAATTATAAAATGTCCATCATAGGCTGTTAGATTATGAAATGCTATAGGCAAAACCTTTGTTACTTTGTAATTTAAATTACAACTATTGTGTGCGCTTCCTCTATATTTTCCAGTTAAGTGACAATGATCGCGTACTTTGAGTTCATTAACTGCAATCGGTTTCTCGCAAATGTGACACATTTTACTTGACAAAAATAATCTTTCTTCATTTTCGGTCATCTTTAACATTGGCTTAACCGATAAGTAATATGTTTGAAGTTTATCCACAATACTATAAAGTTCCTTTACAAACAATTCAATGCAATTATTTCCCCTAAAGAGCTTGAAACTGCACAATTCACTATCGAAATTACAATGAAGGTATAAAGAAATGCTGTAAGGAATATGTTTATGTGTTAAAGTAGAGTTATGATTGTCACTATTTGGAAAACATGAGGAAATTGGAGACAAGAGGCATTCAGTGTCTGCATATATTATAAATGGAACTGTATCTTTAACTCGGAATTCTGTAAAATTAACAAATCTTTGTTCATCAGTCGGCATTATGCTTTTTGCAACAGGAAACTGTTTACAGTCTGCAAAGTGAACATTTAACTCATCCTCAAGAAAATAATATGACAAACAACGTCTACATATATAAATCCTTCTGTGAGTGCTAGTGAGGCTTGAACGCACAAGGCGAGCAAGATTTCTAATTAAACAAAAGTGATAACTTTCACTGTTTCCAATCTGCAACATCAATAAGTCTACACTCCTTTCATATACTTTATCTGATACATACAAAGGTACAATAGTAAAAGTTTTTTTTCCTTTTACTTCGTTTGTTCCCATACATACCCAATTGTTTTCATCATATTGTGCTCCAAACACATTTACAGAAATATTGTTTTGGTTTTCAAACTTGTTTAAATATTTCATTTCCATCGGAATTGGAATACCATCTAAATTTAAAACATCTCTGTAATTAGGATAGGAAGAAAGATGATTCACGTTTCGAGTTTTTGGATACAAACCAGCAACCACACTCCACGCAAAACAAGCTTCCTTTGTATCATACAAATTTAGCACTGCATTCTTATTGACTATTACATCAGGCAATCGACTAGTATTGGACATTCCTACTCGAAATCCAACATATTTATTTATATTAATTCTCAAACTATGAATTTTTTCTAAAGCCCACCCGGAACCATTTGCTTCAAATTCGCTCATTTTTGTCAATGTACCTTCAATGATATTCTTATTATAAAATTCATTTAAATCAGTATACTCGAAAACTACCTCATTTTTGATAGCAAAATATTTTGTTTCTGATATGTCGCGAAGCACGTATTGTGCACACAAAACTGAATTCACCTTTAAAGCTTGTACAGTTAACGCTTTCTTAACATACTTTGTAAACCAAATATTAGCATTCGCTAAAAATTCGCGAGGATCCAAAAACTCATTCTTAACATTTGATACTGCAAGTGTGTACACTCTAGAATTGAATGCCGTTTCAATTAACTCACAGCTCAAGAAAGATTCATCCTTTATTTGAATTGTAATTTCTTTGAAATTCACAGCTTGTTGCAATATATGCTCACTAATAACTCTCCAACATTCAATCAACTCATCACTGTTCTCAATCAACTCGGTTTGAGTGTTTTCCCCGATTTGGTATGATACTGAAATAGCACCGTTTAGTTCACTTCGAAAATTAGAAACACTTTCAAATGCATTGTCCAATTGGTTTCTTATATTTTCACTGTTATTATTATGTATTACAATATCGACCTTTCTACGTTTGCTAGGAGGCGAGGTCATTGTTGCTGTTGTCTAAGCAAATGTCCAATTTGCACTAAAGTTAATACACCACCAACACTTGGTGTACCATCACTGATGTCTAAGCATACGTCCAATTTGCACTATTGTTAATACACCACCAGCAGTTGCTGTAACATCGGTTTACCATAAACCTATAATCTTTTAAAGTATATTCAAGCCATTGTGATAAATTACTGCCTGTAATCTCCAATGAACAATGAACAGCCTCAAAAGGAAATTCATCCTGAAGTTTACCAAGCAAATTGTTTCTATACACATTCAATTTTGTTACATCGTAACACGTCATGGAAAATTCGATTTTGGAAACTTCATCAAATGTATTGTATCCGAAGAAACAAATAAAATGTTCATCTTCACATAATTCTTTCAATAGATATCTTAGAACTGTTTCTGTCACCTCTCGCTGACTATCCTCTGATTTGCTAACATTGGTAACGTAGACTGAAAATGTTGAAATTCCACTCGAAGATGTCCATTTGTTAAAACAAGCTTCTTTCTCATTACGACTCACCTCGTTATCATCTTCTTCCTCTTCTTCCGGTTGTTGAAAGCATACACGATGATACTCTATTAGCGGGTGCGATCGATGATCAGTTCCACTCAGGAAATTAACAGTTTTCCACTTCATTATGCTGGTTGTTTTATTAGTTTTTTAGATAATCTGAAAAATTAAACAAATTAAGAAATAATTAGCAACTAAATATATCAATCGTTATATCAATCAATACATAATATATATAATCCAATACTCACCAAAACATGTCGATGTGAGCGGTTCTTCAACCCAAAATACACCGTCATCAGTTTGCCTTCGAGTACTGTTTCAAAATGACTTGATGTGAGCGGTTCTTCACCCCTAAATACACCAGCATCAGTGTGCCTCCCATTGAGTTTAGTTCATCGATCTCTGATGTGCTTAATTTTGAAAATACTGCTGGTAGAAATACACTTGTTACTTCATCTTCAATGTTAATATCCACAACTATTTTTCTTCCAAACCTCGTCTGTACGGGGCGAATAATTTGGACCACATATGGTAAATCAATGACTAGTTCAGCTAGTTTCTTATTAGAATACTCAGTACAAGATGATAAGTTATTGAACTTCGTTAGAGCTTCCATCACACAATTTGTTCCTCGTCGTTGACTTTCTTTATTTCTTTCACACACACACACTCTTCGCGCAAAAGTAAAAGTTAAACTCTTCCATGCACTCATCCATTTATATATCCTTCACCCCCACCCACACTCCAGAAACCATATGCTGCAAACTAGCTTCTAACGCAATCATTTCTTTTTTTCCACTATTGCTTAAAGAAGTCAAAGATTACATTCTTAGCCAATGACGTTAAAGGTCAACTCTGTCTCACGCGAACACAGCAGACGAGATCAATCACACTGCTGCACATGGTCAAACTTGCACGGGTGTCAAATGATGGTTAGCATCCAAAGCAAAAAAAAAAGAAAAACAATAACAGCAGCACACCACATGTGTGGATGGGAACCGCCTCCCCGCTCAGCCCACCCATCGCGGGCATAAACAAAAACATAACAGCAGCACACCACATGTGCGGATCGCTGGCACTGACACGGGTGTCAGATGACAGTTAGCATCCAAATAAACAACCCCCATGACGTCAACACCCATTAACTTTTTATCAGCTTCACATAAACAAGCCAAGAGGTCACCCCCTTCCCACGCTAACATGTGCACCGCACATGCTCGCTCCTGGACCACGTGCTTGCTCTAAGGACCCATGACGTCATCCCATGACGTCATCAGGATTACGCAATTTCTGGTCATGATGATGCAATATTTGGAGAGTAGCAAACGCTTACTACTCATTTCACATGTTGATCCTTAATCTGGATTTCACCTACGCTTGACCTCAGAGATGCGATGAACTTATGATAACCGCTGGTCTCCGTGAAATCTAGTAGCGTTTTTATAGATGTTCGATCCTAGTTCCCTGCACTCCCGTTCACCTCACTGTCCTGGTTAGGTGGCAATAACTTCCACTCTCCCATCACTGGAGTGCTCCTGATGCTGATGTCATATAATTGACAATACCTTCCGGTATACGAACTGTTCCAAACATTATCAGTTCATATTCGCTGTAGCGAATTTATATCTGTGTCAGATAATAAAGAAATATCTGCATTGAGTTACTTTGATGCACTTCATTATTACAGATGAAGCTTACAATTTGCTTCCATTTTCTTCAACGGCGGTACGCTGATATTTTAATAATTGGCGTGCTTATTGCAGAGCGCTTGTAGACAAAGGACTAACTTCCAACTCGAGCGACCGTCTGACGTCTTCAACTGCCTTCAACTGACCTGCAACTGCCCTTGGCGTAGGCTGCTTTTCCTTATATTGGTTTCTTGCACAAAATAGTTCACGGGACACGTGAGAGCGACTCCCTTCTTGAAATACTCCGTCTTCAGCCGAAATAACATCTGCATCTTGTTTATTTAGGCGTGGAGGTTTTAAAAACACTCGCGTGCCGGCGATCGCTTCGGCCAATTAATTACAATTAATTGCCTTAGTTCAGCGCGTGGGACGCCACGGTGGGGATTTCCCGCTGGTTGGTTAAAGTATTCGTGCTCTCGAGCGTGAGTTAGGTTGTAATGCGGTCATTTTGAGAAATAGGCGTAATTTTAGGTGAAAAACCACTCCTAAATTACTCCTCCGTGAATACATTCATCTGTGTGTATGTTCCATTGCATTACAATGCTCCATTTATCTGTAATTAATTAATTTCTTGTGGGCTTGGTTCCGCCAAAGCTTTGCTCGTTGTCGACTGGTGAATTCCCGGGTCATTAATTTTGAGCTGTCTGACCGCCCTAGACGGAAATAGTTCTACTGGCGCCGAGCCTACCCCGCCTACTTGCTAAAGTAATTTGTCAGACTTCAAACTAGCCTTCTTTCGACTTCGTATGCACTGAAAACGTACATTCCCTTGCATTTTGCTTATAATTTTTCCTTTAAATTGCTATGATTTGCACCTAAATAATCGTGAAATCACGCTAGACTATTATGTGTCAGTAGACCTCTCATTGCTCTGTGGGTTCCATATAATGGCTCCCCCTTAGAGACCACTGGTTCGACCTTAGGCATAACCATTTGCCTGGTCTTCTCTGATGAGGCCTGAGTTCGATGCCAGACTGCCGTGACCAGTTGGGCACATCTTTCTCCTGCTAAGTTCGAAAAATTCATTTCATAAGTGAATTTTTCGGGCCTATCAGCTGGTATCAACTCCTTGCAGTGTTTACTTTAAGCTGTCATTGCTCTCGGCAATGGGCTTTCACGTTTTCCCACTCCACTCTTGTCTGCTGTCTCGTAGACTTTCGTTTTCCTGTCTCAATTGTTCATTCATCTCCCCTAACTCCACAGCGGCTCCCTTCAACTGGTCGTAAAACTCCTGCAGCCGACAGCTGCACTCTCCCCTCGTGTCCGCTGGGCTGGCGAGCTGTTTTCTTTTCTTCGACCCTTCTCGAGTCTGCAAGCTTTTTTCAAGAACCTTTCCGTGCATACGTAATGATTCCCCGTTCACTTGGATGTGTGTAGCTTGCTCTTCTCTCGCATCATAGTCTTCTGGTGGACTATATAACTTCAGATTAGCTGCATTTACCACAACTTCTCTACCTGTTGCCTCATCTTTAATCCGATATGCGTTATTCTGCAGATCCCTTATAATCAGGTAGGGTCCGAGATAAGCATGCTGGAATTTCTTATATTTCCTGCTCTCTGGATCTGAACTGGCGGGTTTTTTCAATAAGACGTATTCTCCCACGAGTAGCGGTCTATGATAGCGTTTCCTCCTGTTTCTCCACTGTCGTTTATCTGCTTGTTTCTTGAGATACTCGAACGTCCTCTGGATTCTCAACTCACGTCCAAGTTGTGCATCGACGGGTGTCTGGATGACATTATTCCATGGCCTCTCGGGTCTTCTGTCGAGATGTAGGCTCACTGGCACCTCTCCTGTAGCTTCGTGCACGGTATTGTTGATACAATATTCAATAATCTCAAGTACGTCAATCCATTTCCAATTCTCAGTAGAGCAGTATATCTTCATGTATTTTTGCACCTCCCTCATAACTCTCTCAGCGGAGTTCGACTCCGGGTGTCTAACCGTGGACAAAATCTGTCTTATGCCCAGATTTTCCAACTCCCTGCGAAATTCTATGCTGGTAAAACAACTTCCATGATCCGATAAGATGTTTTCAGGCTGTCCTAATATAGGAATGATTCTTTCCTTCAGCCTCTTAAGTACTTGTTTTGTACTGGTTTTCTGAATTGGACACAGGACTACCATTTTGGAAAACACGTCTAGTGCAACTAGGATGTGTTTATTTCCTCTTCTAGCTCTAGGCAGGGGCCCAAAGTTGTCCAGCGCCAGGAGCTGACATGGCTTCTCTGGTAAGAGTGGTATAGGTTTCTGCCTCATTAAGTACGAGTTAGGCTTTACTCGTTGGCACATATCACATGTCCTGATAGTATTTCTGACTGTTTCTCTAAGTTTAGGCCAAATAAACGCCTCTTTAAGCAGGGCAACAGTCTTATCTACACCTGAGTGTCCAAAAGCTCGGTGTGCTAGCCAAACTAGCCTTCTCTGCAATGCTGGGGGTACAACAATCCTAGGTTTTGTGTGGTCAGAGTCGCTCCATTTATGTAGCATCTGGTTAAACCATAGATATTCCGTTGAAAGTGCTTCAGCTTCCATATACATCGGGGTTCCTCTATCCTGCTTTCCCTCGAAGTAATTTATCATCAACCGTATCCAGGGATCTTCACGTTGAAAAACGGTGATGTTCCTCAGATCATCTAAGGTCTTCTGATCTCTATCTTCTATCTCAATAGCTAGAGTTTCTTCTTCCTCTGCTGTAGGGTATCTGCTTAGCAAATCAGGTATGATATTGTCCTTCCCCGGGCAATATTCTATTTCCACTTGAAATTGTTGTATGTACAGGGACCACCTTGTCAGTCTTTGACTCGACAAGTCAGTTTTCAGCAGGAACGTTAGGGCTTTATGGTCTGTTCTCAAAATAATTCTAAAACCATAAATCAGCTTGTGCCAATACTGTAATGCATACAGTATCGCAAGTAATTCGATCTCCGTGACCGTATAATTCTTTTCATTAGGCCTCAACCTTCTACTGATGAATGCGATATAAGTTCTCTCCTCTGGCCTGTCCTTATTTTCCTGATACAACATAGCTCCAATGCCTATGAAGGATGCGTCAGTCTGGATGATAAATTTCTGAGTGTAGTCAGGATATCCCAATTTCACATAATCTAACAGCATCTGTTTAGATTTTACGAAGGCTTCCTCGCATTGCTCCGTCCATCGCCATCTTCCTCCCTTCTGAAGTAAGTCTTGGAGTGGTGCTACAGTCTCGGTGTACTTCGGACAATGGTTCGAAAAGAATCCAATAACGCCTAGATATTGCCTGACGTTCTTTACCTTCGTTGGTCTCGGGAAACGTTTTATGACTTCCAGTTTTCCCGGATTAGGCCTGACTCCTTGTGCATCGATTACATGACCTAGAAATTTAACTTCTCTCTGAGCAAAGTTAGACTTCTTTATATTGACCTTGAAGTTAGCCTGACTTAGGTCATATAACAACTTGCGTAGATCTCTGACATGTTCTTCAACTGTTTCAGAGGTCAGTAGTATATCATCTACGTAGCATATGGTTGTAGCTTTTACTTCTTCGGATAGGTTCCTATCTAGCGCTCGTATCAACGCTGAACCTGCTGTTTTTAATCCAAATGGAAGACGGACGTATGAGTACGTGTGCTGGTCAAATAAAAATCCGGTTAACAGACTTGTTTTCTCTTCCAGAGCAAGATGGTGAAAACTTGCCGTTAGATCAAGATTTGAGAATACAGTCTTTCCTTTGAACCTTCTGAGTACCTCCTTAATGGGTGGAACTGTATCAAATTCCGGTATGACCTTGGAATTCAAATTTCGTAGGTCCAGGCATATCCTCACACTTCCATCCTGTTTCGGTACAACTACCAGTGGGCTGACATAAGGTGTGGCTGTCTTTACAATGACGCCTGCTTCTAGCATTTCTTGTATCGCTTCTTTGACCTTTAAATAATGTTTCTCAGCTACAGGATACGGCTTCTGTTTGAATGGCGTCCAATCGCTGACTTGAAACGCATACTGGAAATTCTTGATCCGGCCAGGTCTCGAATCGAAGACTCCTTTATACTCGAATAGCAGTTCCCTTAGCATTTTCTTATATTCTGGACCAAATTTAGCTTCCTCAATCTTCTCTTCCAGGCATTCTTCAAATTTTGGTTCGAGATCCTTTTCAATGTCTGCGGCCAGTGTTGCCAACTCTTCCTCAATATCTTCTATTGTCGACACTGCCTCCCCAGTCATATCTCCGTATGTATGCCATACGTATTCTTCTTGTCTCGCTTCATTATGCCTTAATGAGAGTTCTAAGTCTTCCTTTCCCTCACTTGCGCGAAACATTACAATGTCTTGCGAGAGATCTATAATAACTTTATACTCTCTTATGAAATCCATCCCAACAATAAGGTTATATGGCAGCTTATTTACAAGTAGGAAGCTCTGTGAGAATGTAGAGTTCCCTATCTGCAAATCTAAAAATACTTGGTATCTGCATATCATAACTTTGTCTGGTATGACACCTTTTATTTTCACGCTTGAAATGGGTATTTTCAATACGTGGATTTTACTCTGGATTTCATTGTATAATGCCTGGGTTATCAAACTCACTGTTGACCCTGTATCAATGAGACTTCTTACTTTCGTTCCCGCAATGTTTACAATAATAATAGGTAGTTCCCTTCTTACATTGACCGTTCTTTCATCGAGGTCTTCGATAAGCTCCTCAGGTTTGGCAATCCAGTTAATAACATTTACTGTATTCCATCCTGAACCTATCTCTCTCTGGTCATTTAAAATTGGTGTTTTTTTTTTCAATTGCTCCATTCTTTGTGGAGTTCTTCTGCCTGTCTTCATGCTGTTGAAGTTCCAGACTTTTGGCACCATCATCATTTTGATATATGTCGGGTGACCTTCTATTTCGAATCGCTTCATCCCAGTGAACTCGCGATTGTCTTGGATCATCTCCGCGCTCTTCCATGTATCTTAAAGATGCATGATAGCGTTCTTCCGCCTCTTCATCGAACCCACGACTCTGCTCTTGGGATCTCCATCCTTGGTTATTCCCATTTCGGCCGTAATTTCTTCTGTTATCCAGCTGCTGGTCTCTGGTACCACGCTGATTCCAGTTTTTCCTTCCTCGGTTACCACGGTTCGAACCTCCTCGATACGCTGGCCTCCAATTTTGGTTTTCGCGTCCTTCGCGCTGCCAGTCGGATTTTTCTGTTTCGGTGCTTGTAGACTTGCATTTCGTCTGCACCTTCGTTGGCTCGATCGGCGTATTCGTCATATTAACTTGTTCCACATGTCGACTTTGTCTTGCGTGCTGCACTGTGGTTAAATCAAGTTGTCTCAGCACCTCCTCCATATCGATTGCAGTTTTGGCGTTTGCTGAGATTAGCAGGCGCTGCACTTCATACGGCAGCTGCTTAGCTATTGCTATGCATAAATCTGACTCTCTAAGCCCTTCATCGAGCTCGCGAAAACGGCATAATTGGTTCACAAAAAACTCTCCGTACTTGGTCGGGTTACTAGTACTGTAACGCCTGGAATACAAGTCCAGTCTGAGGTTTTGTTGTACGCTCGCGTTCCAATACCTGCTTAAAAATGCTTGGCGAAATTCCTCAACGGTGTCGAACGTGTACCTAAAACTTCTAAACCATAGAGCACACTCCCCTTCGGTTAGTTTTTCAATCGCTCTCAACCTGCGCTCTGGCGGTACTTTCGCATCATTCAAGTACTCGGAAACTTCTTTAAGCCAGTACTTGGGTGTCATATTAGAATTACTCCCAGAGTATTTCTTTGGTTTTTCATCACTAGCCCTTATAACTGTGACTATTTGGTTCTGTACAGCATTTTCCTGCGGTGTTGACATAGCCATTGGCATACCAGGTGTGGCATACGGCCTGTCACTTGGCATTGCTGCATTCTTTGGAGTGGGCTGTATTTCTATCTCTGCCCATTTATTCCTCCTATTCTCGTCTATACTTCCTTCGCTAGACCTAGGATTCCGCAACATGGATTCTTCCTGCGCTATCATTCTAGTTTCTAATTGGCTGTGCCTGTTTTCAGTCCTTTCCAAACGAGCTAATACCTCTCGTTCTATTTTCTCTAGGCGATCTCGGTTTCTTTCTGCCATAGAAAATACCTTTTCTTTATTATCCTTAAGGTTTTCCTTCAGGTGGATAATTTCCCCTGCTAGACTTTCTCTTACTTCGGCAAGAGTCTTATCACTGGCTTCAGTCTTTAAGCCTTCTAGAAGCTCTAACTCTTCGCGTAAGCCTGTAACTTCCCGTTGAATGTGACCTTGTATATGAGAGATTTCAGTCCTTATTTTCGTGATTTCTCCTTGGTCTTCGTCCTGTCTTTTATGGATAACTGCTAAGTCGTTCTGAGTTTGTTCCAACTCTTTCTGCACTTTTCCAACTTGTATCTTCATATTAGACATTATTTCCTTATTATCTCGATCAGACGTCTTTATTTCCTGCATTTCCTTGCATTGGTCAAGGATATTCTGGTCCTGCTTTCTTAAGGCGTCGTCTACAGCCTTGGCATAACCTGCCATTCGCGTATTCCATTTTAGTTCATTATCCTCGAACCTATGATCCACGGTCTGAGTAAACGTGTTAAATTGTTCTAACTGACGTTTTGTGTTAGCTTCATTCTGACTTTGAATGTCTTTAAGCTCCCGGGACATACTGTTTAAATTATCGTTAATTTCACGCTGTGACTCTCTGCACATTTGCAAATTGCTTTCTAATTTTAATTCAATAGACTCAAAGCGTTTATCGTTATCATTTTGCATTTCTGAGATCACGCTAACGATATTCTTAGTTACCTGTCTCTGGACAGACTCTTTAACGTCGTCCATTTTCTTATTAACCTCTACTAGGTTTAATTCTAACTGCGTGTTTACATTAGCCAACATCTGGCTTACCTCAGTTTGACTAGCCTCTAGTCTAGTATTTACTTCGGCTTGATTAGCCTCTAGTCTAGTATTTACTTCGGCTTGATTAGCCTCTAGTCTAGTATTTACTTCGGCTTGATTAGCCTCTAGTCTAGTATTGACTGCATCCAACCTATCCGCTATTTCATCTTTAAATGCTTTGGATTCTTCCTTACTTTTAGCATTAGTAACATCGAAATGTTCCCTTAACTCGGCGATACACCTGAGTACCTCTTCCGTTTCGGCCATCCTGTACTACTTAATTTGAGATTCAGGTAGGCCCTAGCTGAAGACACTGGCGCGTTCTATTGGAAAGAAAAGATTCCGATCCCGCGACAACAACAACAACATATTATAAAATGTCAAAACTAACTATGGAATGGGTATAGACCCTCGTACCCGTCTGACAACATTTGTCTGACGTCTGAACATCATCTAGAAAGACTCACAATCGCTCAAACCAAGTTTGAGGAAAAAAATTATTTCTATGGTTTTCCCCATGAAAACCATGCTATTATTATGGGGTTTTTCTGAATCCCATAAGCCATCCACGTACGGGCGCCATGTTATTTTTATAATGGGGTGGTGGTATGGCTCTTTGTAAGACATCGGCCATATTCTAATTTATTATTAAAACTGTCCAAGGAGTGGTTTTTACTGCCGAATGCCCTACGTTGAGCCACGCCATGTTAATTTAGGGTCACGTGCTTATTTATGCCATGCTCATGATGCTTAAGTGGAGGTTACCTGTATTTTAAACTGGCCCCACGTATCAGCGTCATGTTAACAATAATGGGTTATCTATGGCTATGGTTTATGAAAGTTACAATTATATATAAGCATGTCTTATGGAGGAATAACAATTATTTTTAATGTGGTGGCTTAATAACAAATGGGATGCGGTCTTCCTATTCTGTCCTAATTTCTATGCTATATTTGCTTCTACCATTAATACCTTGACCGACTTAAGTAATTACCTGTGACACAATCCAAGTACAGAGACAACTCCCCCATGTACCCGATTGTCACCATGTGGACCATGTGTTCGTATCCCAACTAGCTCACGGTCTTTCGAGGTATGGGACGTTCCTGCCCACAATACGACCACATGCTCAGGATTTGAGTCTACCAGGTAACTACTCTACAGGAAATACACAACATTCCTATGAATAAAATATTTACTGGTCTAAAATCATGGCTGTACAACAAATACAAAGCAAAGGACAAATTACAATTAATTCCCACAAATAAATAGGGTTATTCTGTGAGCTTTCTCCTTAAAAAATAGCGCTACAATGCACTCAAACCTACTTCTAATATCCTGTCAATAATAGTTCAGATTACAAGGTTTTCATAGTGTTCGTCATGTGACACAATTTTATTTAATGGAAATATCTTAACACAAAAACCACATGTCACATAAACATGATATTACTAAGACATTATTCCGTCTCCTACGGCATTTACTTTAATTAGCATTACTTCAATGTTTCCTACATTTATTAGCAAATATTTGTTGTGTCGTGCGAATCATCTTCCTTCTTTCCATCCCTATGAACGCTCTAGGAAAATGAGTCATGCTTCTTAATCATAAAATAAACATAAACATGGATAGAATATTTATAGTTTCACCATATAACGATTTTTCTGGGTCTTGTCGGACTTATCATAGATACAACTGTGTCATGTTCTGGGAAAAACACATACCCGTTTTTCCTAAATTAGCATAAACTGGCAAATTGCACTTTAAAGAAGATGCCTACATTATTTTGGTTCAGCTTTCCCCCTCAGAGGATAACTTCGCCAAATATCATCTGATTTCTATGGTTCAACCACATATGTGAGTTGCCACATACCAATTAATTCCATTTGCATCACTAAAATACTTATATTTTAATTGCATATTGAATACCGAGATCTCTCAGTGTCCTATTGTGACTGTAATTGACAAGGGATCGGTCGAGCAACCTCCCCTTCCCTCAGCAGGTCATAAAATTCGTTCCAGACGGCTCTCCAAGATGGCTGCCACGGAAATGGTCTACATTCCCTGTCTCTCTCTACCGTCAAGGCCAAACTTGTTTACAATTATATAACAGTAAAGATCCGCTAGGCATAGTCCTAAGTAATTTGAGTCATTTAATTAATTAACACCTAACTTTACAGTGTATTTGGGCTCAAATGGCTCCTATTAAACATTCATGGCAGAGGTGAAATTCCAATGATAGCATTGCCGTTCTAAGGTGATTACTTGTGGCTTTTTTTAAGACGCGCATCATAATGAAACCCCATGGTTATCATCAGCAGCTGTCATTAACATATATATTTGGGAACCACGTTCCTCGTCGACGAATATGATTCTACCTCTCGGGCAGACCATAAGTATAAATGCACACCGCGCCTCGCTGGGCGTCCATAGTGGCTATAATTCAATGCAAGCGTTGGCAATAGACAGAATCTATCCAAATCGCTGCGTAACAAATACAGTATGCACAAAGGCGATACTTCTCGAAGATTAAGCCAATTTTCACCTCACGCGCAAGCTATACTAGTCTTTCCCGTGCTTATCTTACGTAAATCACTGGATTCTACGTTAATCTGCACGCTATATGCGGCTAAACATTATTTCACATATATGACTCCATTATCAAGGTACCTGCGTTCTTCCTGTTATACTATTTAAGCCAAAGCTTTACATAGCTCCTAACACAAATGTATAAATATACTGGCTTACTTTAATTTCAAATATTCATTCAAAATTTCACTGACACTGAGAAAAGCTCCCGTATCTCGCTATATTCCACACTACATTCTTTACTGTTTACCAAATGACAGTATCCTAAATTAGACATGACACTATTTGAACATTACTTAGGCCAACTTTGCCCTTACTTTATGGTTGCCGACCCCAGTTATTATTATTATTATTATTTTAACGTTTAGATCCATCACTATTTTTGACCTAAATGGTCCTAAGCAAATCACCTTCCAAGTCATACTTTATTCAAGACGAGTGGTGAAAACTCGTTCAGTAAGTGACTATTACATCTTTAATTTCAAAGTGATTAATCGTTACATGGTGAACTATGCCATTATAATGCTATTATTTGCATGTGTACTCACGTTTCCTTCTGGCTGGAAAGTACCAGTATCTTCGCCTGAGCTCTACCATGATGATTGACTTAATCCATCATGATATCCAATACACAACACTGAGATTCACACTTTTTACACATGATACACATATTATCACAAGTGGCCTTTACCACTGATAAACACTGAATATTAATCATTAAACACATTAACACTTTAAATTATTATTTCACAATTTATACACACTTCCTCTATCATTTCACATGTTGATCCTTAATCTGGATTTCACCTACGCTTGACCTCAGAGATGCGATGAACTTATGATAACCGCTGGTCTCCGTGAAATCTAGTAGCGTTTTTATAGATGTTCGATCCTAGTTCCCTGCACTCCCGTTCACCTCACTGTCCTGGTTAGGTGGCAATAACTTCCACTCTCCCATCACTGGAGTGCTCCTGATGCTGATGTCATATAATTGACAATACCTTCCGGTATACGAACTGTTCCAAACATTATCAGTTCATATTCGCTGTAGCGAATTTATATCTGTGTCAGATAATAAAGAAATATCTGCATTGAGTTACTTTGATGCACTTCATTATTACAGATGAAGCTTACAATTTGCTTCCATTTTCTTCAACGGCGGTACGCTGATATTTTAATAATTGGCGTGCTTATTGCAGAGCGCTTGTAGACAAAGGACTAACTTCCAACTCGAGCGACCGTCTGACGTCTTCAACTGCCTTCAACTGACCTGCAACTGCCCTTGGCGTAGGCTGCTTTTCCTTATATTGGTTTCTTGCACAAAATAGTTCACGGGACACGTGAGAGCGACTCCCTTCTTGAAATACTCCGTCTTCAGCCGAAATAACATCTGCATCTTGTTTATTTAGGCGTGGAGGTTTTAAAAACACTCGCGTGCCGGCGATCGCTTCGGCCAATTAATTACAATTAATTGCCTTAGTTCAGCGCGTGGGACGCCACGGTGGGGATTTCCCGCTGGTTGGTTAAAGTATTCGTGCTCTCGAGCGTGAGTTAGGTTGTAATGCGGTCATTTTGAGAAATAGGCGTAATTTTAGGTGAAAAACCACTCCTAAATTACTCCTCCGTGAATACATTCATCTGTGTGTATGTTCCATTGCATTACAATGCTCCATTTATCTGTAATTAATTAATTTCTTGTGGGCTTGGTTCCGCCAAAGCTTTGCTCGTTGTCGACTGGTGAATTCCCGGGTCATTAATTTTGAGCTGTCTGACCGCCCTAGACGGAAATAGTTCTACTGGCGCCGAGCCTACCCCGCCTACTTGCTAAAGTAATTTGTCAGACTTCAAACTAGCCTTCTTTCGACTTCGTATGCACTGAAAACGTACATTCCCTTGCATTTTGCTTATAATTTTTCCTTTAAATTGCTATGATTTGCACCTAAATAATCGTGAAATCACGCTAGACTATTATGTGTCAGTAGACCTCTCATTGCTCTGTGGGTTCCATATAATGGCTCCCCCTTAGAGACCACTGGTTCGACCTTAGGCATAACCATTTGCCTGGTCTTCTCTGATGAGGCCTGAGTTCGATGCCAGACTGCCGTGACCAGTTGGGCACAATAGCAACTGCTTTTTGCCGGAATAAACCTGATGCATTTATCTAAGTCGGTTGAGAACTTCTCCCAATCTGCCTTCAGGAAGTTCCAGCGAGGATGAGGAAATGATGTAATTAAGTGGATAGATAGCCCTACTTCTATAAGTACTGGTCTATGTTGGCTTCGTAACCTAAAATTTAAAAGGCAATACAGAATTTAGTTTCAGACAATACTGTAAATAAAATAAAATCAGTCATTGCCCAGTTGGCAAAATTTCATTTCCCAATCATACGATTAATTGAATTACTGAACAGTGAGTAGTATCATCCGCAAGGATGAAGGAAATATAACAACATGAAATTCAGGCCCGGTGCCATTTCACAAACAAATTGCATAAAGCAACAAACGTGTTCCTTAGGGAACGAAGGCGTCCAACAAGCTTCAGAGTCCAGCACTGACTGTTCTTTGAAGCTTATCTGACTAAAGTTAAATCCACGAGGTTCCCACCCAGCTAACAGGAAATAGGACAATGAATAACCCACCCTGCAGTAAACTACATATAACAGTATGACCAAATTATACAAGCCCTTCCAAAATATTACATACTAATATACTAAAATAAAAATGTCAGTTCGTATCTAGCTCAGAATATGGTCCATACAACACATGGCCTCGAAATCACATAACCAAAATATTTTGCAGTCAAAGTTTGTACTCATTAAAGAAAAGTTTCTTTTAGTTGCCCCTTGTATTAAGTTAAGATTGTACCACCTGGTGTCTTCCAGCCCTCCGAGGAAACTGCCCTATGAGTTTCCCCGGAGGCAATTGCTTGTGAGTCTAGTTGTCAGCAAGGTTCTTCACACACTGTCTCTCCAGTCACAAGCTGCTACCCTCAAGTCTAACGCACCCCCACCACACTACTTCAGTCATACCAACGTGACTAGTGGTGCAAACGTGCCAAAACAAAGCCAGAGTCCAAGGTTTACAATTGGTACCTCGAATATCACCCCACACAGTTAGTGCGTAGAATCTTCCCAGGAGTTGAGATGTTTCACAAGGTTCTTGCAAAATATTTTCTTAGAACAAGGGTTTGCAAATCACTTAAGGAATGTTGTAGACAGGGAGTGTTCATATTTCCACTGTTCACAGATACAAAGCTTGATATATCTCCCTCGCCAAGTTTCCATTAGTGATAATACTTTAAGTGACAGAAAAGGGCTGGCAGAAAAGGGCTTGGCGAACCCACTTCACCAACAGATCATAGTCAGGTGCAGGAAAAAGGGCGAAAGGAATTCCCAGAAGAGGCTTGGTGTACGCTCCCATGAGAACTATTGCTTTGGTCTTTGGGTCCTGAAGAATGAAGATGTAAGACCCTAATGCCAAAACAATTTTATTGTTCTTATCTTCAGTTTCATCTATACTGGCGTTTCTCTCATCTTGGATTCTAATGGAGGCGGTGTGTAGCACGTCATTCATCTTTAACTGTCCCTCTGCGATACCTTTTAGATCAGCTGCCGTGTCGAACAAGTTAACAATTCCCATTTTTTGAAGAACTTATTTCATAGAATATGTCTGTTGAAGGACGAGCATTCTGAGCGAACAGCTCCTCTTCAATTGTCTCGAGGTTCAGCTTGTCGAGGTTTTTGTGAAGCTTGATCAGGGCATCTGGTGCATCGATAGGTGCTAAGATAAGGAGCTTAAGTCCTTTAGTCTTGGGGGATTCTGGAGTAAGCTGGTAAGGGATCTGGATGACAGTCGCTCCAAGCTCACGATTCACCCCCATAAGTATCCGGCCCGAGTAGAGGAGATTGTGTGTCTTGTTCTTGGGGGCTGTAACAGGGGAACCAGGAGCATCCCTCCACACACCGTCATAGTGGACAGCACTTGCAAGCAGAAACCGAGTGGCGCTATCGATAGAGCCTGGTTCAGCCAGCTTCTTGACGCTATTGTCTGTCTTCTGGTCTGCCCATTCGTTAATGGCATTCACAGTATTTTCTGGCTGCTCGTGGAAATTGTGTTTCACCACCTCAGTTAAAAACCTTCTCTTTGTGCTCTTTTGGAAGTCAGGAAGTATATTCACCTCGTTGTCTGCAAATAAACCATTGGCATACCGAAGTCTGGGTTCTGCGTCTCGAACATAAAGATGTATAATTATGTACTGATTTACAAAATCGGTACAAATACCCAGCTGATCGCTGCACATAAGAGCTTCTCAGAACGTCCGCTTACAACAGTAATTCAAAATACGATAGCAGTATATAACAATCTGTAGATTGTCGGGAGAACACTCTGGTAAGGAATATTTTTCATCAACTACAACCAAGCTTTGATAGTCTTTACGGTATACAGATCTAAGCAAAATTATTCTCAATTTAGACTCTCGAGGCTGATTGAAACCCGTTCCGATTCTCAGATTGGAATTAAATTTCTTGACAGAGCCGGGAATCGAACCTGGTCATCAGAGGTGACAGCTATTCACTACATACTGGAGCGATTAATGCATTAATGATGCCTTCAGCTATTAGGTCTTGTTATGAACAAAATATGCAGGACATTGAGATGTTAACAAGGGAATTTAAAAAATCTTTGCGTGACCAGTTATTGACCGTGCGAATATAGGTTTTCCAGACCGAAGCCTTCTCCCTGTTTGGCTAAAGCATGGGCCTCCATCCCGTGCGCTTGGAGCAGCAGTACCCTCTGAAGGCTCAGCGTTCGGCATCGTATTTTCCCCAGCACTAGCCAGCCTTGCTCTTATAGACGATAGCTCGTTAAGCTCGTCACACCACTCCAACACAATATAGCCATCTCTGTCGTACGGGTCTGCTAGTCCGCTCACACCCAGCTTCGCAGCTCCGAGCCAGTCAAAGGGCATGTTAAAGAACCTTCCACTAATTACACCTGTGTGAAGCTAAATTGTATAGGTTAAGAATGTAAACAACGCTCTTAGGTTTCTACGTTCGTACCAAGAGCCGACTGCGGTGGCGTCTAGTAGCTAAGTACTGAACTTGGCCTAATAGTCGTTGACGGTGGCGCTTGGCGGCAAAAGTAGGAACTATTTGAAAAATTCAAAGTTGCAGTCTGTACTTAAATTAAAAAACAGTTACACACTGTAATACAGCCATCACAATTAACACCGGTTATCAGATTCTACACACACCCAAAGTAGTCTACAATTCGCAGCCCCTAAACTGAGGAACCAACCAACCAACCAATCAAAAGGCAGTTGAGTTGGAGACTCATGGTCAACGGAATACCTGCAGGGTCGAGGAGTACTGGACGAAGATAAATTATGATTATTAAATTTTCCATTAATTTGTGAATAACTCAGTATTTATTGAAATGTAATTCAATTAAAAGTAAGCGTAAGTTCGTATTGTTTAAAACAGAACACAGTTTATAAGTTAGCGAAGACAGTAGATCATCACGACTTGTAGCCAGCAGGGTCGTCACCGTTCATACTCCTGGTGATCACTTGGAGTTCCACACACTGAAACACACACAGTAGTTTTTATCACTACAAGGTACTTCAAAAAGGAAGGTTAATCCCGACCCACCAGTCTCTACGGTGACATGACCAGGGAGACGTGGCCACCGAACAGTGGGAGGAGTGGGACTGCTCTAGCTCGGCTGATCGCTCGCGTCACTTTTAAAACGAACGAAATACCAGGCCTGCTTCTTTTTAAAGTTCCGATGGACTGTATAAAAATAACAGATTGACATACCAAACTGATTTTACTACAAAATGTTTTATTCTTATGTCTCAACATAATCGCCAAAACGATTGAAACATTTGTCGTACAGTTGTTACACCAGCTTTCCAATGCCCTCGGCAAAAATTCTGCCGCTTTGAGGTGTGTACGTGTGGACAGTCTCCTGAAGTGTTTCTTTTTTGGCGTGGCGTTGCTGCCCAACCATATCTTCAATTCTCGAAAAAGGTGAAAATCATTCACGACCGCACTGTGCCAACATTACGATAGACTTTTTCAAAGAATTCAAGTGTGAAGTTTTGAACCATATGCCGTTTAGTCCAAACCAGCACTGAATGATTTTCACCTTTTTCGAGAATTGAAGTTATGGTTGGGCGGCAACGCCTTGCCAAATAGGAAACACTTCAGGAGACTCTCCAGACGTACCCACCACAGTGGCGGCAGAATTTTTGCCGAGGGCATTGGAAAGCTGGTGTAACGATACGACAAAAGTTTCAATCGTTTTGGGGGTTAAGTTGAGACATAAGAATAATACAAGCAAACATTTAGTAGTAAAATCAGTTTGGTATATCAATCTGTTATTTTTATACAGTCCATCGGAACTTGAAAGAAAAAAAAAACAGCCCTCGTATCTTGTGCGCCGCTGGATCAAGTTTGGCAGACTACGGTTTCTACATATGAGTAGGATGAAAGGCAGCATTTTCCTGAATGTATAAAATCTTGAATCACAATTCTACGCCCTATACTTTACTGTTTATGTTATTTTAAGATTATTTGAGGGAGGACATACTATCACTCGTTCCTAGCTGCCGCAGAGTGCATGATGCAATGCAATGTTGTCAAGTCGTTGCATAACACCGAGACGGGTGAGTGAAGCTCTCCCTCCATTGCGTTAGTATTATGTTCCCACGTTCAAGTCCAAGCTGAGAATGAACGGTGTTGCTACCTTGGGACTCTGGGGAGGCTGGACGTGTCACGTGTTTCAGAAGAGACGTGAAGGAACTAAAATGCGTTACTGCGTTGCGGCAGAGACTGGTATGTCCTTAGACCATAAATTCAATAGATGGCTGATGACGTCACATTGTCGAAACCAACATCTCGGTCAGCTGACTGAAGGGAACTGCGGATAGTGATAATAGAATTATCCAGTATGGAGCTCCTTTTGTATTCATTGACGTTGCTTAGCATTCGTCATTAGCCAATTGTAGTCGGTCTTGAGCTATTACCCTTCAGTCAGCTGATCGAGATGTTGGTTTCACGTCACAGTACAGGCGCAGTGTGGCAATGCGCCCTCTATTGTATTTATGCTCTAAGGGTATGTCGGGCTCCAACAATAGCTCTTACGTGAGATATGTTCCCTCTCGTGTTCGAATATTCCACCGAGGCCAAAGGAGGAGACCACAGTTTTATCATACAGCCGCTAGATTGTGCAACAAGACCTAAAGCTCTCTACAGTTTATTCCACCGATTTGTGGTTGTGCCCTTGCAGGGACGGATTTAAATCAAGATAATTGGAGTGAGGGACTCACCAGGGGGTCTGAGAGGGTATGGCATACCCCTGAGCTCAGAGGGGGTTCAGAAAAGTTTGCAAAAATTAGACCCAAATTAGTGAGTTATTATAGATCATTTGGGTGATTGCCTTTCTGGTATGAGTAAAAATAAAAGTTAACAATTTAAAATAAAGAAACGTCAAAAAATAACTATATGAAACTGTTTTGTGAATTGGGAAAAAATGTGCGTGATATTAGCAATTATAATTCAAATATTTATTGAATTCTAAATTATTTTAGTTTTTGAAGTCCTATTATTTACTGTCATAGCCTTTAATACGTACACGTACAGTATGCTAGTGAAGCATAAAACATGCATGTGGGGCTTTTCCATTTTCACTAGGCCTTCCAAACTTCTTGTATAATTTATGGTAAATAAATAATAATAATAACATTAGTCTAATGAAAATGAAAATCCACAGACTGCTTCCAGTCTCTGACTGGGTCAGGAATGGAATGAATGAAGCCCCCATCTAGCGGCGAGGATATGAACTGTGCCGGCTGCCGAGGCCTGACGCACTCCTCTGGGGCAATGATTAAATGAATGACAGATGAAATGAAATGATAGTAGAGAGTGTTGCTGGAATGAAATTTTTGACAGGGAAAACCGGAGTACCCGGAGAAAAACCTGTCTGCCTCCGTTTTGTCCAGCACAGATCTCACATGGAGTGACCGGGATTTGAACCACGGATCCAGCGGTGAGAGGCCGGCGTGCTGCCGCCTAAGCCACGGAGGCTTAATATTAGTCTAATAATAAACATTATTTAGAGAGCTGCTAAAATTTGTAGTATTCTTTCAAAACACAATTTTCGAAACATTTGATTGTTGTAAAATTTACATTTTGTATAGAGGGATATAACCAAGATGTTAGGCCCCTTAAAACAACAATTATCATCTTCATCATCATCACCATTTTGTAAAGAGTATTTAAGTGAAATAATGTGTTTGAAGCTAATGTTTTCCTCAGAAACTGAATTATTTTTTCAATGTACTGTATAACAGCAAAATGAATCAAATTATTTAAAAGTTTCTAGCCTTGATGTTTTGAAATTTGAGGATTCACAAAAAGTAAACACATTTTCTTGACATACTGTACATCCGTAAATACATTTCTAAATATTAATAATTTACTAGCTTCGAATTTCATGTTGAGTGCAAAACTAAGAAATTACATTATTGTTTCTAGGTTTTTAATACAAGTTACCAAGACATGACTAATACACATTTTTTAAAAATCGTCCATTTGGTCGGTCACCCCTCCCCTCCGCCTCTGTGTCCTTGACAGCTTGCACACTGAAGCGTGTCTAACAATTTATTGTAAGTCCAGAGTTAAGAGTATACTACAGCTGTTATGGCCCAAGTGTAGCCACGTATAACAGCGCAGCTATAGTACAGTGCTCAACACGAGTAACTACGCCACTGATTTCAGGCGCAATAATAATGGATAGTTCTCTTCTTACCTGGTGACACGAAAGGGTCCTTGATGTCCTCGGCGCTAACTTTAACACCGTGGTTCTTGAAATGCCGCATGATTCAGCGGTATTTCTGACAATCTAATCCACACTTTTCTCCTGGTTCTTGGTTGTTGTACATATATGTCGTTCCCTGCCCCTTAAAATTTCACCTGGTTAACATTTCGGAATCGGAACATCGGCCATGTTCATTAATGCCACATACTTCAATGTAAGTCATTATTTTCTCGCTACACTCATAGGCTACTTGACAACACACTGTTTCAAACATCTTGGCGAGATTTGCACTTGTGCGATGACTGGAGCTCTAAACCAAGTACAACAGTGTGTGGGTTGTTCCATCCAATGCGCTGACACTACTGTCAGCTAAATTACAATGCATATTGAGAATGTATTACGTACAGTATAAGGAAATGCATGCCTAGGATCTTGGAGAGATCCACTCATGACAATTGAGCTCTTACATAAGACAGTTTTAAAGATTTCGAAGTCATCAGTTCTGGGGAAATCCTCTAAAAGTAAAAACCCATGAGCCCGTAGTACTGTCTTAACCCTGGACGGACAATAGTAACATCCTGGAGGAAACGAGCATCTATAATAATAATAATAATAATAATAATAATAATAATAATAACGATCATGCACATGCAGATGGCTAAAACTACAGGACTAGATGACTCCTCGCTTCCGTATTATAAGTATCAACCAAAATATATTTCGGACAATGGAACCCATATTCTTCTTCTTCGCGAATGGGTCGCTTAGGACCACGCGAAATCAACACTTTCTAGCCTTCCTATTGGCCCAGTATTCCTTCTTTCGCAACGAATGGGTCTGTTTCCGCTGCTCTGACCATCGATGTTGTGTAGTCTTCTTCTATTCTTTCTCGAAACCCCGCGTCTGAGTGATTTTCCTGATTTCCTTCCGGTCATGTAAGTTTGGTGATCCTAATTCCTTTAAGTCTTTTTCTGTAAATTTATACCAATTCGGTCTAGTAGCCTTGTTCTTTAAGAAAGTATGTATTTTGTGTGTCAGTCTGTTCAGGTCCATTCTTTCTATGTGTCACATAATTTGGATTCTTCGCATTCGCATTGTGTCTGTGATTTTGGTGATTTTTTTTTGGTATATTTCTGTTCTAGTCTTTGGATAATGTACACAACCTTTTGTTCTTGGTCCAAGGATTTTTATCATTATATTACGTTCTTTCACTTCTATTTGGTGTTTTAGTGTTTTGTGTTGGAGATTCAGTGTCTCTGAAGCACAGATAGCTTCAGTTGTATGTATATTATACTGGGACAGAGAAATCCACACTGATAAAACCATCAAATCCAACCTACCTTATATTCTCCTCCTCGATCGACCGAACAAACAAGCTGTGATAATCGATATATCCGTACCATTCAACCACAACCTTCAAACAGCCTATGCCCAAAAGGTCAACAAATACACCGAACTGACCATTGAAGTAAAACAATTTAATGTGGAAGCCAAATCAGGTGTACATCTGGCCGCTCATCCTGTCTGGAACTGGAATTGTACCTTCATGACTGGTGGACCAACTACAGGCTCACAAGCTGGGACAAATCCAAAAGTCGGTGATCTTAGACACTTGCCACACAGTGCGACGATTCCTAAATGAGAAATGAACTCTGAAAGTGTTTGACATTAGTCCGTATTTTCAGTCATTGTACCATTGTAAAATGAGGAATTTATGAATCAGTAAATTAATAATAATATGTGTTCTGTATGTTACATAAAGTCTTCTTAATTTAAATACACCGCATAGGCAGGCCGTTAATGCCCATAACGTCTAAGACGGCTGCTGCCCAGCTCAAAGCCCACAGAGGAAGGTAGGCCATGTGGTCTCAACAGCGCTTCACTCAGCCGCATTTCTTGGTTTCCTGACCGGTACTACTCGCTTTAGCTCCCCAATCACCAAATACACCTCGTTCCAACCCTTGCGTCAGTTTCTAAAATCCCTGACTGAGGCGGGAATCGAATCCGGAGCCATCGGATGAGAGGCAGGTGCGCTACCTCAACACCATGGGGCCTGCCAAAATAAAATATAGAGGGCCCACATATACAACAGACAAGATGCTGATAACATTATAAGTTATAAGCTTATTAATCTATCTATATATATAAAAATCAATGTAACGTGGTAGTTTGTCTGTGGGTGGGTATGTATGTCTCCTATGCGTTCATATACCATTCGTCCGATTGCGATGAAACTTGGGTGAGATGTTGAGTACACTCCAAGGAAGGTTTCTGACTTAGTAAATCCATTTTACAATAGGTAGCGTACGCGTAGATTCAACAAATGAGCGACGATGCGCGAAGCATTTCAACAAAGTCCCGTATGTGTTCATATACCATTCGTCCGATAGCGATGAAACTTGGGTGAGATGTTAAGTACACTCCAAGGATGGTTTCTGACGTAGTAAATCCATTTTACAATAGGTAGCGCACGCGTAGATTCAACAAATGAGCGACGACACGCAAAGCGTTTCAACAAAGTCCCGTATGCATTCATATACCATTCGTCCGATAGCTATGAAACTTGCGTAAAATGTCGTGTACACTGCAGGGAAATTTTCTGGCTTAGTACATCCACTTTACAATAGGCAGCGCACGAGTAGATTCAACAAATGAGCTACGACGCGCGAAGCATTTCAACAAAGTCACGTTTGCGTTCATATACCATTCGTCCGATAGCGATGAAACTAGGCTGAGATTTTGTGTGCACTCCAGGGAAGGTTTCTAGCTTAGTAAATCCCTTTAAAATAGGTAGAGCACGAGTAGAATCAACAAATGAGCGACGACGCGCGAAGCGTTTCAACAAAGTCCCATATAATTTCATATACCATTCATCCGATAGCGATGAAACTTGGGTGAGATGTTGTGTACACTCCAGGGAAGGTTTCTGGCTTAGTACATACATTTTACAATAGGTAGCGCACCAGTAGATTCAACAAATGAGCGATGACACGCGAAGCGTTTCAACAAAGTCCCGTATAAAGTCATATACCATTCGTCTGATAGTGATAAATGTTTGGTGAATTGTTGTGTACACTCCAGGAAAGGTTTCTAGCTAAGTAAATCCATTTTACAATACAAAGCGCACGTTTATGTTCAACAAATGAGTGACTACGCGCGAAGCGTTTCGACAACGTCCCGTATACGTTCACATACCAATCATCCGATTGCGATGAAACTTGGGTGAGATGTTGTGTACACTCCAGGGAAGGTTGCTGGCTGAGTACATCCATATTACAATATGTAGTGCGAGAGTAGAATCAACAAATGAGCGACGACACGCGAAGCGTTTCAACCAAGTCCCGTATGCATACATGTACCATTCGTCCGTAGCTATGAAACTTGGGTGAGATGTTGTGTACACGTCATGGAAAATTTCTGGCTTAGTAAATCCCCTATACAATATGCAGCGCACAAGTTGATTCAACAAATGAGGGATGACGCGCGAAGCGTTTCAACATAGTCCCGTATAAGGTCATATACCATTCTGCCGTTAGCGGTGAAACTTGGGTGAAATATGGTGGACACTCCAAGGAAGGTTTCTGGCTTAGTAAATACATTTCACAGTAGGTAGCGCACGAGTAGATTCAACAAATGAGTGACGGAGCGCGAATCGTTTAAACAAAATCAGGTATGCGTTCGTATACTATTCATCCGATTGCGATGAAACATTGATCAGTTATTGTGTACACGCCAGGGAAGGGTTTCGACTTAGTAAATCCATTTCACAATAGGTAGCGTACGAGTAGATTCAACAAATGAGTGACAGCGATGAAACTTTTGAAAGTTGTTGTGCACGCTCCCACGAATGGTTCTAAATTAGAAAATCCATTTTACGATAGCTTAGAGGCAGTTAACATGCTGTGTATCCAAAAGCACTTCAAGAAACAGAATTTCAACGCCAACACTTTCTTTGATTGGCATTGCAACGCATGCCGGGTACAGCTTGTATATATATAAATCAATGTAACGTGATAGTTTGTCTGTGAGTATGTCTGTGGGTATGTCTCCTATGCGTTCATATACCATTCGTCCGATTGTGATGAAACTTGGGTGAGATGTTGAGTACACTCCAAGGAAGGTTTCTGACTTAGTAAATCCATTTTACTATAGGTAGCGCACGCGTAGATTCAACAAATGAGCGACGATGCGCGAAGCATTTCAACAAAGTTCCGTATGTGTTCATATACCATTTGTCCGATAGCGATGAAACTTGGGTGAGATGTTGTGTACACTTACGTGAAGGTTTCAAAATTAGTGAATACATTTCACAGTTGATAGCGCACAAGTAGATTCAACAAATGAGCGACGACACGCAATGCGTTTCAACCAAGTCCCGTATGCATTCATATACCATTCGTCCGATAGCTATGAAACTTGCGTAAAATGTTGTGTACACTGCAGGGAAATTTTCTGGCATAGTACATCCACTTTGAAGCCTCCGTGGCTTAGGCGGCAGCACGCCGGCCTCTCACCGCTGGGTCCGTGGTTCAAATCCCGGTCACTCCATGTGAGATCTGTGCTGGCCAAAACGGAGGCAGACAGGTTTTTCTCCGGGTACTCCGGTTTTCCCTGTCAACATTTCATTCCAGCAACACTCTCCACTATCATTTCATTTCATCTATCATGCATTTAATCATTGCCCCAGAGGAGTGCGTCAGGCCTCGGCAGCCGGCACAGTTCATATCCTCGCCGCTAGATGGGGGCTTCATTCATTCCATTCCTGACCCGATCGGAGACTGGAAGCAGGCTGTGGATGAGTACATCCACTTTACAATAGGCAGCGCACGAGTAGATACAACAAATGAGCTACGTCGCGCGAAGCATTTCAATAAAGTCACGTTTGCGTTCATATACCATTCGTCCAATAGCGATGAAATAAAAATCAATGTAACGTGATAGTTTGTCTGTGGGTATGTCTCCTATGCGTTCATATACCATTCGTCCGATTGCGATGAAACTTGGGTGAGATGTTGAGTACACTCCAAGGAAGGTTTCTGACTTAGTAAATCCATTTTACAATAGGTAGCGCACGCGTAGATTCAACAAATGAGCGACGATGCGCGAAGCATTTCAACAAAGTCCCGTATGTGTTCATATACCATTCGTCCGATAGCGATGAAACTTGGGTGAGATGTTATGTACACTTACGTGAAGGTTTCAAAATTAGTGAATACATTTCACAGTAGATAGCGCACAAGTAGATTCAACAAATGAGCGACGACACGCAATGCGTTTCAACGAAGTCCCGTATGCATTCATATACCATTCGTCCGATAGCTATGAAACTTGCGTAAAATGTTGTGTACACTGCAGGGAAATTTTCTGGCTTAGTACATCCACTTTACAATAGGCAGCGCACGAGTAGATTCAACAAATGAGCTACGACGCGCGAAGCATTTCAACAAAGTCACGTTTGCGTTCATATACCATTCGTCCGATAGCGATGAAACTAGGCTGAGATTTTGTGTGCACTCCAGGGAAGGTTTCTAGCTTAGTAAATCCCTTTAAAAATAGTGGCTTAGTAAATACATTTCACAGTAGGTAGCACACGAGTAGATTCGACTAATGAACGACGACATGCGGAGCGTTTCAATACAGTCCCCTATGTGTTCATATCCCATTAGTCCGATAGCGATGAAACTTGGGTGAGATGTTGTGGACACTTACGTGATGGTTTCTAACTTAGTAAATACATTTTACAGTAGGTAGCGCACGAGTAGATTCAACAAATGAGTGACGGAGCGCGAATCGTTTAAACAAAATCAGGTATGCGTTCATATACTATTCATCCGATTGCGATGAAACATTGATCAGTTATTGTGTACCCGCCAGGGAAGGGGACTTAGTAAATCCATTTCACAATAAGTAGCGCAAGAGTAGATGCAACAAATGGGTGACGACGCGCGAAGCGTTTCAACAAAATCCCCTATTGCGTTCATATAACATTCTTCGATTGCGATGAAACCTTGATGAGTTATTGTGTACACGCCAGGGAAGGGCTTCGACTTAGTAATACATTTCTCAATAGGTAGCGCACGAGTAGATTCAACAAATGAGTGACAGCGCACGAATCGTTTAAACAAAACCCCGTATACGTGCATATACAATTCATCCGATTGCGATGAATCATTGATGAGTTATTGTGTACACGCCAGGGAAGGGTTTCGACTTAGTAAATCCATTTCACAACAGGTAGCGTACGAGTAGATTCAACAAATGAGTGACAGCGATGAAACTTTCGAAAGTTGTTGTGCACGCATCCACGAATGGTTCTAAATTAGAAAATCCATTTTACGATAGCTTAGAGGCAGTTAACATGTTGTGTATCCTAAAGCACTTCAAGGAACAGAATTTCAACGCCAACACTTTCTTTGATTGGCATTGCAACGCATGCCGGGTACAGCTTGTAATTAATATTAATAATAATAATAATAATAATAATAAAATGATATCAACAACAAAGATTATTCACTTACATTCTTAGTATACCTCTCTTATACAAAGGATTGCCTTTCTTTCTTCCTTCATTCCTTTCTTTCTTTCTTTCTTTCTTTCTTTCTTTCTTTCTTTCTTTCTTTCTTGCCTTCCATCTTTCCTTCCTTCTTTCCTTTTTTCTTTCTTTCCTTCTTTCCTTCTTTCTTTCCTTCTTTCCTTCCTTCTTTCCTTTTTTCCATCCTTCCTTCCTTCTTTCCTTCCATCTTTCCTTCTTTCCTTCCTTCTTTCCTTTTTTCCATCCTTCTTTCCTTCCTTCCTTCCTTCTTTCCTTACTTCTTTCCTTCTTTCATTCTTTCTTTCCTTCTTTCCTTTTTTCCATCCTTCTTTCCTTCTTTCCTTCCTTCTTTCCTTCCTTCTTTCCTTCTTCCTTCTTTCCTTCTTTCCTTCTTTCCTTCTTTCCTTTTTTCCTTTTTTCTTTCTTTCTTTCTTTCTTTCTTTCTTTCTTTCCTTCTTTCCATGTTTCCTTCCTTCTTTCCTTTTTTCCATCCTTCCTTTCTTCTTTCCTTCCTTCTTTTCGTCCTTCTTTCCTTTTTTCCTTCCTTCCTTCTTTCCTTCTTTCCTTGTTTCCTTCCTTCTTTCCTTTTTCCTTCCTTCTTTCCTTCTTTCCTTTTTTCCTTACTTCTTTCCTTTTTCCTTCCTTCTTTCCTTCTTTCCTACCTTCCTTTTTTCCTTCCTTCTTTTCTTTTTCCTTCCTTCTTTCCTTCTTTCCATCTTTCCTTCCTTCCTTTTTTCCTTCTTTCTTTCCTTCTTTCCTTCCTTCCTTTTTTCCTTCTTTCTTTCCTTCTTTCCTTCCTTCCTTTTTTCCTTCTTTCTTTCCTTTTTTCCTTCTTTCTTTCTTTCCTTTTTTCCTTCTTTCTTTCCTTCTTTCTTTCTTTCTTTCTTTATTTATTTATATATTTATTTATTTACTTCTAATGTCTTATTTCTTCTTTGCTGTTGTTAAATTATATTGGGGGCTTGGGAGATCTTGATTATCAGCCCCTTGTACTTGGGTGTTTGTAATTTTTTCTGATAGCCTGTGTTTCTGTGCTGACTTAAGTGTTTTGTGTAACTGTAAGTTTTAGGGTAGGGAAGGTGTCGGTGCATGGGAACTTTAAAAAAGACGGTCGTGAAAATGCAAATCTTCGTAGTCTTTGATTCATCCCCTCTCCCACAAAACTAATTCTTGGTTAAGGCCATTCGGCTGCCCCGTGCTGTAATCTGTTTCCTTGTTATGGAAATAGTTTCGGAACTTCTTGATGACCCCACAAATGCAAGGCACTCACCTTGTATCCACTGGCCAAGATGGTATCCTTTTGGATTGTGGGGTGCTTCTGTTTGGGGAGGAACCTGCGAATAACGGGACTCAGTAGGCGGTAGTCCATAGTGCTGACGTCATTAGGTCCTGTGAGGAAGCTCACAACAAGTGCTACCAACATAGAACTTGTAGTGCCGAGGCAGGCGTACCACAGATACGATAAGCGGAACAGCACGAACACATCGCTGAAACAGAAATAATTTTACCATTACATTTTAGAATCCTTCTTCCAGAAAGGAACACAACTATCTCAGGCAATCATAACGTCATGGGAAACGAAACAGGAAGTTGACTGATAACCTGTGTCATTGCCTTGTCTGTACTAGAGTGTGTACTTGTAATCGAGGTAGGATTTAGGTAGGATGTGTCCGTGACCTTAAGTTAGGTACCAACCCGTCATATGCCTGGAATTAAAGTGGGAAACCATGGAAAAAACTTCCTGTGTTCTGAGTTTGGAATCGAACCCACCTCTTCTCAGTTTTGCCTCACCTGGCTGAGTGTACCCCGTTCAAGCCCTCAGTCTAGAGTTTAATATATTGGCAGAGCTGGGAATTGAACCCGGGCCTCCGCAGTGACAGTTAAAAATGCTGGCCACTAGGCAACGAGGCGGATTCTTTGATTAGAATAAAGTATTTTGATTGCTAGGGCTCGGATGCTTAAGACCTAAAAATAGCCCGAAAATGCAAGCAAATAAGAGTAAAAATGACGAAATATGACTCAAAAATGACAGAATATGACTTGAAAATGACTGTTTAAATATGGCCGTTTATTTTTAGCCTATTTTCAATTTTGAAAAAATAGGCTTATGAAATCACCTTTTGTCCGTGTGTGTGTGTGTGTGTGTGTGTGTGTGAGGTGTGTGTGTGTCCCCCCTAATAAAATCTAAACCGCTGGAGCGATTTCAGTGAAACTCGGTAAGTTCATAGCACTATTCCCAGCGACCTCGACCGTGCCCTTCAAATTTTGTTACGTCTCACCAATCCAACATGGCGGCTGTGCGAAATATTTCACTAGCATTCAATATCTCCGAAACTATTGCCGATATCGCCCTGAAATTGTGTACGGTGATAAAGGGAACTACTAGAAGTTCGCCTATGAGACTTTCCAAAACCTGTTGAATACAAAACCAACATGGCGGCCAAGCGAAATTGAGACTTTTAAATAGACTTTTCTCGCGATTTAACTATCCAAACGTAATGAAACATGGTACAGCAAATGTTTATACACATTGCAATGCACTGGAGTCTAATTTAGTTCAATTGTTTACATAACCTCAAAATGGCGGCTGTGCGAAATATTTCACTGGCATTCTATATCTCCGAAACTATTACAGATATCACCCTGCAATTTTGTACGGTGATAAAGGGCACTGATACAAGTTTACCTATGTATAATTCATAAACCTGTAAAGTACAAAACAAACATGGCGACCAAGCGAATTTGAAATATTCTAATAGACTTTTCTCGTGAGTTAACTCTCTGAGCGCAGTGAAATGTGGTACAGCAGATGATTTTGCAGATTGTAATGTATGGCCATCTAATTTAATTCAATTGTTTACATAATCTCAAGATGGCGGCTGTGCGAAATTTTAAAATTAAGTTTTTATTTCTTGTGTCGTAATCATGTGATCGAAGTGAAAGTTGGAATAATGAACCTAGGCAATAAGTATCCTTGAATGGTACATAACTCTATGGTCTATACATAAAACAATCCTAAATGGCGAGCTTCCGAAATATTTAGACGGTTCTCAATATCTATGAATCTTTTACAGCAACCAAACTGAAATTTTTATGTTCATAGAGACTATGAACATATGTTCACCTATAGGACTTTCAGTAACCTGGTGAGCACGAATCCAACATGGCGGCAACGCGAAGTATAAATACTTAAATGGACGTTTCTCGCGAATTAACTATCCGAGTGCCGTGAAACGTTGCACGTTAAATGCTTACACGAATGTTGATCCACTGGCATCTAATTTATTTCAATTGTTTGCATAATCACAAGATGGCTGCTGTGCGTAATTTTAAAATCTCGTTTTTACTTCTTGTGTTCTAATCATGCGATTGAAGATTGAATACCACACGTACAGAATAATCTTAATATAATAGTACAAAAATAAAAATCCAACCTGGCGACCATCTGAAATATTTAGACGGTTCTCAATATCTATGAATCTGTTACAGCAATTAAACTGAAATTTTGTATGTTGATAGAGGCAATTAACATGAGCAGGATATATGAAAATAGGCTGTATAGTTCTTCACGGAACTACTTGTTTATTATAAATCCAAGCGACAATCCCTTCGAGATTAAATTGTTAACTAAATTCATTATTCCTATTTCCATGTTAATTTTCTGAGTATACACATTAAGTAGTTATTTACAGTCTATTTCTGTAAACACTAGTTCCCGTTCGGTAAGTTGAGGATGATTGCACACCTACAGTTGCTGTCAAACTGCTGAAATACGGCGTTCTTAACAAGAAAAAGCTCAAAATATGACCTAATGGTAAAAAATGTTCAAAATATGCATTTATGTTCGACCCTGACTATTATATGTCAGAAAACTGTATCATAATGATGGTCATTATAACACTACTTTTCATTATGAAACAGTTTCTCCCACCACTCAGAGCTCAAGAAACAGTTGTTTGACCAATTCGATAAGGATAGCATCGCACCTGCGCTGAGTTCCACGGCCTTCTAATTTAAATTTCACTGCGTGGCCTAGTGTCATAGTAGGATAATCGAGGAGGCCATGGTCAAATACAAGGCATTCTCTGCGTCCCATGCGCTCTGTTCAGTACATAAAACTGGCGATATCTCGACAGATATTTATGAATATTTATGTTCGAACATAAAATAGTTATAATAATTATCGTCGAACATAAACAGTCGTATGCAACTCGACTATAATGATAATTAAGACACTCGCATACGCTCGTTTTATAAACATACTCGTGTCTTAATTATTGCCATTATAGGCTCCTTGCATAATGTACTATTATATGATAAATAAAAACCACTACCATTGTGACGATAATCACTTGATTTGCATCAGAAGCCAATCGGGCATGAACATAGAGGCAAAGAAAAAATATCATTTTTCCTAAACATCCGAGCCCTCATCTCATCATCTTCATTTCCCCTTTTCCAGCTGACACTGGGTGGGGGCAAATATGGTTCCTCTCCACTTGGTTCTGTCGTTCCACCGTTCCTCTTCAGACACGGTGTTCCGATCCAGGTTCCTTTTCTAATGCTATACTTCACCGAGTCGATCCAACGCATCTTGGTTTTCCTCGTCCTCTCTTCCCTGTCATCCGTCGTTCCAGTGCTCGTCTAGGTAGCCTTACTTCATTCATCCGTTTGACATGTCCAAACCATCTCAATCTGTTTTGCTCCAGTTTGTCATTTAGTTTCTGTACTCCCAGTTATTTCCGTATATCTTCATTTCTCACTCTGTCTCTCCTCGTTTTCTGGATCATACTTCTCAGGAATCTCATCTCAGCTGCCTGTACTCTCTTAGTCATTGTCCAAGTTTCTGCTGCATATGTCATTATAGTAACATAATATGTTTTGTTCATAACTTCTTTAGCCTTAATTGGTATATCCCTGTTCCATACTAGTCCCCGTACCTGTTGGTAGAAAGCACTATTGATTACAAATGCCGTTGGGCCTATGACACAAACACTTTGCGTTTTGGAGAGCTTTAACAGTAAATTTGACTATGGACCAGGATGCACTTACAGTATAATCTGCCTAGGCAGTAAACAATATCAGGGAAATAAGTTAATGTGTAATTGACTGTAACAAACCCTGAGTGGATTTCAGAGAGTTTTGACTCTAAGACAATAGCACGTACCTTTGTGGAAGAGTTTCAGTACTTGTCGTTATATTATTTGCGATGAAGCTGTACGTGCAGCCTTCCACTGTCAGAGGCTTGGTCGGGAACGTAATACGTCCTGTGGCAATAGCAGCTTGTGCTCCCATCACAATCCATGTCATGATCCCCAACCCGGCAGCACCTCCAGCCAGCATCCCCTGTAGCAAAGTTATAGGATCACTTCATGCCCGTCGAGAGGGAGGGGCAGAAGGGGCTGTAGCCCTTGGGCTCGGGTATCCTGAGGAACTTGAAGTCGTTGACTTAAGTGTTGTTTATTGGCTCGTGATACAAAATATAAATGTAAAATATAAGTCCCTGGGGAATTGTGGTGTTTGAAGCCATATTTTCTGTGTTGCCTTAATATACAAGAGTTTAGTGCTTTTCAGTCGGTCAACACGAATGTACCCAAAAGAGATGGGTTATGCCCTAATCCTGAAATAAATTACATGAGATTAATAAAACACTAAGATGACCAGTTTCGATCGTCAAGCGATCATCATCAGATCCATTACACTTAGGCTATAAAATCTATGTTTGAAATACAGGTGAAAATATTTACAATATGTACAATTATTTAGTTGCAGTATTGGTACTGCAACTGTCAGTGTATGCTAAATGCAGTATATATGTTAGGTGAAATGCTAAATGGTGATAGCTATCCGGAGTTTGTACTTTAGAGAGATTATATGGTTGTAAACTATGGTTAAACTATAAAATTTTTAGGCTAACTACTTATCTGATTGTCTTCCGTACTACAGCTACTCGCAGTTTTCGTGCTCACTGAGACTCACTGTGCGGCCGACTGCGGTGGTTATCTTAACGACTGTTTTTTTCCCTGCCATCTTCCCCCTACCCCTACGTGCTGTGGGGAGTGATAGAGATGTGTTTATGTGAGGTGTTGCCAACCTAGATAAGATGTATGTTATTGAATGAGGTGGGTCTACAACTATTAAAGACCGTGGATTAGCCCTCGCCACGCGTGGAGCATAACCCATTCGAACTAAGCGTTGACGGTCTTATGAGGACGTCCCGGCACCTTTAATACTGCCGCGAATATGGGCCTTGGTTTATTGCAGAAGAAAAGTACATCGTACACCTGATCCAGATAACATTTACCTATTAAAAACCCCCTAATTTCCCCCCCCCCTTTTTTTATCTAGCTTGGCTGTGTCGCTAAATTGTGTCTTGTTTCCGACAGGGTGTGTTTTTTAGTAGCGTGAAGAGGGGTGAGCTCTCCATGAACGTGTGTTCATTTAGATTGTTGGGATTGTTTCGTTTGGCTAGGTGTATCTCGATTGCTTCCTATATGTCAAGAGCTCTGCCTTTCGATTCGTGATGGATTATTTTAAGGTCCGACTCTATGTTGGTAAAGCTGTGCGCCGCGTCACACATATGTTCGCACACGGCTGACTGTGTTCCGTATCTTATCGCATTCCTATGTTCATTATAACGGGTGTCTACTCGTCTTCCACTCTGCCCGATGTAATTAGCTTGACAACCGGTGTCTTGGCACGTTATAGAATATACCCCTGACTTTGAATACGGGTCACGCTTATTTAGATTACTATTTTGGAGGTGCCTAGTGGTTGTGTTTTTCGTCGTGAAAGCTATCTTTATGCCTTGCTTTTTGAATAGGTTAGTGACTTTATATGTATTCGCATTCACATAGTTGAAACGCGCAAATTTTTTCTCATTACTGTCCGGTTTGGGAATCGTTTTATCTTTATTTTTATGCTTGGCTATAATTTGGTTTATTTTGCTTGGCGGGAAGTTGTTTTCCTTTGCTATTTGCTTAATAGTTCTTATTTCCTTATTATAGTTGTCTTTTGACATGGGTATGTTTAAAGCCCTGTGCACCATTGAATTGAAACCCGCTAGTTTGTGCGTACTGGGGTGATTAGACTGATTGTCGATTGCATGCAAGGTTTGTGTTGCTTTCCGAAATAAGGAATATGAAAGGTCGTTGTCTTTACGTTCAATAGTTACCGTATATCGAGATAATTTATTTTTCGGTCTATTTCGGATTCCTTAGTGAATTTGATAGAGTGGTGTAGGCTATTAATGGATTGGAGAATTGTTTCTTCGCTTGTTAGTTCAGTATCGTAGATGCAAATTACATCATCTACGTATCTTTTCCATATTACTATTCCCTTTGTTGAAGTCTTTTCTAAGAACGCATTTTCTAGTGCATTGATGAAGATGTCAGCGATTAACCCACTTAGTGGCGATCCCATTGCTGGGCCTTCTCTCTGTGTGTATATTTTATTGTCGAATTGAAACACGTTTTGGGTGAGAACGACCCTCAGTAATCTCACAATCTCATCAGTTTCTTTTACCGAATTGTTGGATTTTAAGTTGTTTTCGATAGTGTTGATTGCTTCAATAATCGGAATATTGGTGTACATGTTAGTTACATCGAAGGATACTAGCCAGAAGCTAGGTTTCATTTGTAGGGTGTTCAATGCTGTTACCAGTTCTGTTGTGTTCTTTACAGAGTTGTTTTTGTCGTTGGAAAGACGGCATTTTAAGATTTTGAGTAACTCTTTGCTGATTTTGTAATTAGGGGCATTCCTACAATTGACTATTGGTCTCATTGGGCATTCCTTTTTGTGTATTTTTGGTTGTCCCCTCAAAGACGGTATTTTCGGGTTCATGTTTATTAGTTTTGATTTTTCGGCTTTGGTCAGTATGTATTCTGTTTCTTTTAGCGCACTTTTTATTTGTTTTTGGAATTTGTTGGTGGGGTCTTTTGTTAATTCCTTGATTTCGTTGTTGTTTAGGAATTCGACTGTTTTTTTTTTCAATGTATTCTGTTTTGTTCAAAATTACTGTAGTGTTTCCCTTATCTGCTTTTGTGATGATTAAGTCATGTTCTTTTATTTTTTGTTTCAATGACTTTATTTCTTTGAGTTGTTTGTTGTTTTGAATGTTATTGCTATCGCCCTCTCGTTTGAGGATTTTTTTTGGCATCGTTGGTGGCGAGATTTTTGGTTAATTCCCTGTCTTCTGCTGGGAGCTTGTGACTGGCTATCTCAATATCTGTGATGAACTGTTTTATATTGTGGTTCGTGTGTGCGTCTGTGCAGTTGTATTTCAAACCTTTGTCTAACACATTCATTTCACCTTGAGAAAAGGTTACGTTCGTTCTGTTGTTTACTCTGCTGTGGAAATTGAATTCATTGTTATTCGTGTGTTGTTCGTTAGATTGATGGTTCTGTGTTTCTCCTAGTATTATACGACATTCAATTGCAACTAAGTAATTTCTGGCACGCAGCCCAATGGGACAGCTTCACCGAGCACCTACATGACACCATCTAAATCAGAGCAACGAGGAAGCATGAAACGCTAGAAAATAAATTAAGAAAACTAAATCAAACATAGATTTTATAGCCTAAGTGTAATGGATCTGATGATGATCGCTTGACGATCGAAACTGGTCATCCTAGTGTTTTATTAATCTCATGTAATTTATTTCAGGATTAGGGCATAACCCATATCTTTTGGGTACATTCGTGTTGACCGACTGAAAAGCATTAAACTCTTGTTTATTAAGGCAACACTGAAAATATGGCTTCAAACACCACAATGTTCACGGCTAGTCAGGCAAATCGTGAAGCCAAGAAATTCAACTCACTCAGGCTTAAACTCATGAATTTAGACAAGTCAATTTGGTTCAACAAAAAATGTATAGAACTAAACCTCATCCCTAAATACGTACCAATTAAAACCGTACCGAACACACCAGCCTCGATCATTTCAACTAAACAAGCCAAAGCGCTTTGGATAAAAAACAAATTAAGATTTGCATACATAAGAAAGCAAAAAATTATCCAACAATTATACGACATTCAATTGCAATTAAGTAATTTCTGGCACGCAGCCCAATGGGACAGCTTCACCGAGCACCTACATGACACCATCAAAATCAGAGCAACGAGGAAGCATGAAACGCTAGAAAATAAATTAAGAAAATTAGGAGAAACACAGAACCATCAATCTAACGAACAACACACGAATAACAATGAATTCAATTTGCACAGCAGAGTAAACAACAGAACGAACGTAACCTTTTCTCAAGGTGAAATGAATGTGTTAGACAAAGGTTTGAAATACAACTGCCCAGACGCACACACGAACCACAATATAAAACAGTTCATCACAGATATTGAGATAGCCAGTCACAAGCTCCCAGCAGAAGACAGGGAATTAACCAAATATCTCGCCACCAACGATGCCAAAAAAAAATCCTCAAACGAGAGGGCGATAGCAATAACATTCAAAACAACAAACAACTCAAAGAAATAAAGTCATTGAAACAAAAAATAAAAGAACATGACTTAATCATCACAAAAGCAGATAAGGGAAACACTACAGTAATTTTGAACAAAACAGAATACATTGAAAAAAAAAACAGTCGAATTCCTAAACAACAACGAAATCAAGGAATTAACAAAAGACCCCACCAACAAATTCCAAAAACAAATAAAAAGTGCGCTAAAAGAAACAGAATACATACTGACCAAAGCCGAAAAATCAAAACTAATAAACATGAACCCGAAAATACCGTCTTTGAGGGGACAACCAAAAATACACAAAAAGGAATGCCCAATGAGACCAATAGTCAATTGTAGGAATGCCCCTAATTACAAAATCAGCAAAGAGTTACTAAAAATCTTAAAATGCCGTCTTTCCAACGACAAAAACAACTCTGTAAAGAACACAACAGAACTGGTAACAGCATTGAACACCCTACAAATGAAACCTAGCTTCTGGCTAGTATCCTTCGATGTAACTAACATGTACACCAATATTCCGATTATTGAAGCAATCAACACTATCGAAAAAAACTTAAAATCCAACAATTCGGTAAAAGAAACTGATGAGATTGTGAGATTACTGAGGGTCGTTCTCACCCAAAACGTGTTTCAATTCGACAATAAAATATACACACAGAGAGAAGGCCTAGCAATGGGATCGCCACTAAGTGGGTTAATCGCTGACATCTTCATCAATGCACTAGAAAATGCGTTCTTAGAAAAGACTTCAACAAAGGGAATAGTAATATGGAAAAGATACGTAGATGATGTAATTTGCATCTACGATACTGAACTAACAAGCGAAGAAACAATTCTCCAATCCATTAATAGCCTACACCACTCTATCAAATTCACTAAGGAATCCGAAATAGACCGAAAAATAAATTATCTCGATATACGGTAACTATTGAACGTAAAGACAACGACCTTTCATATTCCTTATTTCGGAAAGCAACACAAACCTCGCATGCAATCGACAATCAGTCTAATCACCCCAATACGTACAAACTAGCGGGTTTCAATTCAATGGTGCACAGGGCTTTAAACATACCCATGTCAAAAGACAACTATAATAAGGAAATAAGAACTATTAAGCAAATAGCAAAGGAAAACAACTTCCCGCCAAGCAAAATAAACCAAATTATAGCCAAGCATAAAAATAAAGATAAAACGATTCCCAAACCGGACAGTAATGAGAAAAAATTTGCGCGTTTCAACTATGTGAATGCGAATACATATAAAATCACTAACCTATTCAAAAAGCAAGGCATAAAGATAGCTTTCACGACGAAAAACACAACCACTAGGCACCTCCAAAATAGTAATCTAAATAAGCGTGACCCGTATTCAAGGTCAGGGGTATATTCTATAACGTGCCAAGACACCGGTTGTCAAGCTAATTACATCGGGCAGAGTGGAAGACGAGTAGACACCCGTTATAATGAACATAGGAATGCGATAAGATACGGAACACATTCAGCCGTGTGCGAACATATGTGTGACGCGGGGCACAGTTTTACCAACATAGAGTCGGACCTTAAAATAATCCATCACGAATCGAAAGGCAGAGCTCTTGACATAAAGGAAGCAATCGAGATACACCTAGCCAAACGAAACAATCCCAACAATCTAAATGAACACACGTTCATGGAGAGCTCACCCCTCTTCACGCTACTAAAAACACACCCTGTCGGAAACAAGACACAATTTAGCGACACAGCCAAGCTAGATAAAAAAGGGGGGAAATTAGGGGTTTTTTAATAGGTAAATGTTATCTGGATCAGGTGTACGATGTACTTTTCTTCTGCAATAAACCAAGGCCCATATTCACGGCAGTATTAAAGGTGCCGGGACGTCCTCATAAGACCGTCAACGCTTAGTTCGAATGGATAATGCTCCACGCGTGGCGAGGGCTAATCCACGGTCTTTAATAGTTGTAGACCCACCTCATTCAATAACATACATCTTATCTAGGTTGGCAACACCTCGCATAAACACATCGCTATCACTCCCCACAGCACGTAGGGGTAGGGGGGAGAAGGCAGGAAAAAAAACCAGTCGTTAAGATAACCACCGCAGTCGACCGCACAGTGAGTTCCTGTGAGCACGAAAACTGCGAGTAGCTGTAGTACGGAAGACAATCAGATAAGTAGTTAGCCTAAAATTTTTATAGTTTAACCATAGTTTACAACCATATAATCTCTCTAAAGTACAAACTCCGGATAGCTATCACCATTTAGCATTTCACCTAACATATATACTGCATTTAGCATACACTGACAGTTGCAGTACCAATACTGCAACTAAATAATTGTACATATTGTAAATATTTTCACCTGTATTTCAAACATAGATTTTATAGCCTAAGTGTAATGGATCTGATGATGATCGCTTGACGATCGAAACTGGTCATCCTAGTGTTTTATTAATCCCATGTAATTTATTTCAGGATTAGGGTATAACCCATCTCTTTTGGGTACATTCGTGTTGACCGACTGAAAAGCACTAAACTCTTCCCTGGGGAATATAATAATTATCTATTTACCGTATGGCTTTGAGTGCCGGGAGTGTCCGAGGACATGTTCGCCTCGCGAGAGGCTGTACCTGCTTCAAGCGGACATCCATAGGGTGAGCTACAAGTTCCGTTCAATTTCAAGTAGTTCCAACTTTCGCTACCTGAAGTCACTGACACCTAGTAGTGAACGTTGGAACTTTTGATATAGCGTTTCAATGACATCTAACCTAGAAATTTAGCTTCACACAAGTTTAGTTAGTGGAAGGATCTTTTACATGGCATAAATCTATGACATGGGACCGCTGGCATTACTTCCCCTCCGAAGGAAGGCATACTGAAGGATTTTAACGCTCTTAAAAAATCCGACGACTTCGGCCGGGTTTGAACCCGCAATCTTGGGCACAGCAGTTCAGCATGCTACCAACTACGCCACCGAAGCAGCATATAATACAATTATAATAAACGAAAGTTGGGATATTTCAGAAGAAATCAAGATCCGCATTGGGAAAGCAAGAAGTGTGTTTCAGAAAATGAGTGCTGTCTTCAAAAGCCATAACTTAACTTAAAGAACAAAATACAGACTTTTACTGCTACGTATGTTTTGTTCTCTTATATGGTGAAGAGACATGGACCTTAAATAGCGATACGATGAAGACGCTGGCGACCTTTGAATTGTGACTTAATAGACGGATCTTAAGAATAACTTGGATACTAAGAATGCAAATGTAGTACTAATGATAAGAATGAACACAACTCCAAAATTGATCAAGATAGTGAAATGTCGAAAATGTCAATATCTAGGTCATAGGCCTATCATGCGTAATACAAATAGATACGACCTGTTTCAAAAAATAATCCAAGGGAAGATCACCAGCAAAAGAGGTCCTGGACGAAGAAGAATATCTTGGTTCGACAATCTTGGACGCTGGTTCAATATGTCTTCAACTGAATAATTCCGCGTTGCCACCAACAAGACCAACATAGTGATCATTTTAAGAAAAAATACGCTTATGAGATCACCTTTTGTCCGTCTGTGTGTGTGTGCGTATGTGTGCTTGTGTGTGTCCCCACTAATAACTTCTAAACGGCTAGAGCGATTTCAATGAAACTCAGTAAGGTCATAGTACTATTTTGGCCGACCCCGACTGTGCCCTTCAAATTTTATTACGTCTCACCAATCCAACATGGCGGCTGTGCGAAATATTTCACTATCTCCGAAATTATTGCCGATATCACCCTGAAAAATTGTACGGTGATAAAGGGCACTACTAAAAGCTCACCTATGAGACTTTCAAAAACCTGGTAACTGCAAAACCAACATGGCGGCCAAGTGAAGTTGAGACTTTTCAATAGACCTTCCTCGCGATTTAACCATCCAAACGCAACGCAATGAAACTTGGTACAGCAAATGTTTATACACATTGTAATGCAATGGCAACTAATTTAGTTCAATTGTTCACATAACCTCAAAATGGCGACCGTGCGAAATATTTCACCGGCATTCTATATCTCTGAAAGTATTACTGATATCACCCTGAAATCTTGTTCGGTGATGAAGGGCACTACTACAAGTTCATCTGTGTAACTTTTAAAAACCTGTAAAGTACAAAACGAACATGGCGGCCAAGCGAATTTGAAACATTTTAATAGAGTTTTCTCGCGATTTAGCCACCTCAGCGCAGTGAAATGTGGTACCGTAAATGTTTATACATATTGCAATGCACTGGCATCTAATTTAGTCCAAATTGTTTACATAACCTCAATATGGCGGCTGTGCGAAATTTTAAAGTTAAACTTTTATTTTTTGTGGCGTAATCATGCGATGGTAGCGAAAGTTTGAATAATGAACCCACGCTATTATTTTCATTTAATGGTACATAACTCTATGGCCTATACATAACAATCCAACATGCCGACCTTCCGAAATATTTAGACGGTTTTTTAATATCCACGAATCTTTTACAGCAATCCAACTATTTTTTTAAACTTTCATAGAGGTTATGAACACACGTTCACCTATAGAACTTTCAATAACTTCGTGAGCACAAATCCAACATGGCGGAGATGCGAACTATACATATTTAAATGGATGTTTCTCGCGATTTAACCATCCGAGTGCAGTGAAACCTGGTAGGTAAATGCTTATACAAAATAATGTTAATTCACTGGCATCTAATTTATTTTAATTCTTTTCATAACTACAAAATGGCAGCTGTGCGAAATTTTAAAATCTCGTTTTTACTCTTGAGTCGTAATCATGCGATTGATGTTTGAATGCTACACGTACACAATAATCTTCATGTAATAGTACATAACTCCAAGACTTACATATGTATAAATCCAACATGACGACCATCCGAAATATTAGACGGTTCTCAATATCTACGAATCTATTACAGCAATCAAACTGAAATTGTGTATGTTGATAGAGACAATTAACATAAGTAGGATATATGAAAATAGACTTTAGTTCTTCGCGGAACTACTAAGCAATATTACATGAAGATTATTGCATGGGTGTATTATTCAAACTTCAATCGCATGATTAGGACACAAGAAATAAAAACGAGATTTTAAAATTTCGCACAGCCGCAATCTTGAAGTTATGAAAACAATTGAAATAAATTATATGTCAGTGGATTAATATTTGTATAAGCTTTTACCGTACCAAGTTTCATTGCGCCCAGATGGTCAATTCGTGAGGAACGTCCATTTAAATATTTCAATTTCGAGTCGTCGCCATGTTGGATTTGTGCTCAGCAGGTTATTGAAAATCCCATAGGTAAACTTATCTCCATAGGTTTTATCAACATACAAATTTCAGTTTGATTGCTGCCATAGATTAGTAGATATTAGTCTAAGAACCGTCGAAATATTTCGGATAGTCACCATGTTTGATTTTTATCCTACTTTCGATTTTTGCAAAAAATGGAAGTAGACTTATGAGATCTACACAGGGCCAAAAATTGTATGTCTGTCTGTGTGTGTACTTTGTATGTCTGCCCCCCCCCCCCCCTCCCCCCCCTCTCCCCCCTCCCCTCCCTATAATTTAAACACGGTGAAACCGAATTGAACGAATTTGGTACAGAGGTAGCACAAGCAAAGGGCACCTCAGTGTCATGTTTTATATCGCCGCCATCTTTACTAAAACTGAATGGCGGCCACTCATAAGTTCAAAAACGTTTATATCACCGCCATGTTGGATTGGTAAGACGTAATAAAATTTGAAGGGTACTGTCCGGGTCAGCCAAAATGGTGCTATGACCTTACCGAGTTTCATTGAAAACGCTCCAACCATTTAAATTATATTAAGGGGACACACACACACGCATACACACACATATATACGCACACGGACAAAAGGTAATCTCATAAGCCTATATTTTCATAAATGAAAATAGACTTAAAATATTCGAAGTGGGGAATTTAGTCAACACATCAACGTTAATAAACAAATGATCGACTAGTATTCAAACAAGTGACATACATTTTAAAGTACTAACTTTAAAATTGGCCTTGGTGGCCGAGTGCAGTAACGTGCTAACTCGTGCCTCGCTGACATCGGAGGAGCGTGGGTTCAAATGTTACTTTGCCCGTCCTAAAAATTGTTTCCTTGCTTTCCCATTTTCACCACCAGGCAAATACCGGGACAATTCCTTTTAACAAGTCCACGGCCGACTTCCTTCCAATCCCAGACCCTTCCTTAATTACACCCAAGTTAGCGGATCAGCCCTGCTGACAAAGTGTGTTCAGCTCCCAGACGCCGTCCTTGTGAATGATCCGTTTCAGAGTTCGTGGGTGTAGCCGAGCAGGGAGGATTAGCGATACAAATAGATTTAAAATGTTCTGAATTATTGGGTTACATGTGAAGAACTGTATTAATTACGAGTTTCACACTACACGGTTACCTCTAATTACTTGCTCCAAATGCCGCAGTAGTTAAAAGGGACGTAAAATCATATACATAAAAATCTATTTTGAGTCAGTTGTGTGATTATTTCACGTGTGAACTCTAAAACAATCACAATATCATTTAAATCTTTTAAGTTATTGAAATCAAACAACGTTACGGTCACAATATTATCACGTCAAGGAATCGTTGCATGTTACTTTTCGGCCAGCCTTCGTATTTGAAGTAACTCTTGATCCCTTTCCATAAGAGACAAGCCAAGATAAACTACTTACAACTAATAATGACACTTCATCACGTACCTTGGTGGTCACCCATGGTAAGAAGAGCGCCATGCAGAAGATTCCAAGACATGGTCCGTAGGTGACAGCCCCAAACGACATGCTCATCTGTGTAATAAAATATTAATGAAGCATTTACATTCACAGACTAGCAGGCTAAGTCAGGCACCACAAAATGCATGCAGTATAATAATAGGCTAACCTGTAAGACTGATCCTAGTTTCTCCACAACGAATACCAGTCCCACACAGATGACTCCAATGACGACCACGACAGACTTCATCACTATATTAGTCTGTGTATCTGACAGTGGCGTTTTCCTGAAGCTCTTGAAGAAGTCCTCTAGCACCACGGCTGACATCGAGTTCAGAGCCGTCGACATTGAACTGCAAGGAATTAATACGTTAATATTTTACTGCACATACTATAAAAGTTGCAGTCAACCGCATTCTGAGGTCTCGGGTTACGTATTGAGACTTCGATCCGGGTTCAATTCCCGGCTCTGCCAAGAAACTTTATTATATTCTGAGGGTTGGAACGGGGTACTATCAGCCTCGTGAGGCAAAACTCCGAAGAGGTGGGTTCGATTCCTACCTCAGTCATTCTTGAAGTGGTTTTCCATGGTTTCCCCACTTCTACTCCAGGCCCTTCCCAACCCTACTACAAAATCCCAAAATATCTCCAGTTATAACATATGGAATTGAACTAATATGGGAAAGACTATCCCTAACGGACCTTACTAACCTTGAGAAAATCAAATCTAGATATTTGAAGAGAGCTCTTGGAGTAGCGAGAACGACCATGTCCAGACTGGTATATGAACTGGCAAGGGAACCGCTTTACATAGCGGACCTGAAACTCAAGCTGCTCCTACCACACACCAAGCAAGTATCTCAATTAATATAGCTAAGGAACAGTGGCGGCTGGTGATTTTTCACTTGGTGGTGCCAGCATATTACAAATTTGCAATAAAATCATTCAAAGTTGCAGGTACGGATAGTGCATATTTTATGCAATAAGTTATATGTTTAACATTATTTAACTGTGCTATTGTAGAAGACGTTTTGGAACTCGTGTAGTATACGTTGCCCGGCGCCATTAAAATCCGAAAAATTTTCTATAGATATGGCCAATGTTACTAATATACAGCAGTTGAATATTTCATCGCTAGAGAGTGTTACGGTATTTTTTCAGAGTGCCAACATTATTGTTTCCAGACCAATATTTTCATCCAGCCCAATGGTTTTCGTCTAGGCCAATAAAGTTTAGGTAGCCCGTCCCTGCGGGCCGCGTTAGGCTAATGGATAACACCCCTGGTTTTTGTCACGCACAGTGGGGTAGTCACGCATCAATAATCTTTAACCAGGCCAATGATTTTGCCTAGTAGTACAATCAGTAAGTTGGCAGCATTACGTAATCAAACATGGCGACGTGCTTTTTGATAAGTTTATTACTTGAAAGTTAAGGTTGACAATTTCCTTTTTTGGAAGTGTTTACGCGGTGTTTGTTAATGGCAAATGGCTTTAATAACGTGGCAGAGTAAATACAAACCATTTTCAGAGCGCTACTAAGTAAAATAACGCACTTTCGAAACGGGCAACGTATACTACAGGAGAGCCGACGTTTTTAATTGAAGTGTCAGCTGAAGTGAATTGAGAAATTGCATAACTACTACAAATATTTTAGTCTCGGGATTTTTCGCCAAAACAAAAGTTCTTCCTTTCTCTACTAGAAAGCGCTAAAGTGTCAAGGAGGTTAGATATCTAAGCTCCAAGGAACAACAAAAATTCGACAAGCAAGCTGCCCTTTGGGTGTCAAACAACAACGCTTTCACCTGGCACCGAGGCCATACGATATTATATCATACACATATTTTGATCCATATGCATTTTAAATAAAAACCACTTTTAAGAATTATAATTGAACAAACCTCTCAGAAAAATAATTTGAAGAAAACAACATATGCTAGGCCTACTCATCAAAAATATTTGTTCCAAAACCTCGATCGACACCTTCATTTGAATTAATAAGAGCGGTCCTATCGCTAAATGGAGATTGTAACAACTCACTTATTTTATTCATTGTTACACTTCCGAAAGGTGACACAGAGCTCATTGAGATTCCTACGGCTTCGTACGTTGCGCTCGAGCTATGCGATCTTCAAACATGAAACAAATCAAATTTTATTAAGGAACCTAGCTTGCATGTATCGATTCCAAAAGCACACTTATTAGATTAAAACGGTGTTTATATGGTCAATGCCGCATTATGCTATGCAAGTTTATGTAACATGTCTATATAGGAAAAAAATAAGCATGGCTATTGCTAACACACACGTGACCACAGCCTCTTTGTCGCAATTTCAGTTGCTGTCTCAAAATAAATAGGTGAGATGAAATGAACACGATGACCTACCTCTAAGACAACCTTACTTATCGTACATACGGATTGATTGGAAAGGATATCCCCTGCATCTAATATAAATGAACACAAAAGCTATTTAACGACGGACACTATTCATACACATTTGCAGTCAAACTTGAGAATTTGTGTTTACGCTTGGGACGTGAAACTGTGCCGCCAAATTAAATTAACGAAACACAGTAAAACTCGTTGAAAAATTCCGAATTTTTACATTACAAAGAGAGAACAAATAATCCCCGTCATCAATATGCGCCTAAAAAGTTGCTAAATGTCAAACAATAAAGAACTAATACTATTTTGTAGTTTGAATTTATTTAATAGTCAGACACAGTGATATATCGTCAAGCTGGTACCACTGGAGCTGTGCTGCCATATGCTGCACTCTAGTGGTGGAAAGATAAAGCAGTTCAGCAGTTCTAACGTGTATGTAATTTGTGCTTGTAGCCTACCTGTGACGTGCTGCTATCTCGTGGATAGAATTGAAGCTCCGCGTCACGGGGCCGTTGGCTCTACCTCAGGGTAATATGCGTCTCAACACAACACAAACAAACTCAAGCCAAACTAGTCCTTATTGCAGTACAGTGTCTGATGTTCGTAGGTAGTGCCGGTTGGCTCTGGCTCAGTAATTCAATAAAGCGCCACCAGAACGCATGTCAGTTTGCGCGCTCGTTCAAATAGTGCAGAATATGTATACAATTTCCTCAAAATGTAAATGTAATATAAACTGTTCTTGAGAGGAAAAAGTCACATATTCTCTCTTCATTACACTGGTGGTGCCATGGCACACGGGCACCACCTCAGGAGCCGCCCCTGCTAAGGAAACAAAAAACAAAAGAAATACCCGAAGACTTTTACGCTACTGACGCCATGATCGACAGAAAATGGGCAAAAGCGAACCAAGAACTGCGATCGGTGCAAACCAGACTTTCAGTGCACGGCTATCACCACAAGATATGTAGAAATGATAAATTTCACGAACCAAACAATGCATGTGTATGCGCACTATGCAACGAACATTGTGAAAAATACCACACAACTAAATTTCATAAGAGGATTAAGTCAGATGATGATGATAATTTTTTTTAAGGAGCCTGACATCTAGGTTATCGGCCCCTAATGGTGTGGGTGATAACGAAAGATGAGATAACAATGGAAACTAAAACTAATACTACAAACTTACAGACTAGAAGAAGAAATAGTAAACATAGAAAGGATAAGGCAAACAAAGGACAGGAAGAAAAGAAATGCCCTCAACCCTCGAAGAATGAGGATTGAGGGACTTGGTAGGAAGGAGGGCAGATAGGAACGCGAAAGAGGAGGGGGGCCCACCCCAAGGACAGAGGATAAAAGGGACAAGACGGAACCAGCTCGGGAATCCCTCGGGATCGCTAATTCCCGATATCAACAACCGTGAGCCCCTGAGGGTGTAGCATTATCTGGATTAAGTCAATCGTCGACTATAGCAAAGACTAGATCTAAATGTATCAAACATTGCACATAGAATATAAGTCTTTATGTATGCACTTTTCTACAAAATTGGCGCGATAGAAGCCATTGTTCAGTGTTGCCTGGTTCCAGTCGGTCAACACAAATTGTGCCCAATTACATTAGACGGGAAAAAAAGTATTTACTTACCCTAACCTGAAAGAAATAAGATAATTTATTACAAAATAACACGCTTTTCGGTACAGTGCGTATAGAAACTCTCTCGGAAGTTAAGTCAGACGGTTGCGGGTGTGTTTACGTTGGCTACTGCTCAACTGGAGCCTGCCTGCCTGCTCACGGGCCCTGCGCGCTGCTCACCCTGATGCTTGCATGTGAGAACAGTGCTACAAAGTGGTTGTGTCTGTGCTGCTGTTAATGGATTTCCTATAACAACATTAGCGGAGTGACTGCTACAGGATCCGTTGCAAACTTGAATGTGGATGAGTGAGTGTGCTAGCGTATTCACGACACTGCGGAGAGACTTTGTATACACCCTGTACAAAAATATGGGTACTTAATTTGATGACATGTTTCGATCGTCAAGCGATCATCATCAGATCCTACTCAGGCTTAGTTAATGTACGATGTTTAGATTATATAGCGTAACTTATTTACAGATATTTAATTCAATATTATTGCGTTATTATTAATATGGTATAGTTTAAGTATGTTAACCTGTGGTATATTGAATTATTATTGTAACTAACTTCAGGAATGATGTCTACACCACGTTCTAAGTCAACTTAAAATGTTGGCCTATTGTAATGTGGTTATATCTCAATGTGGCGAATTCACAAAGTATACACTGTACTAGAATGGAATAAGGTTATGTAGACTTATCTCGCATTTGAAACTTGAGTCCTATGTGGCGTCCGTTCACGTTCAGTGCTCCCCTCGGACTGACTGCTACGAGATCCGTTAGCTACAGAGCCTACCGCAAGTGGTGACATCTAATTGTTGTTTTGTGTACCATGTTACTAAACGCTACGTCTAAGTGCTGTCCACGTTATCTATTGTTGCTACTTAAAATCTTACTTGGTTTAATTAGTTTGTGTCACAAGACGGCAATGACCTAACCTATGATGATGTATGCCAATAATTGCAAAGGACGTCTCAACTATTAACGACCAATCTCTTCCCCGCCTCGCATAAACGAATGAGTCCTCTTTAAGCACTCCAGGTCATTTAGGAGCTTCTTGAGCTCGTTAAATACTGCCTAGCTTAGGCCTTGGTTTATTGAGAATATGGTACAATGCACATCCTTCCCGCTTAGCATTTTCCCCATGTTATCCCCCATTTTAAAGCATGGGGAAAATGCTTCTTAGTTATTAATTCGTTTGTTAGTTATTGTTGTAGGGGGTGAAACAATGAGGTCATCTACCTCTATTATTATTATTATTATTATTATTATTATTATTATTATTACTATACAGTATTACTCATGTGATACAATTGTAACACAGGAAACATAGAATTGCCTGATGAAATGTACGCCCATTGCCTCTGCAAGTGCTCGTATCTTACCTGAGAGCAGCACTAAAGACTCCTGCCACGAAGCAACCTGGTAGTCCCGAGTAGTCGCCAAGTGTTCTCATCACCATGAGCGGCAAAAGCTGGTCCTTGGCTCGAGCTAACTGAGACAGAATTATATATACAATTTAGTCCATTAGTTTCAATAATAAAAATATAAAAATTATATAATAATTTGTACCTTGGTTGTGAGTGGGTCGCAGTCATGATACGTAGCATATATCAGCACACCACAGTAGCAGCAGAGAGTAATTAGCAAGAATGACCCCAACACAAATATCCAGACAGCTCTGAAACAAAGATAAATCAAACGTACAGGGTGAGAGGTATCTACTGCATTTGAAGCATCTCTTGAATACTGTATATCGTGGTTGAAAGGTAGGCACATTCTTAGGTACGTGACTTTAGTGTTCACTGTTTAAAAAATACAAATCATTAAGTTCCTGACGTGTAATTTGCAACGCTGCTGCAATCGCCAACTACCTTGGAAGCACATACGCGTGCAGCCTAGAGGCCGGACGACTTGAACTGTGGCCAGCACACTTATACTTCAAAGTCAAGCACACACTTCTAATGTCAACTACTGTACATAATGTCAGCAAGGCCACCAGAATACATCATTGGTCCTTCTTTGCTCCCTTCAAGGTACTCACTTTCTTGCGTAGCCACCAGTGCGCTTCCCCAGCACGCGCCTCTGCATAACGTTGCAAGGCGTTCTGCAGCCATGTTTCGTATTATTGCCAGCGTTGGGGGAGTTACAATTTAAAATGAACTGAGTTACAGTTACCGTTACTTACCAAAAATAGTGACATAGTTGTTATTTATCCGTTACAGTCGTATCCAATACGGCTGCTTATTTTTTAATTTTACTAACTTACAACAATTTATGTTTGCCAAAGAACACAGAAGAGCTCACAAGTTAATTAACATGATAGGTTTCTAAAGAGAGAAAAAGTACGAGGATAGGAGGGTGATCTACAATCTATATAAAAAAAACAGACAGCAGTTGTTCGAGCCAAAAAAAAACAACAACATGAGAGACAAGCTGGTATTCAGAAAGGTGTAAGGCAAGGCTGCAACTTATCACCCATACTTTTCAATCGATACATTGACAAAAAATGAAGGAAATTAGAGACATATTTAATGTAGGAATAAAAATTCAAGGAGAAATAAAGTCCTCACTTTTTTTTTTTAGGAAAGTGTTAATCTAAGGACGAGGAATTGGAAGGTAGCGGCTGTGGCCTATAGTTAGGGACCAACCCCTGCATTTGCCTGGAAGGAAGATGGGAAATCACAGAAAACCGTCTTCAAGGTTGCTGGCGGGGGGATTCAAACCTCCTCGCCTCCCGGATGTGAGCGACTGCCTGCAGCCACGCCATAACGACCACGGTTAACTCACCCGGTAAGTCCACACTGAGATTTGCTGATGACATCGTCATCTTTGCTGATTAACCAGAGCATTTGAAAGAGTTTTTAAATGATATGGACTCCATCTTGAGGAAAGAATTCATGATGAAAATCAATAATAATGTAAAAGGAAACAATGGAATGCAGCTGAAAGAAGTCAACCCCCCGCCATTTGACGTCAAATTGCGAGGTGAAAACCTAAAGGAAGTAGGAGACTTCTGTTATTTAGGAAGCAAAATAACCAGTGAAGGTCGAAGCAAAGAGGATATACAAAGTAGGTTGGCTCAAGCAAGGAAAGCAATTCTACAGAAAGTAAATTTGTTGACATCAAATATAGGTTTTGGTATTACTAAGTCATTTTTGAAAGTCTTTGTCTGGAGCGTGAGGCGCAGCAGAAAAGAGGAGAATAGAAACGTTTAAAATGTGGTGTTACAGGAGAATGTTGAAGATCAGATGGGTAGATAGAGTAACAAATGAAGAGGTATTAAGCCGAGTGGGAGAGGAGAGATTTTTTGACGACTGCTAATGGAGAGAAGAGACAATAATAATAATAATAATAATAATATTAATAATAATAATAATAATAATAATATCGTATGGCCTCGGGTGCCGGGTGCAAGCTTTGTTATTTGACACCCAGAGGGTAGCTTGCATGTCGAATTTCGTTGTTCCTTGAAGCACTATGAAAGTCAAGGAGGTTTCATATCTAAGCTCCTTGAACACTATAGCGCTTTCTAGTAGAGAAATGAGGAACTTTGTATTGGTGGAAACTCCCGAGATTAATTTTGCCATTATGAACACGACCCACTGCATTCAAATGGGTTATTTAACATGCCAACATCGTAAGACATCCGTGTCGTAATTTTTGCCGCCTTTCAAAAATCACTTACCACGGCCAGGAGCGAATCTGCAAGCTTGGGGTTAGTAGTCCGACACGTTAACCACTCACGCACCGTGGAAAGCTAGAGAAGAGATAGGTTGGTACGACACATACTAAGACACCCAGAATAGCTAACTTAGTTATGGAAGGAAATAGAAGCAAATGCCGAGATAGAACCTCGTTTCAAAGTCCGAAGAATCTACCCCAATCACAAACTCTAAAAGTTAGAGTTACACACACTACTTCTTTGCCCACAGAAGCACAGGTTATCAGACAAATTGAACTCACACCCAGGTATACAGGGTTAATGCCCAAGGTGCTCCAAGCCCCTAAAATGAGTAAACAAAAACAACAACTGTATCTATCACACTAGTTCCTTGTTTAAGGGAGGAGAAGTGTTATCAAGTGGTACTCACTTTCTTGCCTCGCGCATGCTGGGGAGAGAGAGGTACCGCTGAAGCATCATCTGGCTGGCGCCACTGGTGGCCGTCCACTGGAAGAAGGCTCCAACCACCAGCACGAAGAACGTGTGACGCTCAAGCGGGTCCAGACTCAGACTGAAACAAAGTCAAATGTTCGCCATGCATCCTCTCTCAGACCCCAACATCCAGCCATATAATTGAGAGTCCAAATTCGAACTTCACGACTGCACTATGTGACCCTCCCCTGAAAAATCTGATTGGCTGGTACGATTTTAATTTTGGGCTTACTATTACCCCCCATCCAACCTTGACAGTGTATTTCAAATATCTAACATGGCGGTCGCACGAAATATTTCACCGGTACCCCGAAACTATTGTAGCAAACAACCTGAAATTTAACATTATGATATAAGACTATAAAGTAAGTTCACGCATGTGACATAACCACAAAACCAATATGACGGCCACGCAAAATTCGAAATACTTAAATGGACGTTTCTGCTGCCTAAATAAGCCAAGCTACTGAAGCGTGGCATAGTCAAACTTTTCTTAGAGCTTAATATGTTGGGGTCTTATATAATGATCTGAACATTTGAAGATGGCGGCTGTGTGAATTCTTCAAAACAAGACTTTTAAAAATGTATTGTATCCTAATCAAGCCAAGTGAAACTTTGTGCAATAAACCACTAACATGATCTTTATCTACTGGTACATAAATCTATGGCTTACATTTAAAACAATTCAACTTGGCAACCACGCGAAATGTTCCACCAGTTATCAATATTTCCGAAACTATTACAGCAATCAAACTGAAATTTTGTATTGAGTGATAGAGAACTATTAATAGTAAGTACACACGACTTGGTATCCGGAGAAAGGAAGCCGACACGAAACCCTCCTAATCAGGTGGGACTGAGCGGCCGGATTTTGAGGATGAGAGGATTCCGATTGGGGTTGCGTTGGCCGTCACGACTAACCACAAATAGTCCCGCAGCGTCGCTGTGTTCGTTAAATTGTGCACCATGACTGCGTGGGCAGCTGCAGCAAGTCAAGAGATCGTAGGTTCGAATCCCGGCGCAGACATTGGCTATCCTGAGTGTGGTATTTTCCCGTTTTTTTTTCCACACTCCCTCCAGGAAAATGCTGGGATAGTACCTTACTTCAAGTCCCAAGGTACCTACCTCATCCCTGTCTCTAATACAGTTACACACACTGCTAAATACAGGTTATCAGACAACTTCAACACACCCAACTACACGGGCTGATGCCCCAAACCCCTAAAATGAAATAACAACAAAAAAACATAAACACACAATTAATTACGTTATTTATCAGCACATTTCCATTTTAAAGTAATCGAAATTTGATGTTTCTCAGTCAGTCAGCACGATTGCACCCAATTGCGGTGGGTTATTCCCTAATCCAGAAACAAATTTACATGAGATTAATCGTGTTGACCGACTGAAAACATCAAATTTCGATTATTATGCCTCAAACACCATAAATTTAAAGTAAGTTACACGAAAAGGCAAACGAATAGTAAAACAGACCGCACCCCCGGTGCAAGACTGCTACAAGTCAAAAACAAGAATGTTGATGTATGTGGTAGGCTACTTATAAATAGGGCTCGGATTTTGAGGTAAATAAATATTATAATGTGAATACATATTTTAAACATTTGTTCTATAAATGCATGAATTCCAGCTTTTCACTTATTAGCACATAAAAAGACATAATATTTACATTTTTTTAAATGTGTATGCTAGATCTTCCAGTTTATTGCATTTTTGTTCTGTGTTACTTCGACGCAGAAGAACCTGTGAGGTATCTAATTTTCATGCAGAGAGTATGTCAGCTTGCAACTGTGTTATTCTTATCTTGTCGCCCCGTCCCACTCACTGTGGAAGCCGGGGATGTCCTTGTCCATAACCATATTGCACCACTTGCTAGAGCTACCTGGAACCAGTGTCACTCACATGCAGTTCATTTCTGGCACTGTGAAATGTTAGGCAGTTCTATGATGCCTAAAGTAAAAACAACTACAAGTTATCGTCTGTTGCATAATTTAAAGATAATTTTACTTCTTATGGGGGCGCTCTGTTCTGCCAACCATTTGGAAAGCAATCAAGGCTGAACAGCGATCTCAAGTTACACAACACCTCAAGGGCAAGAAACGTATTGTCGCAGTTTTGCGCCTTCAGAAGAAGTGTTTAGCGGTAATCGTGGGTCATTTGTGATGGACAACCTGAAGATTTATCTAATTGTGTATTGTAATGCTTCAGGAGTTAGTGAGACATTGCATAAATAGCATTCGTGAGTACTGCATATTGTTTATATTCACATTAATGAACTAAATTATAATTAAATATTTTTACTTTTTTGTCACATATTTCAGGCTTTTAATACATAAAAAATAAATCTTTTCCCGATTTTAGCACCTAAAATTCCGAGCCCTACTTATAAATGCCTATGATCAAGTCCGTGTCCTGTAAAACTGATACATCTATGATCCTATAAATAGTAATTCTACGGCACTGCCGTAACTCAAATTATTTTTATTTTTATTAAAACACATACCGTAATCCATGAATGAACTTTGTATGTTATTGTAGTCTATAGTACTAGACAATGTTTGAAGTTAGTAATACAACACTTTCACTTTAATTATGCAAATATTTATGTTTTTTCTATTAGCTCAAGATCTTTAAATGCTTCTCCTAAAAAAGTGTACTTTTTGAATTGTGTCAGTCTTGCACCAGGACTGCGAGCATTTTATAACCACAGCAATAAATACCAGGTAATAAAATAATATAATAATGCATGGGATGCATCAACAAAATCATTATCAAATGATTGGTCATAATGGAAACTCAAATACACATGAACTAGAATAATTCGACCGAAAATGAAGTAAACATTATTTGATACTCACTCAATGTACAGGAGGATACTTACTTGGGGGACTCAATTCTGCCACTCGCCATATTACGTTCCCACACCACGCCCATTCCACCGATATCCATGGTGCCTTTCACTGCGACTAGCACCATGGATGCGAACATTACAAATGCTTGGACCACATCTGTCCACACTACAGCTTTCAATCCACCCTGCAAAAGATGAAGGTTTGTTGTTGCTTCAGTTAGGGGATAGACACGTCTTCAGTCATCAGCCCCAAATAATTACGTGTCGGGAGTTTACCTGATAACCAGTGTATTATTGTAGTGGCTGCAGTAGGTTTTGTAACAGTAAATATGTTGTTTGTTTGAGTCTTCAGTCTTTTGACTGGTTTGATGCAGCTCTCCATGCCTCCCTGTCCTGAGCCAATCGTTTCATCTCTACATAGATACCACACCCTACATCCGAGGCAATCTGTTTAACATATTCTAACCTTGGTCTACCCCTACAGTTCTTGTCCTCGACCCTCCCTTCCATAAGTAAGCTTGCTATTGCTAGGTGTCTTAGTATGTGTCCTACCAACCTATATCTTCTCTTCATTAGCAGTCGCCAGAAACATCTCTCTTCTCCCACTAGTCTTAATACCTCTTCCTTTGTAACCCTATCTACCCATCTGTTCTTCATAATTCCCCTGTAACACCACATTTCAAACGCTTCAATTCTCCTCTTTTCTGCTGCACCAACAGTCCAAGATTCACTTCCATAGAGCGCCACGCTCCAGACAAAGGCCTTCAAAAATGATAATGAATATGTACAACAAATATGTTTGTTATATTGTTGAGCATAGTGGTTATTTTTGCCAGGATTGCGCAATCCAGATAGTTGTCAATGTTTACCTTAATACTCATAGTTATATGTCTTTTGCTTGTCACTATTTTTATTTCTTTTAGCTGATGATGAATCAAATTTGATTGGAAACATGTGCTAGTTTCTTTCAGAAGAATTAGTTATTGACACGGCGTAAAAGAAACAAGAAAATATAATTTTCTTATATGACTGAATTTTCTTGGCAATTACATCATGTTTTGAACCTATTCCGGCTCTACAATCATTCAGGCTGGTATCATACAATGAAATTAATGGTCAAGATGTGAGGAAATAAGCTTTGTGATTTATAATTTCCGATATGTTTTTTTAACAATACATTCCTTTCCTCAGTTCCAAATACAACATTCCAATCTTCAATTGGTAGGTACTCGGTTTGCTCTTCGGTGTTCGGTGATGTTGATAAAAATTTACCAATAATTTCTTATAGCAATACTATGTATAATTTTTTGGGTTCCAGATGACAACCACCTAAATCTTTAAAGATTGCCTACGAATCATTGAGTTCCACTTGTACCATTATAAGTGTGCTAATTAAGACCTCTCGAATATTTCACTTGTGTTTTAGTTCCTTTAGTATTTTGTTTCACAAACCATTTTAGATTGACTTATATTTGTTGAGTGTATGACTTCTTGATCAGTTTTATTGATTGTATTCTTTGTGTGTTCTATTTCCGGATTTTTGTGATCAACCTTGTTCATGAGGTAGGACGACATAATTTAATTAATTATATTTATCTGGGCAGCAATGTTTTCTTTTGCTGTGCAGTGATTATCTGGCTGCGGGGTGTCTTCCTGATTGCGACCATTCCGGATTGCCTTCACCTCATTAGCAGTCCAGATTGCGGTCACTTTCATTTTAGGGAATAGCTATAAATATACCAGCGTCCAGATTGCGGTCACTTTTCTTGGGAAACCGGTCCGGTTGTAACTCCCCAGGGGATTTCCTCACCTTTCACTTCCACCCCTCTTGCCAATGTTGAGGAACATGCCATATGTCAGTTCTCTTTGGAATGTCAATAAACCTAAAACTTCAAATGTTTGATTTTGTGTGTAGGAGGGGGCGGGGACAAAAATTTATTACAATGGCGATTTAGAATCAAACGCAGAACAAATTACTTTTACGAGACGAATTTGTCGAGGTAATAAAAAGAAAGTTTTTCACTATATACAGTAGGCTACCTATTATGAAAATAGATATCTCGCGTCTCAACTGGGAGGAGAGGGGCAAAAATTAAAAACTATACCCTGTAAGTATAAAATTTCCCGTTAAAACAATTTTGTTTAAAGTGAAGGTCGTCGATTCCGATCATGAAACATTTCTATTCTTAGACTGAAAATGTTATAATAATTGCTTTACGAGGTGCTGTCTGATTGGGAGGGGACTTGATTTTTTTAAGCGAAGTTTTATGGGGTGTGCTCAGCTGAACACTGAACTGTATTCTTTGGTTAGGTAGTGAAATATCAGTTTCCCCTTGTTATCCACAAAACTTACGGAAGGTATGAGTAGGTCGGGAAGAACCAAGAACCAAGGACCGATCTCCCAAGAAAAGTGATCGCAATCTGGACGCTGGAATGTTTAGAGTTCTTCCCTAAAATGAAAGTGACCGCAATCTGGACTGCTAATGAGGCGAACGCAATCCGGAATGGTCGCAATCAGGACACAACCGGTTGCAGGTTCTTAGTACTGTACCCGTTCGTCCTGGGGATGCGATGACCCATCTGCTATAACATCGCATTCCTGGAGTTCCAGGACAGAGCGGAGTTAAATGAACCTCTAGTCAAATAAGGAATGTGTCGGAAATTCAGCTGAGTTATCGAAAAAGCAGTGGGTATCACGAGACAAAGTATCTCTAGGGTCGTTACGGGCTTAAGTTTAATAGAAATAATGCAAATATAAATGGGCGCCATCAACTGAATTCCTAGCAAACCACTTCCTTTCCGGATAAGCCTTACTCAAGACAAGGAAAGAAAAAGGAACATCACACCATCATCAGATCACAACTAAGATAAAAACAAATTTATTTTACTTTGATAGTCAGACAGACATTTTAAATACAACTCCTACCTAAGAGTATGGTCGAATGCCAAAGTTAAATTGTCATTGTCCAAAAATCGAACCATCTCCTTTCTAATCCAAAATTATTTTTTTATCCACATAACAAGAAAATTTATAAAGTTCTCTTGGGTTCTCAGGATCACTGTAGCACTATGTCTTTCGTCACTGACATTTGTGAAACCTGAGACCTAATTTCTCTTTAATTTAACATCAATGTGGATTTAATAAATTATTGATCTGTCTAAACATACACATATAATAATCACACATATTAAATATCACGTAAATTTATGGTTTGCATGGCATAATTTGAATGTTGAACATGTTAATCAAATGCTCCTAAACATCGAATAATTAGTTTACACTATTTACATCGTCGTTAACAATCACTTATCTGTGAATTACAGAAAATTCATAGCTTATTGAAAATCATTATCGTCATCATCAAAATTAAATATTTCTCACATTAATTCTCACTTCAAAATTTTACATATTCCTGTCAGAATCCTTAATTCATCACCATTACATCGTTTAAATCCTCAACTCAAGTTGCAATTCCTTCAAATTATATCTCAATTAAATTTATTTAATTCCATGTAAATTCATTAATCATCAGCTTCTTTAGTTAATTATCACCTTCTAATTCAGTTATTCATCATCATTACAATCGTCTATTAATTTATTTCAATCAGTTTAATTTATCCAATCTTTAATTCATCCATTTATTTAATTCATCGATTTATTTCAAAATTTTATTTATCAACTTATTTAAAATTTCAATCATCTGGTTATTTAGATTTTATTATTTCATCTAGTCATTCTGATTTTTATTTCATTAGGTCAGATCGTTAATATGCTTAAATCTCGGATTATTATTTCGTTAATTATTAATTTCAGAAAATCTTGTATTATCAACTTTATTTATTTGTTTAATTTCCTAACAAATTGTTTAATATGGTTTATAGAACGTTGTCTTACAGTTTTATTACTTCCAAGTTATATCTCGTATTTAATTTATCATGCCAAAAAATATTATTGTCTCCACGACATCACGTTGGATCAAACTATCCACAACGACATTACATTTCTTCAATACTTCAAATATCACATTTGAATACAAGAATTATTCCACAAAACTCCATGAATATTCAGCACATACAGCATGAATCTCAACAATTGCGTTAGACTGGGTACGACGACCTCATGTCTGCTTCAAAATACATTATCAACGTTGCAACTATCACTTGGCAACTTCCACAAAATGCCTATCACAAACTCCACTTAACCATGTTGCATGATCTACAAAAATATATAACTGGCTTCAAATTATCAACGCAAATAATCTCCAATAACTGTAATTACTCTGATCACATCTAGACAACTTCTTAAACAATTGGAAAAAATATTACTTCAGTAATTTAAGATCTGCTTTCAAATAGCATAAATTCTCTTACAATCTTTATAACTCACATCGCAGAAAAACACCAATGTGCTATAATCTCTCACATCAAAATCTGCAATACTGATCTGCCTTAAAATAAATCTGACCATTAATGATTAATCTTACAAGATTCAATTACTTTAAATCCTTCTCAAAGGTATCAAACACAATTATAAAAATCATCAAAAGCATCAGCTGTAACAGCTGTTAAACAGAAATTACTCTCAAAAGAGTATAGCAACAAAATATTGGATTGGCAAACAAGAATTACTAAATGCAATCCTGTTGACATTTATCGTTACTTTATTTAACAAAATTTCGACTGATATGTGACTAGTAGTTCCTTGTTTGATTCACTTACATCTCGTATACATTCGGATGATAAAAATGAGTCCCTCAATGGCGAGTAAGATGTGTAACCACCGTACAGTCGTATAAATACGAAAGACCTCGCCCCGTCGGCTTGGATGATAGTTCCTTGAACGATGGGTAAGGTGAGTAGCCACCATACAATCGTATAAATACGAAGGACCCCACCTCGTAGACTATATGAGTGAATGTATCACATAGGAATCAACAAGTTTCTAGTTGTCATATAAAAGCGATGTTCATTCACTAAAGTGAATAACTTCTTAATATCTCCAAACAATCCAATGGAAAAAATCCCTACTGATGAATAATACACACTCGCTAGTATGCAATGAACTGACGAAGTAATTTTAGATAATCAATTGCAGATCACGAGTTCGAAATACTCGTTACACAAAAAAAAACTATTCATGAAAAATTATCCTAGCTGGAAAAATTTAAAAGACCAAACATCTGATTAATAAAGTCAATCAATGGTGAGAATTTCGAATAATGATGCCTGCCATATCATATGGTCACTCCATATTCTAGCAAATTCGAAGTATATAAATTCAAACCATGTCTTAATAATCATATCACTCCTATTAGAAAAATATACATGTGTGCCCAGTATTCATGAAAATAATCGCATCAGGTAGACATAACTCTTACAGTACCTTTCATAATCAGCTGTAATAAAATTTCCAAGATCGTCGATTTTCCCTACATAAAGAATTTCTCGAGAGATCGGCGTGCATATCATTTCATCCATGAAATGACGATTGCCTTCGAAATCCCAAGTGAATCAGCTGGTGGACTCCTCTCGTCAGGAATCGAATCCATCGCTCTGCGGTGCCATCTTGTCTCTATTTGCGTCTACTCGGACATGTCGAACTCCGGATTACCCATAGCGGATATTGTCCAACTCCTTCTCGGAAAAGTTCATGGAAACAGCGGACCCCTTACTCCTCTTCTAAGATACGCCACTGATCCGTTAAATGTTCAGTTTGAGTATTGCAAGTTCAATCTCAAATGACTGCTAAGTTCCACTTCCGTAAAATAAAATTTTACTTGAGAGTGTTCAAGATTACGAAACACCCTGTAGTTATCTGCATTAGATAATTCATGAAAACTGCATACGATAAGAATCTTATTAATGCACGATCTAATGTTCATCTGTGCCTATGCTAACAACATTCCGTATAATTGAAATAGTTAAAGTCGCTTTGAATGTGTTATAGAACAGCATAGTTATAAGGTTATTCGTAAAAGCAATGTTCAAACTGTGTTGAAATGAAGCTTATAATAAAGTCTCCATCTACTAGCAGTTCGGTTCTGACATATCCCGGCCGTCTGTAATTGCTTCCTCGGCCAGCCCGCCTGGATCAATGACCCGCCTGGCCTTCGCTGCTCGGCGATGCAGGCACTGTCGCCTACCCTTAGTCGTGACAGTTTCGGTATGTTGCGTAACCTTCACGGTGCGTCTCCCTTGCGCTATAGAGCTGCTCTTACCTGCTCGTCTGATTGAGCTCAACTGAACTTGCTAGCACTGTCTTCATGCTTATGTGTTCGGCGCAGGCACGTGGCGTATTCCCCCACCACTGTGCTCTCACGTCATGATCATAGTCTCGAACCCGTATCATCTCGGCTATTCCGTTATAAAATAACTTACTTCCATAAAATTATTTCCACATATAATGCATGTTATATATCCTCTTCTAAGATGATTAATCACTATAATTTCATAAATATCTCAATAAAGCTTCACATCTCTATCCATAATTCCATCTTCTCACAGATATCAATGCCTCCTTGACTCTAGACCTCCTACGTCATCTTGGCATTCTTCTTGACGCGATCGGTGCGCTATCTTTTCTTAATCCTTCCTAAAACCTCAACTACAGCTTAATGTCTGCTGGCGTAGCCGATAGCCTAAACTAGGTATCGGGTACAGTACGTAAACAGTGCTCTCAGATTAGTTTCGCACGGAGCTGAGATGACGTAAGCCCTATGAACAGCCGCTGAACGTCCGTTGTGTTCATCGATACACCCGAAGGCCAGAGGAAGAGCTTCCACGAGCCCTAACTTTATTGCACACGTACTGAGACCCCGCAGCCTGGTGATTAAAATGCTCTTAAATGGAACAAGTACAATTTTATTGACAAATCAAGTATCGGAAAGTCGCAAGACTAGGAAAATAGCATTTGTAAAGGAACTTCTGTTACACATTAAAAGGACAAAACGAGAAATAGCAGGCATCTCCGGCATATCTCAGACTTTTCTGTGTATTACATTTAATTCATAAATTGAATCAACAAATGATATGAACAGATAAAATGCTGTTGAATATTTAAATGGGATACTTACCACGCAAGTGTAGAATATACAGACGAGACAGACAATAGGAGTGATGATATGGACGTTCACACCAGTCACTGAAAGAAAAACAAGTAGTTCCGTGAAGAACTATACAGCCTATTTTCATATATCCTACTTATGTTAATTGCCACTATCAACATACACAATTTCAGTTTGATTGCTGTAATAGATTCGTAGATATTGAGAACCGACTAAATATTTCGGATGGTCGCCATGTTGGATTTTATATATGTAGGTCCTAGAGTTGTGTACTGTTACATGCAGATTATTGTGAACGTGTAGTATTCAAACTTCAATCGCATAATTAGGACACAAGAAATAACAAGGAGATTTTAAAATTTTTCACAGCTGCCATCTTGAGGTTATGGAAACAATTGAAATAAATTAGATGCCAGTGGATTAACATTCGTATAAGGATTTACTGTACCAAGTTTCACTGCACGTGGATGGTTAAATTGCGAGAAACATTCATGTGAATATTTATAATTCGCGTCACCGCCATGTTGGATTTGTGATCACCAGTTTATTTAAAGTCCTATAGGTGAACTTAAGTTCATAGCCCCTATGAACATTAAAAAATCCAGTTTGATTGCTAAAATATATTCGTAGATATTCAGTGTCGTCTAAATATTTCGGATGGTCGCCATTTTGGATTGTTAAATGTATAGCCCATAGAGTCATGTACTATTAAAGGAAAATTATTGCGTAGGTTCATTATTCAAACTTTCACTTCGATCGCATGACTACATCACAAGAAATAAAAACTTAATTTTAAAATTCGCACTGCCGCCATCTTGAGGTTATGTAAATTGAACTAAATTAGATACCAGTGGATTACAATGTGTATAAATATTTCCTGTACTAGGTTTCAGTGCGCTTGGAACATTAAATCGCGAGAAAGGTCTATTTAAAATTTTCAAATTCGCTCGGCCGCCATGTTCGTTTTGTAGTTAACCGGTTTTTAAAAGTCTTATAGATGGACTTCCAGTAGTGCCCTTTATCTCCGTACAAAATTTTAGGGAGATACCGCTAATAGTTTCAGAGATATAGAATGCCGGTGAAATATTTCGCACATCCGTCATCTTGTGATTATGTAAACAATTGAACAAAGTTAGATGTCGGTGCATTACAATGTATATAAACATATACTGTACCAAGTTTCATTGCATTTGGTTGGTCAAATCGCGAGAAACGTCTATTTAAAAGTCGCAAATTCGCTTAGCCGCCATGTTGGTTTTGTAGTTACCAGGTTTTCAAAAGTCACATAAGTGAACTTATAGTAGTTCCCTCTATCACCATAGAAAATGGCAGGGTAATATCGGTAATAGTTTCGGAGATATTGAATGCTGGTGAAATATTTCGCACAGCCGCCATGTTGGATTGGTGAGACGTAACAAAATTTGAAGGGCACGGTCGAGGTCGCCGGGAATAGTGCTATGAACTTTCCGAGTTTCATTGAAATCGCTCCTGCCGTTTAGATTTTATTAGGGGGGGACACACACACGAATCACACACACACACGCACACACACACGGACAAAAGGTGATCTCATAAGCCTATTTTTTCAAAATTGAAAATAGGCTAAAAAAAATACACTATAATACAATGTATTGTTCTCAGAGTCTGTGCATTAAATGGAATACTGGCGTAGATATATTCAGGGCTCGTATTCATAACAGATGTTTAGGTTGGCAGGCAGCATAGTATTTTCCTTTAAAATACTGCAATTGATAACTCTTCAGTCGGTCAGCACAATGATATTAGGCGGAAAATACAGTATATTACTCTACTTGAAAAAAAAAATTACTGTTATTTACGCATATTACAAGGATGACATGTATCATTCAAGCAGACATCATCAAATCCAGGTTAATCCAATCAATTATGTATACAATCCGTAGTGTAGCGGTCAGCATGGTTAGGAAGTCGCGCGGAATGTGACATTCTTGAGAGAAATGTGACTGAGAAACCGGACCGTTTCAGGCTCCGCCCATGTATTATGATTGTAAATAAATCAGTGTTATTTGTAGTCGTATTAGTTATATTCTTACTAACAAAAACTAAAGGCCTCGCGCCTAAACATCTCGGAACCAAATAAACATTTTGCGCTAAACCAACTTCCTACGATATTTCAATATGCTCAAAACTCAAAACATCAGAAAAGAGAAAATTGAAATTTTCAACTGAAACCTAAGTTATCGCCACCTTAATTTAGCTGACTATAATCAAAGCCCCTGGATATGACATAGTTTTCAAACATTGGGCTCCAGAAGGCGTCAAAGTCCCCTTAAACATTTTTTCATACCCGAATTCTGTCAATATTAGTTTATTTTGTATCACCCATTTGTTTAATGACAGAAAATGACCTGATTCCCTTAAATTGAGATATCTCCGTCAAACTTGAAGTGAGTTTCCGTTTGTTCCCATTTCAGTTCGAAGCAAGTGCATTCTCCAAGACGATGGCCACATTTATGCCAGCCTTATCCCAAATTATACTCACATTGGACAAGCCACCACGTAGCACAAGTTATAAAATGGATATTACAATCTCCAAGGTTTTCCAAGCTTGTAAATGAAATGGTTATAGGTGACAAACATACCTTGGTTGAAAGCGAGTGCCGGCATGTATATCACCACTGGAATCCAAAAAATCTGAAAAATTGTAGAAACATCACAGATTAAAGACGAGCAACGTAAGTGTAGCAAGTGGAGTGAAAACTTGTACACAACTCCTTAGGACTTGCTCGCATAATGAGTTTAAACCAGAGCACGTCCCTGCTCGCAAGAGGCCTCTGCCCTTATGGGATTATCTAGGCTATATTTATTTAGAATAAAGGAAACAATTGTTTTGCGCAAAAAATACCTGCCAAATTCTTCAAAATAAGAATAAATACCTCAGAAGCTATTGGACCTAACTGCATAACTTTACTTATCAACAATCATTATTACCAAAAATATAATATATGGTCCGAATTCCAAGTTTCTATGTCTAACCGTTCCTGAGGAAACTGTATCTTGGTTTACAAAAAGTATCGAGGAATCATGATTTAAAGATAGCTAGTTGAGAAATTGTGACAGCTTTCATTTTAGGACGGGGTACGTTCCGATACCGCAATACTCGTTTCGCTTTTCTATAAATATTAATTTGTTAGACTATTGTCTTATAGAACATAAAATAAATAAATAAATAAATAAATAAATTTAAAAAATACAATGCTGATAAGTAGGCTACTATTTTTACAGCCGAAGAAAAAAATGATCCTCTACATCCTCTCCCCCTTAAAAAACGAGTAATGACCTCAAACATTCTCTCCAGGTAATGCTGTAATCGGGAAAGGGAGGGAAATGTTTTAAGTTTGAAAGTAAAAAAAATCAATATTTGGTCGTTCAACACTATTTGGCTCCTATAATGAGGGAATTACACAATGCATTACTTATTTATTTATTTATTTATTTATTTATTTATCGTATGGCTTTTAGTGCCGGGAGTGTCCGAGGACATGTTCGGCTCGCCTGAGTCTGTAGCTGCTTCCAGCGACACCCTTAGGGTGAGCTACAAGTTCCGTTCAATTTCAATTAGTTCCAATTTTCGCCACCAGATATCAATGATACCTAGTGGTGATCGTTGGAACTTTGATGGAGCGTTCCGACGAAATCTAACGTAACAATTTACCTTCACACGTGTTTAGTCTGTGGAAGGATCTTTTGCATGCCATAAATCTATGACATGGGACCGCTGGCTTTACTTCCCCTCTAAAGGAAGGCATAGTGAAGGATTTTTAACGTTCTTAAAATATCCGACGACTGCGGCTGGGTGTGAACCCGCCATCTTGGGCACAGCAGTTCAGCATGCTACCAACTACACCACCGAAGCCGCTACATTACTTATGAATGTATAATAATATTATTAAAAAATTTCATTTATAGCTACTCTATTTTATTGGACTAACTATTTTGACAGTAACATATCATAAAGCTTTTCATTTCAACGTAAACATATGATCACAATTACAATTCATCCCAACCTCAAAAGTTTTCAATGAACCATTAAATCTGTTCCACACCATTGACATTTCCCCTTGGAGCGGTCTTTTCAAGAGATTTATCTTTCTTCGTTAATCTAAAAACTGTAACAGATCTGATTTTTAGTCTTTTAGAGTATTTTGAGTAATTCTAGATAATTAGTATTTTGGAAGTAATTTTGAAATCAGCCTTTTATAAAATGTTTCTTCAAACTTGCAATGTATTTGTTTGCTGAAGAAGATTATAATGTAACACTGTACTCAAGAATTACAATTTATTGACTGTCAGTATTATTTTCATATTTCATTAAACTTTATCAGTACGGATGTTTTGCTCACAATAATGAACGCCTATAAATACTTAGGAGTAACCTTGCAAACAACAGACTTGGAACGAATATAATGCTGGGTTATCCGAAATAACATGAGGATAAGTGCAGAAGAAAGTAAATGCTTGACTTTTACTAACAGCAGAAAAGGGACAATAGTTGATTATAAATTAGGAAACAAAATTATTCCTCTAGTGGAGTCATGCAGCTATTTCGGGATTGCCATAAATAAAAGGTTACACTAGGGTGAGCACGTTGAGAGCGATGCTAATAAGGCGCAAATGTCGTTATACTTCGTTATGAGAAACATGAAGGATAGCAGTATTCAGGCCCAAGAATTGGCTTACAAATGTCTTGTGAGACCAATTTTGGAATACGCCACAAGTGTGTGGGAGCCGTACCAATCAACTCTAACGAACAAATTGGAGATGGTGCAAAGGAAAGCTGCAAGATTCGTACTTGGAAAATTCTCCCAAACTGACAGTGTCTCTGACATGTTAAAGTCATTGGGTTGGGAATCCCTACACAGAAGAAGACTCCAGGAGATGTACAAATCATACAGAGGGGAGCCGGCCTGAAATGAGTTGCGAAACAGAATGCATGAGCCAGATTATATGGTTAGGAGAGATCACGAATACAAAATTAGGCCCATCATTCAAAAAACAAACTTAGCTAAGTATTCTTTTATAAACGGGGGTATTCAAACATGGAATGAGTAACCTGACTGAAGAAGTCTTAGAATCTTTTCCTAACAGTTTAAAAGTTTTCAAGAAGAAATTAAATGTTGCATTCAGGGAACACAGAGACATTATGGTGAGAAATTGAGATATACAGCATGTAAATATCTTGTTACCACCAGGGTTTGCCAAACTGTAACAGTGCCTATTAATTAATAAATAAAAACCGTGATATCGTTTCAAATACATGCCAAAGAAAAGCCCATATTTGCCATAAAATGCATGGCAGACATAGATCGCATTCAACAAATCACCCTAGAAACGGCAATGATGCTCTCTCGAGTGAAAATTGTCCCAATTTGGACATATGGCGTACACTTAGTACGGGAATTCTTAAAAAAAGAATTACCTAAAAGAATGGGAGAAAGTGAAGGCTGCCTTTATCAAGCAAGTAATCGGGGTGTCCAAATACACCCCATGAAGATATGTATACATCTTGACGAGGGAGTCCTTTTTGTTGGAAGATCTTCATTATGTGCTGCTACTTCCAGAAACAGTGGCGTATAGGGGCTGATGTCGGGAAATATGAGGAAGAGAGGAAAAATTGAAGAAGACTTCCATGCAACAGGCTGCTATGTTAGACATGAGATGGACAGGACCCAATAAAAGCATGAGGAATGTTGTAACGTGACTGGTAGTACATTGTTTTCACCATAAAGTGTGTTTCACAAGTAGTTTTCATATAGTGACGAATAAGTATCTTTGTAAATTTTGTGAACTACAATGTGATAAATATCATGTGTACATTGCAAGAAATGCCCAAATACAGTGACTGAATTCAGTGTTGAAATAGTACATTATGCAACGAGCCTATAATGGCTATAATTAAGACACGAGTATTTTTATAAAACGAGCGTATGCGAGTTTTATAATTTCCATACGAGTGTCTTAATTATCATTATAGGCGAGTTGCATACGACTGTTTATGTTCGACGATAATTATAACATTATTACAGTATATGTTTTAACATAAATATTCATAAATACCTGTTGAGAGTCATCCACTTGAATTTTGTGATTGGAGAGCGAGCGCTGGGTTTGATATCTCTGTCTTTCAAGATCTTTGAACGACCGACGCATGCGCTCTGTGTGCTTGCAATGCCATATGCAGGCCATATGTTTACATCTGCCGTCCCTCAGTAATATTGTCACCGAGTCGTTTGAAGGCTGTGTAGAAATTAGTGTTGGTGATATTGAGGTGCAGTGCTATTTCTTGTCTCATATTCGCCAGTTTATTTACGCGAACATATGGACGGTGCGTATTCCATGTCGGTAATTTATTATAGTTCGATGTTGTGTTTATGTCCGACATGTTGGATTTTGAGCACATGCGCGAAGGTATCGTTACCTAATTGGTCAATGAACGAGCTATGATTGGCTGGAGAAACTGTATCATAATGAAAAACTGTGTTATAATGACCATCATTATGATACAGTTTTCTGACACATAATAGTGAGGGTCGAACATAAAATAAATTATGTATGTATTCCTTGGCTGCCATTATTAATTTAATACGGATTTTAGGCAGATATGGTCTTTTTCATGTGTTTTCGTAATATTATTAGTTAGATGTTGTATGACACTATAAGAAAACTGAGATTATCTTTGTTAAATAAGCACTTTTTATGGTACATATTCATAAAATATGAAATACGTTGAAAAAGGAAACTAGGTACAGGTTGCTCAAAACTTACAGAATATGGAATGACTATTTTTTACTTTAGTATTAATATTTCCATTAAGTGACGAAGAATACGTGCGTACAGTAGGCTAAACTTTGTAAGCAAATGTGTGCAGATGTGAAAAGCGAACAAAATCTCTGAGAAAATAAAGCAAAGAGTAGAGAACTCGGAGAAAACATATATGCACATTCGTGCGCTTTTCTGGTGTTATTATCATTTAATGATAGTACTAAATGAAAAATTACCTCCATAGCATTACATGTGCAATTATTCACGTGCCGCATTGGTCCGAAAATAAGCCGCATTTTTTAAATCCAAATGTTGGTCGTAAAATTGAGGTGTGGCTTGTTTGAGCGACCTTAACGATAACACATCGCAACATTATACATTACAATTCAAACATAGCGCTTGTTTCTCATGTGGAAATGTTGCTAATGTCAGCAAGAGTAATTTTTTAAAATTGTAATTATGCGTATGCTCTAATGGAATAATGGTTGTGTTAATTTTGGCTGGGCAGCCTCCTGGTCGAATTTCAAAGTAGGACACACACGAGTTGGAGCAAGTGTTAATTTTTTTGTTTAGGGACTATGAACTTTACCTTTTCATTTCGGACTTTGTCCCACCCTAACTTTGACACTCGTGCGTGTTAGGCAGGTAGCATGTTTGTTTACCCTTTGGCCAATAAAGGGGCAGTGTGATTTTACGAAGGGCTTTCCTTTGTTTTTGTAATTCAAGTTAGGGTGTTTGCCTTTGAGTCTTGGTTCAGTTTATTTGCCTTCCCAACCCGTAAACGACCCGAGATACTTTGTCTCTGGCTCGCTAGAGCATTTTTTTAATTATTCGTTTGTTTGAACCAAAATTCACGCCCTAGCTTTCTTACCCACTCCCTTGGCCGTTTCTTCCGATGGGGCCGGGATGTTGGCCGGGTGATCGCCTGTTCCATTGGAGAAACGGGCACAGTACACATTATCAACTCTTACTCAGCAGATATGACCGCTCGAAGTGGAGCAATGTCATAATGCCATTTCTATATTCTAAATTTACAATGAATTGCTTTATTAAAAATAATGCAATTTCTGTTTTTTAACTTTTTAAGTTTAACCACTTGGCTATATTGTTTGAGACGCTGGTACTGACTTGGAACTCACCACTCCAACAGTGAAGAGGACGGAGCCGAACAGGCGAGCATGCTTGCTGAACCTCATCTCCAGATACTAGAAACATGAAAGAGAAGCATTTATTGAATTAAAAATTAAATTTACCATTACTCTTAGCCTATGGTTTAGAACAGTGGTCCTCGGACGCATCACGCTTTTAGGCAACAGGACATGCATGAACGTTTCCAATAACATGGAGGAAGCAACATAGGGATGGAAGTGGGGCTATGGATCAGATAAGGTGAAGGCTACCAATTATAAGAGAACAATGTTAGTTGGGAAGGATGTACAATGTACCAACTTCTCGATAAACATGGCACATGGCAATACAGTTCCATAAAGTGCAAAATAACTTTCATAAGTTGGGTATGGCGTATATGTTATGGGTAGTTAGGCTAGCACAGGTAAGGAAAGAATTTCTACAGAAAAGGAATCTGTTGACATCGAATATAGATTTAGGTATTAGGAAGTAATTTTGAAAGCCTTTGTTTGGAGCATGGTGCTCTATAGAAGTGAAACTTGGACTGTTTGAGCAGCAGAAAAGAGGAGAATTGAAGCGTTTGAAAAGTGGTGTTACACGAGGATGGTGAAGATCTGGTTGGTAGTGAACCCTTTATCCACAGGCTGTATAAAGGATTCTAATAATTATTCATCATATTTTGATACATTTCTACAGACAACAGAAATGAGAGCCAGATGGTGTTGGGAAGTATTGAGAAATCAGTGGCCAAGAGGACACAATAGTTTAAGCTCCTGTAGTATTTTAGGAAGAAGCATATATTGTGCCCTTTTAGCAAGGAATATGCCAATCACAGTATACCAGCGTAGCTCAATTCGGAATTTTCGGGGCAGCGGTAAGTTCCCCCACTCTGTGACCCACATATTTTGGATTAATTAGAGGATACACTTGCAAAAATAACAACAAAATCAACTCCTATTTAAACACATTTAATTAATAAAATTAATGGCGCTACAAACACTTTAACAATTTAATTACTGACCCATAATCATCTACTTGTTCCAAATGAACAAGGAATCACAAATATAATAAAACAAATATTGTATTCAAACATATGGTTTCCACATAAACCAACAATTCCTACTTAGTCTTACTTCCATAAAGCATCACTATAAGTTTTATATAACTCCGAGCTCTTTTGGCTCCATGCTTTACATAATAATGGTGTCCTTCTTGTACACCTCAAACACTATCCTTTATATCTTCTTAATTCTCAAAAACAAATTTTATAATTACATTTAAAATTTATGTTAATTATCTAACTCAATATTTTGGGCATGTCCACACATTCAGTTGTTATCATCTCTCTTTATTTTCACAAATATATTAAGGTAATCAGGAAATCAATTGTGTACTCCAGAGCATGAAGATACCTGACACAGTCAAAAAACTATAGTTACTCCCGAAACTTAGTTGCCTTCAATTAACTCATGGAATCCTACGTCCTTACATCATTACAATAGGGATTGTTATTTATCTCTTATATTTTATAAGACCATTATCATATAAGAAACTACGATCTGAACAGGCAAACAAAAATATCAATCTACAAAGACCTCGGTTCAACGCCCGGGTCGTTAACAACTTTAAACACTCCTGGTGTATTCATTTCTCTTTACAACATCTTACGAGACGGTTTCTGGCCACTCTCACTCTAAGAAAGCTAGACCCTTCAACTCGGGCGCGATTTATGACACGGGGGGGTGACGGCGACTCCCCGTCTAACCCACGTAGTAGCTTATTTCCAAGGCTTTCAAAACAGACCTTCACATTATATTCAGTTCTGGGGAGAGACCGGGCTTTACTGTACCGTACTCATTCAAACAACTATTCTGTGGTTCAAAGACCACTTTCGTAACCTTGGCATTTATTAATTATGAGAGGGTCCTCATTGATTGGGAAGATTAATACACATTCGACGTCGAAGAATAAAGGGGCTTTTATCATAAGAAGATTCTGCATTCGAATCTCTTCACGTGCCTCGGGAACCATTCCCTTACAGAGGACTTATACAAAATGCGATTTAAAGTCGGCCGTGGCCCATATGACATACGCTCAACAATACCATATATTAGCTCCCTTTCAAATACATACACAATGCCTCGTGATACTACGTCACAAATAGAGGACTTATACAATTATCAATTCACTGCAATCAACTACCCTCCATAAGTAATCTACCAAGTATTTTAACCACTACGCGTTCCTAGCGTGACATTTTAATATTATTGGCGCTCTTTTGCGCTATGCGTTATTTTAAGCCGAATTGTCTTCCCAAGAACTGATAAATCTCATTAGTAGCAATTCATATTATTTTAATTCTTATATTAATCTTTTCCGTTGCCGATAAATCGCTCCCTTTTTAAAATATTCCATTGAACATCATATCTTACACATACATTAAGGCTTTAACGCTCTTATGTTCACATCAATTTATTTGATCTTTATTTAATATTTCCATATTTAGTTATTATTATTATCTTTATTCTTTACACAAGCTCAAAAGCTATTTCTTTCATATTTCAACTTTACTTTATTTAAATATCTTTCATGACAATTATTGATATTTCGCTTGCTCTTATGACATTTGTTAAATACATTAACATTTTATTTATTTGTTTCCTCTACGGGATTCATTCTTTACATAATCATTTATAATTTCTCAAATTTTCTATTATTGTTCAGACCGCGTTCTTACTTATTCAGTATTTATTTATTAAAACACATCCCTTTTACTCAAAAACTCCGGTGGATTTGTACACAACCAATTTCTGACACCAAAATAGAATGAAATTCAGTACTCACATGTTATTAAGATCGTCCCATGATCTTTATTCTTGTGCGGTGCTTCATTTTGGGCCCACTTTGAACTTTTTACTCCATATTAAAAGAATTCATCTTATGGATAAACACTACTTGACATATATTTAAAACACTTAACATTGACGACATTTTTATACACTGATGTGTCCCTTTTGAACACATAATAAACACTAAAAAAAATAATTTAACACACAATCTTGATAAATTTACACTTTACAATTCTTGATCACTAGGCCGTATTTCTGAGCCTATCACACGTGATCTTCTTAATTTCCCGTTTCCAAGGGTGAAATTTATTCGATGTCGGCTTCCTATCCTGCAGAATATGAAAGTCTCGAAACATCTATTGTTCCCTGGAACCCAAATTCTTCTACTCCTATCCTGGATGACCGGCTATTTACCTAGCTTGAACGGCTTCTTTGTAGATCTGTCTTATCGATCCTAGCGAAAGTCTATTCGGATCGAGGTCTCCCTGATGACTTATAGATTTAGTTTATAGCAGCTAGTACTTCTCGAGTCTAGTACTTTAGAATAGTTCACCTACTTTCTGGAGATAATGTTTATAGTCTCCTATCTTCTTTATCTGATCGGTTCTAGCACTCCTACGTTTCTGATATACGTTCCGAACCTTATTCTGTTCTTCCCTTTGTGGGTTCTTTAATTTAAATACTAGTTTATCTTTCTGGTACGGTACTTCCGTACGTTATGATCTATTCGTTCGTCTATTTAACGACCTATCGCCTTTGAGTCCGACGTTCGCAGCCTGCTCTGACTATATCTTACGAACTTTCACTATAACTTGTATACAGTCGGGCCTAAATCCTGTAACTAGGATTTTCCTAATATTTCAATACGGCGATACTTTAAATTTTCTTCTTGACCACTCCTTATGGAGGCACGCAAGTCGTCAATACTGCGACGCCTATGGCTATCGGATATTACTTCTGCGGTGTAACACAGCGTTTCTCCCCTCAAGGAGTACTGGTAACTGTCTTCGATGTTTGATGTAGCCTAGTGACGTGCCCTCAGGCCGTTTGAGACTGCATGTGCTGATGATCCAGCGTCACGTCCCCCTGGACGGATTTGTACTGCGTGATGCGTGATTATACCCCTCACGGGCTGTTCGAGACTGCATTCAATGATGATCGTGACACAGTGTCATGCCCGCAGGCTGACAATAACTGCATGTGCTGATATAACTTCACGTCCCCCTGGACGGATTCGTACTGCGTGATGCGTGGCAACACCCCCTCGGGCTGTTCGAGACTGCATGATTGGCTTGGTGAAGCCCGAAGCTTTATACTATTTTACTACAAAAAAATAAGACTCTAGCCTTTTCTGTGGTCAACTTCTAAAATAATGGTGCCACAAATATAAAAATTATACCTTCCGAAAGCTCGTCTTCTCAATGTCAAATAATCTCATTGCACCCAAGAATCGATCGTGCAATTCGGAGATATTAATTAATTTCTCGTCCTCAGATGTGTGGGTGTTGCATTTCTTTTGCTCTCTCCCCTCCACACAGGCTTTGGTACTTCCCCAATGACGTCGTCTTGCGTTGGCAGTTTTCTCCTGCGCAATTATTAAATGGTTTCTCTTTACTGAAAAATCTCTCATTCAAAATGATTCACTGTACTGTACTTGTTTACTCATTATTATACTTGTAAATGGGTTAAATTTAATTATTCCTCTCCTGGCGCATAAGCGGTGTTGTCAATTTCCAGCAACGTCAGCTTGAATTCCGATTCAGGCCTCCTTGTCTAATCGTTGGAAAGTTCCACTCGGTTATTAATACTCGTGACTCGCTCCCTTCAGAATGTCAAGAGGAATGATATCATCCTCTCGAACACCTGGTCCACGTTAGTTGCACAACCTTATACTGGCCTCCTAGCTTGATCTTTCTTAAAGTTACATTAGAAACTATATGCTCCTTTGATTTCTTCCTCAAATACATGGATTCGACCATCCATGGACCTGATGGCACATGGGTTCATCTCTCCCCTACTTAGGTAAATAAATTTTCGAAAATTTTTGAGGAAATTTATTTCAATTAAATCTGTATTTCTTTATTCGTCGAAGCCATCATAACGTTGTCAGTACCTTCCGTTGTTTTTACTTCTTTAAAGTCGTATCCGGTAATTGTGTAGGTCGGGTATGCTCTGTCCCTACCCTTTCTTTCTTTCTTTATTTGTCTGGTCTTTAAGTCCCCAGAACCTCATTCTTCCTTACGGGTTTGGTCTATCCCTACCCGTTTCCTTATTTCATCATTTTCTTTTCTTAAATTGGAATTTTCTTCTTCAATAAATTCAATTATTTCTTTAATTTCCCAATATAATTTCTCCAATTCGCATTCGCACTCGAATGCTTGAGCTCTATTTTCCATTTCTTCCTTATTCTTGTTTATGTCAAAAGCGGATTCATCTCTAAATGTTTCCATAACCAGGGCTTGTTCATTTTCTTCATCAAAATTTTCGGGAGGGTAATATAATTTCAAATTTGCTGAATTCATGGTCACTTCGTGATCCGTTTCACAGTGCCGAATTCTATATGCGTTATTCCTCAAATCTCTGATTATTTGATACGGTCCGTGGTACATTTTCTGGAACTTCTTGTACACACGATTCCCTGGATCCGAAATGGCTGGTCTTTTTACTAACACCATTTCTCCTGCTAGTAATGGTCTATGATACCTCTTATGCCTATTTCTTCTCTGCCTCCTGTCGGCTTGAGCTTTTAGGTGCTCAAAGGCTCTTCTAATACGTACATCTCTTCCGGGCTGAGCGTCTGCTGGCCTAGGAATTACCTGACTCCAAGGTCTTTCTGGTTGCTCATTCCGATGTAACGTTATGGGTATCTCTCCTGTGGATTCATGGATTGTATTATTTATACAAAATTCGATAATATCCAAGATATCTATCCACTTCCAATTTTCTTCGGCACAGTATATTCTACAATACTTGGCCGTTTCTCTCATAACTCTTTCTACAGGATTTGCCTCAGGATGGCGAATACTTGACAAAATCTGACGTATTCCAAGTTTTTCTAATTCTCGTCTGAACTCTACACTGGTGAAACAACTGCCGTGATCCGACAACAAATTCTCAGGTTTCCCCAGAATCGGTATCACTTTTTCTTTAAGTCGTTTTAACACCTGTTTGGTACTAGTCTTCTGTATGGGAGCAAGGACAACCATTTTAGTGAAGACATCCATAGCCACCATTATGTGTCGATTTCCTCTTCTTGCCTTTGGCAAAGGTCCAAAATTATCAATAGATATGATTTGGCCGGGCCTTTCGGGCAACAATGGTATAGGCTTCTGTCTCATCAGAAATGCATTAGGTTTGATCCTTTGACATAGATCACATGTCTTTAACGTGTCCCTTACAGTTTCTCTCAGTCTCGGCCATACGAATGCTTCTTTCAGCATCGAGACTGTTTTGTCGACTCCCATATGTCCGAACGATCTATGGGCTAACCATACTATTTTCCTCTGCAAAATTGCAGGTACAACAATCCTCAATTTTGTATGGTCAGAGTCCACAAACTTATATAACAATCCATTATAAAACGTGTAGTCTTGAGCTATCTTATCAGCTTCCGTGTACGCTGGTGTTCCTCTTATCAAGCTTCCCTCAAGGAAAGATATGAGCATGTTCATCCATGGATCCTCACGTTGTCTTTGACTAATGCTTCTTAACTCATTAAGAGTACGCTGATCCCTGTCTTCCAAATCTATAGCCATTACTTCCTCTTCTATGGACTCTGGCTGTCTACTTAAGTAGTCTGGAACTATATTTTCTTTTCCTGGGCAGTACTCTATCTTGACATCAAATTGTTGAATGTATAAAGCCCAACGCATCAACCTTTGACTGGATAAATCAGTCTTCATCAAAAAGGTTAAGGCTTTATGATCCGTCCTTAGAATGACCTGAAACCCATATACGATCTTCCGCCAATATTGCAACGCGTGCAATATCGCTAACAGCTCGATCTCGCTGATCGTATAATTTTTCTCGTGTGGTTTCAGTCTCCTACTTGTGAAAGCTAGATAGTTCTTCTTATCAGGGTTTTCCGGGTTCTCCTGATATAGCATTGCCCCTATTCCAATCTGGGATGCGTCTGTTTGAATGATAAATCTCTGATTAAAATCAGGATATCCTAGCTTCACGTAATTTAACAGCATTTCCTTAGCCTCTACAAATGCTTTTTCTGCTTCCTCCGTCCATTTCCACTTGCCCCCCTTCTTCAGAAGGTCCTGTAGTGGTGCAACAGTTTTTGTGTATGATGGACAATGTCCTGAGAAGAACCCAATCAATCCCAAAAACTGGCGAACGTTCTTCACCTTCAAAGGCCTTGGAAAATCCCTTATCGATTCCAATTTGCATGGATTTGGTTTAACACCATCCTTGTCAATCACATGCCCTAAAAATGTCACTTGCCTTTGACAAAAATTCGACTTCTTTAAATTTATTTTAAAATTTGCCCTTCTCAAGTCTTCCAATAATTTCTTCAAATTTCCTAAATGTTCCTCAATGTTCTCCGAGGTAAGCAAAATGTCGTCCACGTAACGGATAGTGCAATCTTTCACTTCCTCTGACAGGTTTCGATCAAGCGCTCTTATTAATGCAGATCCTGCAGTCTTCAATCCAAACGGACATCTTCTAAAGCAGTATGTTTGTTGGTCGAACTGAAATCCAGTCAACAAGCTGGTTTTCTCTTCCAGTTCGAGATGATGATACGAAGAAGTCATGTCAATATTTGTAAAAATCTTCTTGCCTTTGAACTTCCTCAGTATTTCTTTTATGGGTGGTGCCGAATCATTTTCTGGTATGATTTTTGCATTTAAATTTCTGGCATCTAAACACACCCTTACTGAGCCATCCGGTTTACTCACAATCACTAATGGACTAACATATGGTGTCGCCATCTTTTCTATAACACCTGCATTCATCATCTCCTGCAGTGTTTTCTTGGTTTGTGGGTAATGTTTTTCCGCAACCGGGTATGGTTTTTGTTTGAACGGTGCCCAATCATTGACTTGGAACGCGTATTTAAAATTTTCAATCTTCCCTGGCTTGGAATCAAATACGTCCCTATAATTCAATAATAATTTCTCTAACTGTTCCTTAATTTCGAGGCTGACTTTAGCTTCCTCCACTTTTCCTGACAGGTTGGTCTCGAACTCATTTTCCACATTATCTTCGAGTTCTATGTTGAGGACTTCAAATATCTTTTCTATGTCCTTATAATCTTCCTCACTCACTTCCTCCATATGCCATACCTGTTCTTCTATTTTCGCATCCTGTTCCTGTAGGTTAATATTTTGCTCGTCCACATCCTCTCTTTGAACTCTAATGCAGTTTTGCGCTAGGTCTATGATGACCTTGTTCTCACGGATAAAATCAATACCTAATATGACATTATACGGTAATTGATTTACCAGCAAAAAGCACTGCGAAATTTCAGCGTTACCCATGATCAGATCAATGTATACCTGAAATTTACATGTCAAAGATTTTTCAGGGATAATTCCTTTAATCTTTACACTTGATGTGGGAATCTTTAGTACTCGGCCCCTTGTTTCCAATTCATTTAAAAGGGTTTGTGTAATTAGACTTATTGTGGATCCAGTATCAATCAATGCTCTGACCAGTAATCCTTCTATCCTAAGCATAATTATAGGTAGTTCTCTTTTAACAGGTGGGATTCCTTCCACATCTTCGTTAATTAGCTCATCTGGTCTAGCTATCCAATTTACAATTTCTACCTCCGCCCAGCTCCTGGTATGTTTCCACTTTTGACAATTTAAATTTGGAGTTTTTTTTTATCCTGAGGGCTCCCTTTTCCCTCATTCTTTAACTGAGCTTGTAATTCCAAGCTTTGAGCCCCGTCTAGTCGGTCGGGTGATTTCCGGTTCTTAATTGCCTCACTCCAACGGACTTTTTGCCTATCAGGTTCATCTGGTCTTTCGTTCATATAACGAAGACTTTCCTGATATCTTTCTTCTATTTCGGCCCGATATTCATCATCCCTATCGTCTGGCCTTACATTTCTCCTGGGATAATTCTCCCATTTCTTTCTGTTCTCTTGCCTTTGATGGTTATTATTATAGGGTCGGCTTTCTTGTTGCCTATAACCCGTAGTCCTAGGATTTCTTCCTCGATATCCTCCCCTGTAATATGGCTGTATCCTTCTAGGCTCCTGGTGCCCATACTCTCGATCTAGTCCTTGAGTATCCGTGCTGGTGGACTGATTCCTGGTCGCTGGTTTTTCTCCAGTTTCCTGACTGCTGGCCATGTGTACTTGCTCAGTCTGTCTTTGCTGCCGAGGAGTTACGTGCGAAGTCGTCATATCTAACTGACGTAATAAACTTTCCACTTCCACAGCACTTCTGGCTTTGGATGAGATTAGCAGCCTCTGAATCTCATACGGAAGCTGTCTTGCAATGGCAGCACACAGGTCGTTTTCTGCCGGAGCAATATCCAGTTCGCGGAATTTACACAGCTGAGCGGTGAAAAATTCCGAGTATTTAGTAGGTGCATTGGTGCTGTACTTCCTAGAGTACAGATCTAGCCTTAAATTCTCTTGGACGTCTGCTGCCCAATATCGTTTTAAAAATGCTTCCCTAAAGCCTTCCACCGTATCGAAGGTGTATCTGAAGCTTCTGAACCAGGTGAGACAATCACCTGCCAACAGCTTTTCAATAGCTCTCAGTCTCCGATCCTGAGGAACTTTCATTTCGTTTAGATACTCTGCCACTTCTTTTAGCCAGTATTTTGGAGTAATAGACATGTTATTACCCGTAAACTTTACTGGTCTGTCCTCATTGGATTTAATAATGTTTATTATCTGGCCATTTGTCTGATTCATGTACGGGGTTGACATCGCCATCGGATATCCTGGGTTCTTATAAGGGCTCTCCCCTCCTAAGTCCCTCTCCGTATCTGTGCCTTGTTCACGAGAATCTACCCATCCTGTCTTTGGAAACTCCTCCTGATTCTCAAATTCTAACTTCCTTTCCCTTCGGGCACTTTCTTCATTAGCCATGAGTTGGATTTCTATTTGACTATTCTTATGTTCAGTCCTCTCTAATCGGGATCTTAATTCATTCTGAATTCTTTCTTGATTCCTTTTAATATCTTCCTCTACCTTTTTGAGTTGGAATTTCTCATCCCTGAAGCTATCCCTGAATTCATTTATTTGGTCTTCTACCTCTTTCTTAATGATCTTAGCCTGTTGGTCTATAATTTCTGGTTTCACGTCACCTATGGTATCTAGGTCTTCTCGTATTTCCTTCATCTTCTTCTCTACCTCTCCCTTAATTCCTTCCAGCTTTTCCTCAGATTTCTTAGACACTTTCAATAAGTCATCTTTAATCAGTTTTACTTCATTATTAGTTTTTCCTACTCGTCCTTCTAATTTTTCGATAGTTCCCTGGACCTCATTAATACCCTTACTTATTTCATTTATCTTATGGGTACTTTCTTTATTTTCATTATTTCGTTGCTTTCTTTCTTCCAGGAGATGCTCTTCGTAAGTCCCTAGTCTATTACTTATTGTTTCTTCGTGGTTCCTCAATGTTTCCTCTACCTGCCCGGTAAATTGATTAATCTGATTTTTCATACCCTGTACATCTTTGTGATTCTGAGTTTCCAAATTATCCACTTTATCCTGAATTTTATCAACCTTTCCCTCAAGATTTCCTACTTTCTCCTCAACTCCTTCAAATCGGTTTCCTAACTCACTGACACTTGTTTTTATCTCATCCCGAGATTTTTCACAAATACTCTTGTTCGATTCTATCTGAGCTTCTAAATTTCTCTGCACCTCTTGGATCTGGGTTACAAGTTCATTTTTACAATCGTCTACATTCTCTTTACAAGATTTTTCCATCTTATTTAACTTAGTTTTTATAGCCCCAAAATTACCTTCTAAATTATCAAAATTTTCTTGACATTTAACTTGGGATATTCTTGTACTTTCCTTCAAGACATTTATTTGGTCTTGCAATTCTAACTTAATTACATTATTTTCCTGTTTAATTTCACTTGTGATTTCCCCTTTTAATTCAGTTAACTTGTCCTCCAACCTAGTGTCAAAACCTTGAAATTTGTCATTCATTATCCCTTCTAATTTCTCATTTATATTACTTTGTATTTTAGTCTCCATGGCCTCTAGTTTAGTGTTCATGGCTTGACTTTTCAAGAAATTATCATCTATCATTTTCTCCTGAAAGGAATGTAATTTGTTTTCAAATTTCCTTTCTATTATTCCTAGTTTATCTTCCAAAGCCCTGGATTGTGCTGACAAATGATCTGAATTTTCTGTTTTTATACTATTCAATTTGCCCTCTATCTCAGCCTTCAATTCATCGTTCATTTTTACACAGTTAACTTCGATAGCTTCTAATTTAGTTCCCATGTTAGCACTATCAATTTTTAGTGACTCTAAACTTTGATTCATGGATTCGAACACTTTGTTATTTTCATCCTTTTGGAGACTCAATGTATTGTCTATTGTTCCCAATTTATTGTTCATGGTCTCCCACTTTTCTTTGCTATCAGCTTTTATAGCGTTCAAAAGTTCCTGCCTCTCTTCCCTATTCTCTTTTTTTGCATCTTCCGTACTTTGCGTACTTATCTTTATTATCTCGTCCCTATTCTTTTGGAAATGTTCATCCAAACATTCCTTTAACTCCATCATCGTCACCATCTTATTCCAATATAAAAATACAGTGGGCCACTAATGCCACCACACTAGTACATGCTTGAGAGATGATACTCTGAATCCGTGTGTCCCAATTTCTTTAAAACTTTACTTTGGTACGGGTATTCACTTACAACGTACCCTTTTGATCCTTTTATTCAATTTCATAAACCTTTATGGAAGTATTTAAAATTCAAAATTTCGAAAAACCATTTTTTTCAAAAATGAAAATTTTGATTTTTCGAGAAAACTCGGGTTTTCCCTAGGAAAACTCAGCCCTGCGTACTGGGCGCCATGTTAAAGTTTGCTAGGGGGTTGATAATATAATACAGGGCTGCTCGGTATGAGTTTCTAGGGACCCATTAGCTACACCTATCATTACTTTACTTTACATGATATGACCGTCTTAAGTGTTCCTCTAGTTATTAATCCAGCACATTACTTATACGACCCCCATGTGCCCTTTTAGCAAGGAATATGCCAATCACAGTATACCAGCGTAGCTCAATTCGGAATTTTCGGGGCAGCGGTAAGTTCCCCCACTCTGTGACCCACATATTTTGGATTAATTAGAGGATACACTTGCAAAAATAACAACAAAATCAACTCCTATTTAAACACATTTAATTAATAAAATTAATGGCGCTACAAACACTTTAACAATTTAATTACTGACCCATAATCATCTACTTGTTCCAAATGAACAAGGAATCACAAATATAATAAAACAAATATTGTATTCAAACATATGGTTTCCACATAAACCAACAATTCCTACTTAGTCTTACTTCCATAAAGCATCACTATAAGTTTTATATAACTCCGAGCTCTTTTGGCTCCATGCTTTACATAATAATGGTGTCCTTCTTGTACACCTCAAACACTATCCTTTATATCTTCTTAATTCTCAAAAACAAATTTTATAATCACATTTAAAATTTATGTTAATTATCTAACTCAATATTTTGGGCATGTCCACACATTCAGTTGTTATCATCTCTCTTTATTTTCACAAATATATTAAGGTAATCAGGAAATCAATTGTGTACTCCAGAGCATGAAGATACCTGACACAGTCAAAAAACTATAGTTACTCCCGAAACTTAGTTGCCTTCAATTAACTCATGGAATCCTACGTCCTTACATCATTACAATAGGGATTGTTATTTATCTCTTATATTTTATAAGACCATTATCATATAAGAAACTACGATCTGAACAGGCAAACGAAAATATCAATCTACAAAGACCTCGGTTCAACGCCCGGGTCGTTAACAACTTTAAACACTCCTGGTGTATTCATTTCTCTTTACAACATCTTACGAGACGGTTTCTGGCCACTCTCACTCTAAGAAAGCTAGACCCTTCAACTCGGGCGCGATTTATGACACGGGGGGGTGACGGCGACTCCCCGTCTAACCCACGTAGTAGCTTATTTCCAAGGCTTTCAAAACAGACCTTCACATTATATTCAGTTCTGGGGAGAGACCGGGCTTTACTGTACCGTACTCATTCAAACAACTATTCTTTGGTTCAAAGACCACTTTCGTAACCTTGGCATTTATTAATTATGAGAGGGTCCTCATTGATTGGGAAGATTAATACACTTTCGACGTCGAAGAATAAAGGGGCTTTTATCATAAGAAGATTCTGCATTCGAATCTCTTCACGTGCCTCGGGAACCATTCCCTTACAGATGACTTATACAAAATGCGATTTAAAGTCGGCCGTGGCCCATATGACATACGCTCAACAATACCATATATTAGCTCCCTTTCAAATACATACACAATGCCTCGTGATACTACGTCACAAATAGAGGACTTATACAATTATCAATTCACTGCAATCAACTACCCTCCATAAGTAATCTACCAAGTATTTTAACCACTACGCGTTCCTAGCGTGACATTTTAATATTATTGGCGCTCTTTTGCGCTATGCGTTATTTTAAGCCGAATTGTCTTCCCAAGAACTGATAAATCTCATTAGTAGCAATTCATATTATTTTAATTCTTATATAAATCTTTTCCGTTGCCGATAAATCGCTCCCTTTTTAAAATATTCCATTGAACATCATATCTTACACATACATTAAGGCTTTAACGCTCTTATGTTCACATCAATTTATTTGATCTTTATTTAATATTTCCATATTTAGTTATTATTATTATCTTTATTCTTTACACAAGCTCAAAAGCTATTTCTTTCATATTTCAACTTTACTTTATTTAAATATCTTTCATGACAATTATTGATATTTCGCTTGCTCTTATGACATTTGTTAAATACATTAACATTTTATTTATTTGTTTCCTCTACGGGATTCATTCTTTACATAATCATTTATAATTTCTCAAATTTTCTATTATTGTTCAGACCACGTTCTTACTTATTCAGTATTTATTTATTAAAACACATCCCTTTTACTCAAAAACTCCGGTGGATTTGTACACAACCAATTTCTGACACCAAAATAGAATGAAATTCAGTACTCACATGTTATTAAGATCGTCCCATGATCTTTATTCTTGTGCGGTGCTTCATTTTGGGCCCACTTTGAACTTTTTACTCCATATTAAAAGAATTCATCTTATGGATAAACACTACTTGACATATATTTAAAACACTTAACATTGACGACATTTTTATACACTTATGTGTCCCTTTTGAACACATAATAAACACTAAAAAAATTAATTTAACACACAATCTTGATAAATTTACACTTTACAATTCTTGATCACTAGGCCGTATTTCTGAGCCTATCACACGTGATCTTCTTAATTTCCCGTTTCCAAGGGTGAAATTTATTCGATGTCGGCTTCCTATCCTGCAGAATATGAAAGTCTCGAAACATCTATTGTTCCCTGGAACCCAAATTCTTCTACTCCTATCCTGGATGACCGGCTATTTACCTAGCTTGAACGGCTTCTTTGTAGATCTGTCTTATCGATCCTAGCGAAAGTCTATTCGGATCGAGGTCTCCCCGATGACTTATAGATTTAGTTTATAGCAGCTAGTACTTCTCGAGTCTAGTACTTTAGAATAGTTCACCTACTTTCTGGAGATAATGTTTATAGTCTCCTATCTTCTTTATCTGATCGGTTCTAGCACTCCTACGTTTCTGATATACGTTCCGAACCTTATTCTGTTCTTCCCTTTGTGGGTTCTTTAATTTAAATACTAGTTTATCTTTCTGGTACGGTACTTCCGTACGTTATGATCTATTCGTTCGTCTATTTAACGACCTATCGCCTTTGAGTCCGACGTTCGCAGCCTGCTCTGACTATATCTTACGAACTTTCACTATAACTTGTATACAGTCGGGCCTAAATCCTGTAACTAGGATTTTCCTAATATTTCAATACGGCGATACTTTAAATTTTCTTCTTGACCACTCCTTATGGAGGCACGCAAGTCGTCAATACTGCGACGCCTATGGCTATCGGATATTACTTCTGCGGTGTAACACAGCGTTTCTCCCCTCAAGGAGTACTGGTAACTGTCTTCGATGTTTGATGTAGCCTAGTGACGTGCCCTCAGGCCGTTTGAAACTGCATGTGCTGATGATCCAGCGTCACGTCCCCCTGGACGGATTTGTACTGCGTGATGCGTGATTATACCCCTCACGGGCTGTTCGAGACTGCATTCAATGATGATCGTGACACAGTGTCATGCCCGCAGGCTGACAATAACTGCATGTGCTGATATAACTTCACGTCCCCCTGGACGGATTCGTACTGCGTGATGCGTGGCAACACCCCCTCGGGCTGTTCGAGACTGCATGATTGGCTTGGTGAAGCCCGAAGCTTTATACTATTTTACTACAAAAAAATAAGACTCTAGCCTTTTCTGTGGTCAACTTCTAAAATAATGGTGCCACAAATATAAAAATTATACCTTCCGAAAGCTCGTCTTCTCAATGTCAAATAATCTCATTGCACCCAAGAATCGATCGTGCAATTCGGAGATATTAATTAATTTCTCGTCCTCAGATGTGTGGGTGTTGCATTTCTTTTGCTCTCTCCCCTCCACACAGGCTTTGGTACTTCCCCAATGACGTCGTCTTGCGTTGGCAGTTTTCTCCTGCGCAATTATTAAATGGTTTCTCTTTACTGAAAAATCTCTCATTCAAAATGATTCACTGTACTGTACTTGTTTACTCATTATTATACTTGTAAATGGGTTAAATTTAATTATTCCTCTCCTGGCGCATAAGCGGTGTTGTCAATTTCCAGCAACGTCAGCTTGAATTCCGATTCAGGCCTCCTTGTCTAATCGTTGGAAAGTTCCACTCGGTTATTAATACTCGTGACTCGCTCCCTTCAGAATGTCAAGAGGGATGATATCATCCTCTCGAACACCTGGTCCACGTTAGTTGCACAACCTTATACTGGCCTCCTTGCTTGATCTTTCTTAAAGTTACATTAGAAACTATATGCTCCTTTGATTTCTTCCTCAAATACATGGATTCGACCATCCATGGACCTGATGGCACATGGGTTCAATATATTCTTGAGACATAGGACAGGTGCAACTTTTAGCGCGGAAGACGGCTTGGGCACGCACATTATGGCCTGTTGCTAGGAAGGTTGGCGCCAAGAAAGAAATCGAATGCTACGAAGCAATTGGTCTATTATCATGTTAACCACTCCCTACTGCAGAAATTCTTGTAAAAGCGCGCAAGGACATACAAGAGTCTGGGCCAATAATATCAAGACGCCTTGTTTTAGCGGCAACTCGGCTTGGTTACGAACACTGGTAAATTAACGCGGGAGTGATATACAGATTAATTCCACGATCGATTCGAGCCAGCTACAGCATAATCGTAACCTCCACACTGCTACGAACTTAATGATACCGATCGCATGCTAGTCTGATAATTATTATGGAATATTTTTTAATAAATCCCCTTCCACACCTACCCTAGTCAGTTTCATTTATAAGGATCCAAGATGCTTTGAGGATGATCATTTATTTCGTGCGTCTGAGGGCGTAACGTTCATTCACTCATTTTTGTACGTCTGAGGACATAACGTTCATACTCTGCATATTTTCATGTTATTGAACATGGAACAATGTCGTCAAGTTAAAAGTGTAACTTCAGTGATTTATTTGTAGTCCCAGCACTATCAGTAGGACCAGTTCATCGAAATAATTCACCAAATAGACTGTCAAGGAATACAGTACTTGATAGGTGAATATAGTAGGAATTATATCGTGTGTGTATCTGACAAAACTTTATTTAATTCAGCACGAGATGACGTCTAAGAACGAGAACGGATCTGGGAACCAGCAGGACATTTGCCAGAAGATATCGATGACCAGATAAACATCTTAAAGGAGATGGCTGCAGACGTTTTTTCCTGGCGCTGTTTTAAAGGATTGAGTACAAATGAATTTATTTATTTATTAAATCAGCTATGGTACTATGGGACATATTTTTGTAGACATTTGTTTGCTTGTTTGGTAATGTAGATTCTTAGTTTTTGTTTTACTGATACATTAAATATGGGACTAGCCGAGCGTTGCGTAATTTTTGTAATATTGTGATTGTATCTGGTTCAACTTTACGGGGCGACGCGGAGCCCATGCTCGCGTTCGCTTGCGTAAATCGCGGTCAAGCATTATTATTCGGAGGTATGCCTTACAACAAAAATGGAACTGAATTAATTTTGAGATTAAAAATAGAATTTGGAGGGTAAGATTATTTGTGAGTAGAATTTTATGACGGATCAGGATTATTTTGGTAGTTGCTTTCCAGCAGATTTGAACGGGATGGCACTTTGTACACGAGTTTTTGTTGTGTATTTTTGTTTAATGTGTCAATGGACGCAGTATTGTTGATCTGTTTTGAGCCAACCCAGTGTGTGCGTATGAGAGTCAGTCCAAGCTTTTGGTGCGTTGTGTGATTTTTATAATGTGCTAGCGAGAATATATCTTGGTGATTATTCTGTCTTGCTCCACATTAGCCCAGTTCATGACCTCGCGAGGCTGAACTTGTGGTATATATTTGTGTTCTTGCCATCCGGGGGATGGATGAGATACGTTGACGTTTCCTGTGGGAAATTGCACCTAGCTTGCGGGGCTGAGAGAGATATTTGAGGCAGTGTTGACTCATACAAGAAGGGCGCGCTCAAATCAGATAACGTGACTTGTCATTAGTAACAGGCTTGCTTCCTGTACTGCAATTTAAGATGTTTAAAATTCACAAAACCCTGATCGGTTATAATGAGTATTGATTGATTAAATGGGTGCTGTCCATAGTTGTAAGGGAGCTTCCTAAATTCGTGTTTGTATGGCGTTTTATATAAATGTAAACATAGTTTTTCAGCCGCTAGGCTTGTATTTTGTTGTTGTTGGTTCAATTGTTGGTGTGTTTATTTTTACGCGTTCTTGACCCGTGTCAAGTTAGGGTGCGCGAAGCTATGTTCCCAAGTTATGATGAGAGCGTTTTGGCCGATTTCTGGCATGCTCTTTTTGTGTTCATTATGTGCCCCGGCACCAGCTAGGATCTCAGGGAGATTCTTCATTCTGTTTATATTATTAGATCTTGCATGTGTCAGTAGTAATTATAGTGTATTAGTTAAGGGTGGGTCCCATAGCCGTAGTGTGATTTAAAAGATGCAACTCCGTAAGCAACATGACTGTTTCAGTTGTAAACGGACTCGCATCAGTACTCAGTTTCTTATTAACGAACAGTACACCACACATTATATAACTTCTTGACCAGAAAAAATGGACTTGTATCCATAGGTTATGACGAGTGAGTTCTTACCGCTCAAATGCTTATGTTATGATTTTATCATTTATGTGAAGCTGCATTCACATTGTCTTGTTGTGACGAGCGAGTTCCTACCGCTCAGTGTTATTATTATTATTAAGGGGGTGAAAGTCAGGGAGGTTTTTTTTTAAATCGTTTCGGTCGTCTATGGACCACGATATTTCAACTGCCTTTTCCCTCGTTCTTTCACATTGGCCCAGTATTCGTGCATTCTTCTTCGGTGAGCTTCCCTTCGTTCTTCGGTCCACTTCTTGCCAGTTTTCAATATAGGTTTTGGCTGAAAACTCCGTATCTCCCCAAGTTTCTTCTTCAAAGAGTCACGTTCCAAGATGTCCTCATGTGATATCCCCAGTTCTTGTAGGTCTTTTTCCACCTCTGTAAACCAGATCCCTTTGGTTTTCTTTCCCACAAAGTAGGCACAGATTCGATTTTATTTATTATTATTATTATGCACATATCTTTTCAGTCATTAAATTTCTTTTATTCTACTTGTTATTCATTTTATTTCTAGTATAGCCTCTGTCATGAACCATTCTATTCATTAGAGCATGTTGTTTTATGCGAACTTTGCTGTGTAACGCAGTCAGGACTGAACACGACCCCGTAGATGAATCTTGAGAAAACCATGCTCTATTGAAGGGTACAAAGACAAGCTGGCGCGCCAAGTGGGGCTAGTTCGTTGCTAGTTCACTGCTAGAACACGGTGGATAGACAGCATAGATAAGCTGGTGTCATACCGTGGAGCGTTTCGTTGTTTTGGGCTTTTCTAGCGGATCTTAAACAAGCTGTTACCCTACATGTGGTGTTTCGCTGTTTTTGACTGTTTGAGATCACCGGAAGTGATATTTTGTTAACGTAAATACGGTGAAGAGAAATACCGCCAAGAGAATGGAATATACAGTAGAATCACGAGTTTGCAAGTTAAAATACGATTCACGTTTTGTTTATTGATGTAATTAGTAAAGTAATGTACGTGAAATCGGGCGCCCATTGGTTAAATATAAAATTAGATTTGTTTAGAAAGTCAAACTCATGAATATATTAGGAGGCTGGTAGCCTTAAATGACAATTAATACTTTGTTAATTAGTCAGTGGTAACATCAGATCTGGATAGTAATTTATGACTGAATATATGCGGGGTTAAAAATTTACTAAGTAAAATTAGAACCATTCAGTGATGATTGATTTGCGGGAGTAAAGGGAATAAGTTTAAATGAACTGAATGTGGTCAAATGAAGTAAATGTATGTCAAGAATTATATATGTGTGTGTCAGGGAGACGTTTGCATGCCATCCTCCTGTTTTCTCAGTGATATATATTTTTGTGTGTGATAATGGCAACAGTCGCAGAGATCCAGGCGATCATTGAAAGTGCTACGGCACGAACCCAGAAACTATTAAAAGAACAGAGTGAAAAATTAGACTTTAAATTAGCGGAACAAAACGAGTCGTTCCAGATTCAAATGAATGATACTATAAAAACACAATTAGCTGAACAGAATGAGTCATTCCAGACTCAAATGAGTGACTATAAAAACACAATTATCTGAACAGAAGGCACAATTAATTGAACAGAGTGAGTCATTACAAGCGCAAGTAAATGAAAATATAAATAAACAATTTGAAGCGCAAGAGAGTAGAAATACAAGTCAGTTAGCCACATTATCTGCAGAAATGAAAGAATACACTACACAGCAGATGATTCAATTCGCGCTTGATATAAGTAAGAATAATGACAAACAGCTAGGTCAGATACAAAAATTAGAGGACACCTTCAACCGTAAATTAAATGATTTGGACGAAACTGTATTAGCAAAACTAGCTCAGATAGAATTAGCGTGCACGGTAAATAACAGTGTTTTAAAACGGCACAGGATGGTCTTGAAAAGCGGTTTGATAAAATGGAGGAGGATTCTACGTTTATCCAGGGACAATTGTCAGCAGTAAATGAAAGCATTACGGGCCTAATAAAGGACATGGATAAATTAGAAATACAATCAGCAGAGCGATGGCAAAACCTAGAATCGGACCAGGATAATTTAAAGATTACGATATATGAGAATAATATACGTCTAGAAGACAGGCTTGAGAAGATACAATCGAATCAGGAGAATACGAAACAGCAGATGGAAGAAAAACTGGGAGCGATTAAAAATAGCATCAGAAAGGATTGGCGTAAGATGAGCAGCGAATCTAAAGAAGAACGGTTAACAATCATAAAGACCGTATGTGATAATCATACGCGCATTAAAGCACTTGAGGAAGAAATCAAGAGTAAAATGAAAGAACAGTCGGACAGAATCATAAAAGCAGAGCTACGTTCATTAGGACAGAACACGTTATTTCAGACAGCGCACGCTAAAGATAAGGAAGTTGACTCAACGAGCCAGGGGGGGGGGAAATTAGCGCGGAGAGTGGCCACGGACTGACAGCTAGCCCATTAACGACTAACACAGAGGGATTTCACAACAACGTTGGAGGAACCTCTACTCCTCAACATGGCTATCAGCACCCTCCAGTAGTACAAGTAATTCGATCAAATGAATTTAAACCTAATAAATTCACAGAAAATTCTGGTGTCACACCGAAGGCGTATCTGAAAGAGATGAATGACTATTTTAATGATAATAATATACCACCCGCGCGTCGTTTAAGACTGATGGAACGATTTCTTTCGGGAAATGTACTTACGTGGTTCTTGAGCTTCAAGTATACTTTCGGAGGGATGGACGATTTCAAGAATGCGTTCCTTAAAAAATATTGGTCGGCTTCTCTACAACAAAGTCTCAGAATGGAACTTTATTCGAGAAAATATCAGTCGACTCAACAGACGAAATATTCAGATTTCTTTTCGCTACAATTGTTGAAATTTCGGGATCTTGATCACCCTTTAGAAGAATCGGAGCTGGTTATGACGATTGCACGGCAGTTGCCAGTAAATGTTCAGCAGGTGTTAGTAGCAGCAAACGTGGACACAGCGGTTCGAGCCGAACAAATCTTACGTCAGATTGACGAGACATCATCTGACTTGCAGCAAAGAGGGGGACGACAGCTGGAACTTGTAAACACAACGGAGGTGGTTAAACCCGCTCAAATACACACCAGGTCGCAGGCCACAAATACAAGTGTGTCAACAACACCAAGACGAGGTCAGGAGGGTGACGAAAATAGGTCACACCAGCGTCATGAAAATAATAATGATAGACAGCCCAGGGCAACAATAGATATCAGCAGCGAGGATACCAACAGTGGAGAAATAATAGGAGAAATGAGGGACCCTACAGACGTTACGAAATAACAATAATGATAATCGACAGTGGCGTGAAAGGAGATACAAGAACCAGGGGGAATATCAGAATTATAGAAATGATTGGAATGACAGGCACGCCGAATCGCAGCGCTACCTGGAAGAATTACACGCTAATGGAGGGGACGAACAAAAACATTGGGAACATGCAATTAATAGGAGGTCAAATCCAGATACTCACATTGAGGGGTCCGAGAGTTTATTGAAGCAGGAAGAACGCCAGGGAAATAGGCGACAGAAGGATGATGGTAGTCGCGGGGGTTGTAAAAAAATCCCAATAATTGAAAAAGGACTCACCCTGAGAGAGCAACAGCCGGATCATGAAGAAGGATGGGTCGTGGCACACATACAAGAGTGGATAGCTTTGCCAGAAGATTGCCTGGAGGAGATTGTAAAACCACGGAACGATGATATCAAACAATTACCTATTATTTATGCCAAGATTGGTGGAATTAACGTGAGATGCTTAGTTGACACGGGGTCACAAATCAGTCTTGTATCGGAGGCCTTGGTTCGAGAGTTGGGACGGAGTCAGAATATTCCTGTGATTCCAGTACCGCAACTCAAGGTGAGGGGCGTTATTCCCGAACGCACCGTCACTTGCAAACGTCAGGCATTTATAGAATTGGATATATTAGACCATACATTTGGACAGACTTTCATCATAATGGCTGAAATGAATTTTAACATTATTCTGGGTGCAAATTTCATTTGTGACTACCAGGCAGTCATAGATTTGCACAATAATACAGTCAGTTTTAAGGAGTTTGATAAACTGAAGGATGTGGGCTTACACATGGATGAAATCACTACAGGGAAATACGTGAGTTCATGGGCATTGGAGGCAATAGCAGAGACGGAAGAGGAGACACCAAAGGCGGAAGATGACCTTATAGATGTGGCTGTTGTGGAATTAAATGAAGAGAGTGACTCTCAGGAGATATGGGCCTTACTAGCAGAAGGAGAGGACAACGATACTCAGTTTGAAGAACTATTACAGGAGCGGCTCAGTGACATACAACAATTTAACATCGGAATTGAACATTGCCCAGGAAAAATGAATGTAATTCCGGATGTATTGAGCAGGAACCCCTAGCCTGATACCGAAGAAACAGCGATAGTACAGCATATTGAGTTAACAGCAAAGGACCATGCATTCTTGGAGGAATTACGGGGGATAAGACGAGAGCAGGAAGCAGAACCGTGGATGTACCAAATGATCCAGTATTTTAAGAAGGAATTACCAGCAAGAACCCCAGCCTACAGAGAAGCAAAAGCCAGAGAAGGAAAATACGTCTACCTTAACAATTTACTGCATAAATGGATAGATGAAGAACACACCAAATTACGTATCATGGTACCTGCATCATTACAAAGAGGACTTACTTGGCACATACATGAAAGCTTCGGTCACGTGGGATTAGACAAGGCACAGGCGATCATAGGAGAAACGTTTACATGGCCGCGAATGAGGACTACCATTTGTGACGTAATAAAGACTTGCGATCCTTGTCAGAGGACGAAGCCGAATAATTACTTAATGAGGCAGTATCCTAGACCATTGCTACCTCAGAAACCCTGCGAGCTTGTGGCCCTGGACTGTTTCGGTCCAATCCCGAAAGGTAGGCGAGGTTGCCGTCACTTGCTAGTGTGTATTGATGTATTTTCTAAGTTTATCGTATTGTGTCCCATTCAGAAAACTACATCGAAACAAGTACTCAATCGTATTCCAAATAGAGTTATTCCAATCCTTGGAAAACCAGAGTTTATATTGTCGGACCATGGAAGCTATTTTACGAGTGCCGAATTCAAGAAAGGTATGGAGGACATGGATGTAAAACACATGTTTAGTAGCATTCGCCACCCTCAAGCTAATCCAAGCGAACGCGCTATAAAATGTGTTACTAAATACTTAAGGATCTTCATCCCAACGAACATCACAAGTGGGTAGACAGGACCAAAGATGTAGAGACCTGTATGAATACAACTAGACATGAGTCGACAGGCCAGATTCCCATGGTCTTGCACATGAACGAATATCCAGTAAGATCGTGGAGCAACATCTTCAATTGCCCACAAGATCCCATGGTGGGTCATGAGTTGAGAATCGAGAGAACGAGAGTCCATATGAGAAACCAGGCGGATCGCAGATTACGTCGTGTCAGAAATAAGAGGTATCACAGAGAACTATTAGTCAACGAGCTTGTATTAGTACGGAAGCCAGCGACATCTGATCCAGAGAAGAAGGTATTTAACAAGTTCAGTCCAAAATTTATTGGCCCCTTCTGTATTGTACGTAATCTTGGTAACAACGCATACAGAGTGAAAGAATTGAGTACAGATACAATGTCTGTCTACAACGCGGCGAATTTAAAATTGTATTTTACTAGTGAACCTTGGGAACGCAGAAATAATGCTGCAAATTGAAAATATGGACGTCCTTTTTGCACATCCAACTATACGTGGGTCAGTGAGTACGTCAGTTGAACGAGAAAGTAGGGAGCAGCCTGCTGTGGTCAAACACTAATGAGCTCTGACGGTGAAGACACAGCGAGAGAGCGAGCGAGAGAGATAAGGACACTGGAAAGGGGAGGTACTAGCCTCAGGTGATCAGACAAGCAGGCAGGTTTGGGGAATGTCTGAATGAATGAGGAAGCTGTAGGTAAACACGAGCGCGTGTTGACACTCCAACGACAGTTGCGGCTAGACTAGACTGATGAGTGGGAGATTTCTCTAGGAGTGGCAGAAATGGATTACAGATGTTATGTGTTTGTAATAAAAACCAACTATTTGTTATGTTCGATTTTTTCCATGCAGGGGGATTGTGAACCCTTTATCCACAGGCTGTATAAAGGATTCTAATAATTATTCATCATCTTTTGATACATTTCTACAGACAACAGATATGAGAGCCAGACGGTGTTGGGAAGTATTGAGAAATCAGTGGCCAAGAGGACACAATGGTTTAAGCTCCTGTGGTATTTTAGGAAGAAGCATATATATTCTTGAGACATAGGACAGGTGCAACTTTTAGCGCGGAAGACGGCTTGGGCACGCACATTATGGCCTGTTGCTAGGAAGGTTGGCGCCAAGAAAGAAATCGAATGCTACCAAGCAATTGGTCTATCATCATGTTAACCACTCCCTACTGCAGACATTCTTGTAAAAGCGCGCAAAGACATACAAGAGTCTGGGCCAATAATATCAAGACGCCTTGTTTTAGCGGCAACTCGGCTTGGTTACGCACACTGGTAAATTAACGCGGGAGTGATCTACAGATTAATTCCACGATCGATTCGAGCCGGCTACAGCATAATCGTAACCTCCACACTGCTACGAACTTAATGATACCGATCGCATGCTAGTCTGATAATTATTATGGAATATTTTTTAATAAATCCCCTTCCACACCTACCCTAGTCAGTTTCATTTGTAAGGATCCAAGATGCTTCGAGGATGATCACTTATTTCGTGCGTCTGAGGGCGTAACGTTCATTCACTCATTTTTGTACATCTGAGGACGTAACGTTCATACTCTGCATATTTTCATGTTATTGAACATGGAACAATGTCGTCAAGTTATAAGTGTAACTTCAGTGATTTATTTGTAGTCCCAGCACTATCAGTAGGACCAGTTCATCGAAATAATTCACCAAATAGACTGTCAAGGAATATAGTACTTGATAAGTGAATATAGTAGGAATTATATCGTGTGTGTATCTGACAAAACTTTATTTAATTCAGCACGAGATGACGTATAAGAACGAGAACGGATATGGGAACCAGCAGGACATTTGCCAGAAGATGTCGATGACCAGATAAACATCTTAAAGGAGATGGCTGCAGACGTTTTTTCCTGGCGCTGTTTTAAAGGATTGAGTACAAATGAATTTATTTATTTATTAAATCAGCTATGGTATTATGGGACATATTTTTGTAGATATTTGTTTGCTTGTTTGGTAATGTAGATTCTTAGTTTTTGTTTTACTGACACATTAAATAAGGGACTAGCCAAGCGTTGCGTAATTTTTGTAATATTGTGATTGTATCTGGTTCAACTTTACGGGGCGACGCGGAGTCCATGCTCGCGTTCGCTTGCGTAAATCGCGGTCAAGCATTATTTATTCGGAGGTATGCCTTACAACAAAAATGGAACTGAATTAATTTTGAGATTAAAAATAGAATTTGGAGGGTAAGATTATTTGTGAGTAGAATTTTATGACGGATCAGGATTATTTTTGGTAGTTGCTTTCCAGCAAATTTGAACGGGATTGCACTTTGCACCCGAGTTTTTGTTGTGTATTTTTGTTTATGTGTCAATGGACGCAGTATTGTTGATCTGTTTTGAGCCGACCCAGTGTGTGCGTATGAGAGTCAGTCCAAGCTTTTGGTGCGTTGTGTGATTTTTATAATGTGCTAGCGAGAATATATCTTGGTGATTATTTTGTCTTGCTCCACATTAGCCCAGTTCATAACCTCGCGAGGCTGAACTTGTGGTATATATTTGTGTTCTTGCCATCCAGGGGATGGATGAGATATGTTGACGTTTCCTGTGGGAAGTTGCACCTAGCTTGCGGGGCTGAGAGATATATTTGAGGCAGTGTTGACTCATACAAGAAGGGCGCGCTCAAATCAGATAACGTGACTTGTCATTAGTAACAGGCTTGCTTCCTGTACTGCAATTTAAGATGTTGTTTAAAATTCACAAAACCAGATCGTTTATAATGAGTATTGATTGATTAAATGGGTGCTGTCCATAGTTGTAAGGGAGCTTCCGAAATTCGTGTTTGTATGGCGTTTTATATAAATGTAAACATAGTTTTTCAGCCGCTAGGCTTGTATTTTGTTGTTGTTGGTTCAATTGTTGGTGTGTTTATTTTTACGCGTTCTTGACCCGTGTCAAGTTAGGGTGCGCGAAGCTATGTTCCCAAGTTATGATGAGAGCGTTTTGGCCGATTTCTGGCATGCTCTTTTTGTGTTCATTATGTGCTCCGGCACCAGCTAGGATCTCAGGGAGATTCTTCATTCTGTTTATATTATTAGATCTTGCATGTGTCAGTAGTAATTATAGTGTATTAGTTAAGGGTGGGTCCCATAGCCGTAGTGTGATTTAAAAGATGCAACTCCGTAAGCAACATGACTGTTTCAGTTGTAAACGGACTCGCATCAGTACTCAGTTTCTTATTAACGAGCAGTACACCACACATTATATAACTTCTTGACCAGAAAAAATGGACTTGTATCCATAGGTTATGACGAGTGAGTTCTTACCGCTCAAATGCTTATGTTATGATTTTATCATTTATGTGAAGCTGCATTCACATTGTCTTGTTGTGACGAGCGAGTTCCTACCGCTCAGTGTTATTATTATTATTAAGGGGTTGAAAGTCAGGGAGGATTTCTTTTTTTATTTATTATTATTATTATTATTATGCACATATCTTTTCAGTCATTAAATATCTTTTATTCTACTTGTTATTCATTTTATTTCTAGTATAGCCTCTGTCATGAACCTTCCTATTCATTAGAGCATGTTGTTTTAAGCGAACTTTGCTGTGTAACTCAGTCAGGACTGAACACGACCCCGTAGATGAATCTTGAGAAAACCATGCTTTATTGAAGGGTGCAGTAGATAGAGTTAAAAGTGAGGAGGTATTAAGACGATTGGGAGAGAAGAGATGTTTGTGGTGACTCCTAATGAAGAGAAGAGATAGGTTGGTAGTACACTTACTAAGACACCCAGGAATAGCAAACTTAGTTTCGAAAGGAAGAGTCAAGGATAAGAACTGTAGGGATAGACCAAGCTTAGAATATGTTAAACAGATTGCCTCGGATGTAGGGTATGGTAGCTATGTAGAGATGAAACGTTTAGCTCAAAACAGGGAAGCATGGAGCGCTGCATCAAACCAGCCAAAAGACTGAAAACTCAAACAACAACAACAACAACAACAGCAGCAGCAGCAGGCCGTAGCTAAGTACCTACTATACAGTAGGTTGAGAGTGTCGAAGATCCATTATCATACGCTTATTTAAAGTAAGGCAATTCATAGCCCACTTAGAAAATCAGCCACATTAGACATCCTTAATAGGCATTCAGTGTGCACGTAGTACCAACTTATATCGCCAGTAGTACCAACTAGCATGACAGTCTCATGCATGGCGGATATCCAATCAGTCCGCATCTCACAGTGTTGAATAGCGGAGATTTTTCCAGAAATCAGGTAAGTGTTACGTATCACCATTTATGTAACTATACCAAGATGTTTGCATATATTAACAACATAACTAACACATTATTAACTAGCACACTACTGGTGAGTCACGGGCGCTGACAAAGGGGATTTTCTAGTAATCAGGTAAGTGGCTTACTTCAGTATTTCTGTAACAGTATCAAGGTGTTTGCATGTCTTAACATTACTGTAGTATTACCAACGCAAATGCAATATTTACAGGAGTGCCATAAATCTAACGGGCCATACGTAAAACATTCAGCTTGTTAAAAAACAATTTTTGTACCCAAATAATACTAAAAAAAAAAGACAACAAAATTTGATGATGGTCGTCGAACGAAACATGCCATTCAAGTGTATAAAAAGTACGGTATATAATTATCATTTTTTTCAGATTAGCAGTTGTGATACCACAAGTTACTCCCCACCCAATTTAATCGGACATATTAACATGTTGACCGACTGAAAAACTATTCTCTTAATAGAAAAAATTAATTCGAGGCTTAACTTATTTAACAAGTTTAATAGATATGTCTGGTGGTGATGGAGTTCTGGTTTTAAGGAGTAAAACATCGAGGTTATCTGTCTGAAAATAACAAACAACTAACCGTTCTGAGTGCTATCTTACACTTTACCGGCCGCGGAGGCCGAGAGCGCTAACGCACTGGTATCGGGAGAGCGTGGGTTCAAACCCCACCTCGACCGTCCTGGAAATGGTTTTCCTGGTTTCCCATTTTCAACACCAAGCAAATGCCGTGACGGTTCCTTTCAACAGGTCCACGGCTTCATTCATTAGACACAAGTTAGCGGTCGCCTGGGCGTACGGCCTGTCACCGTTCCCAGTTGTATCTGCTGACAAAGTGTGTTCAGATCCCAGACACCGTCCTTGTGACGGTAGAGGAATGATCCCTCGCGTAGAGTCTGTGGGTGAAACCGAGCTGGGAAGATAAGCGATTTAAAATAAAATCTTACCCATTACCGAGTTCACATTGTTGCAGTACTATTTCACCACAACTTATTTCGCCCACGATGGAGAATTACATAGCACACTAATATTTTATTTATTTATTTATTTGGTTGGTTGGTTCTTAAGTTTAGGGGCTGCGACAATGCGGTCATGTAGCCTCGTGTACTTTGGGTGTGTGTAGAATCTGTCTGATAACCGGTGTTAATTGTGATGACTGTATTAAAATGTGTTATCTGTTTTTTTTTTTTAATTTAAGTACTGCAACTTAGAATTTTTCAAATAGTTCCTACTTTTGCCGCCAAGCGCCACCGTCAACGATTACTAGGCCAAGTTCAGAACTTAGCTACTAGACACCACCGCAGTCGGCTCTTGGCAACGAACATAGAAACCTAAGAGCGTTGTTTACATTCTTAACCTATCCAATTTAGCTTCACACAGGTGCAATTAGTGGAAGGTTCTTTAACATGCCATAAATCTATGACATGGGACCGCCGGCTTTACTTCCCCTCCGAAGGAAGGCATACTGAGGGATTTTAACGCTCTTAAAAAATCCAACGGCTTTGGCCGGGTTTGAACGCTATCTTGGGCATCGAAGCTCAGCATGCTACCGACTACGCCACCGAAGCCGCCATTTTATTTATTTAGCGTATGGCTTTTAGTGCCGGGAGTGTCCGAGGATCTGTTCGGCTCGCCAGAGGCTGTAGCTGCTTCAAGCGGACACCCATGGGGTGAGCTACAAGTTCCGTTCAATTTCAAGTAGTTCCAACTTTCGCTATCAGAAGTCACTGGCACCTAGTGATGGAAATTTGATAGAGCGTTACAACGAAATCTAACCTACAAATTTAGCTTCACGCAAGTTTAGTAGTGGAAGGATCTTGTAGATGCCATAAATCTATGACATGGGCCGCCGGCTTTACTTCCCCTCCTAAGGAAGGCATACTGAAGGATTTTAACACTCTTAAACAATCCAACCAAGCGGCCGGGTTTGAACCCACGATCTTAGGCACAGCAGTTCAGCATGCTACCAACTACGCCACCGAAGCCACTTATCCTATTATGCCACACTATATATTCGAGGCTTAAATCAGAGAAACCGCTAGAGAAACGCTTACAAGGAACTTCATACTGCACTCATTTCATCTCCTAGAGCAGACATGTGCAACTTGGAACACAAGATGGGCCAACCACAGAGGAATTACAGGCGTCGCGTCGCGGGCTCTACTTAATAATGCATAATATTCTCTTAAGAACATAGCAGCCACATTCAATGAAGAAACTCGTTCATCCCAAATTAACATCATAAACAAAAGAATATTATGACGGTAACCAACAGTTGTTGTTGTTTGAGTCTTCAGTCTTTAGACGGTTTGATGCAGCCCTCCATTTCTCCCTGTCCTGAGCTAATCGTTTCACCTCTACATAGCTACCACAACCTACGTCCGAGGCAATCTCTTTAACATATTTTAACCTTTGTCTACCCCTACAGTTCCTGTCCTCGACCCTTCCTTCCATAACTAAGCTTGCTATTCCTGGGTGTTTTAGTATGTGTCCTACCAACCTATCTCTTCTCTTCATTAGCTGTCGCTAGAAACATCTCTCCTCTCCCACTGGTCTTAATACCTCTTCGTTTGTAATCCTATCTACTCATCTGATCTTCATTATTCTCCTGTAACACCACATTTCAAACGCTTCAATTCTCCTCTTTTCTGCTGCACCAATAGTCCATGTTTGATGAAGATCAAACGGGTAGATAGGGTTTCAAATGAAGAGGTATTAAGACGATTGAGAGAGGAGAGATGTTAGTGGCGACTACTAATGATGAGAAGAGATAGGTTGGTAGGACACTAACTATGGCACCCAGGAATAGCTAAGTAAGTGTCGAGGATAAGAACTGTAGTGGTAGACCAAGGTTAGAATATGTTAAACAGATCACCTCGGATGCAGGGTGTGGTAGCTATTGTACCCATCTGGGGGATCTGGGTTCGAACCTATGATATTTTAAATCAAGAAATGTAAAATATTAATGAGACTTCCAGTTACATACAAGCTAGCCATGAGGAAATATGAAGCAACTCAGGCAATGACGCTGAGCAGTTGATAGCCTTATCTGAAGTCATAGGATGCAACCCGTGTATGAATCATAAGTACACTCATGCTGTGAAGAAATTGATCAGGACAGATAGGCAGGGGAACCACTGCCAGGTTCAGATCAGCACTTATACGGCAACTCTGGATTGCAGTCCAACACCGCATCATTGCGAAATAACCTGTTTTCTCAGAAATAACGCAAAAGTATACAAGTATTTTTATGTCAACCCGAATAATCCAGGGAGTTACGAATTAACCAAGATATAAATTCAGTAATTTATGCATAGAAAAAGAAGTGTTTATGCGGCAATACGTCATTTTAGGCGGAGCCATCAAGCGGTCCTTGGTAGGAGAGAAAAGAAACACTTCGCCCACACAACGGAGGAGCAATTCGATTTTATTTAAATAAAATGAACGATCGATTTTCGAAAAAGAAAAAGGAAACGTAACGTTCAGATCGTGAGGATCATAAGGGTTATTTTTTCAAAGACGTGCGACGTCTAGTTCAGAAGTTAATTTCGAGAGGGAAAGCAAAATGATTTATTTTTCGAAGTTCTCAATAAATAGCAAGGCTTCCAGCCAGTGAATATTCAGTCTTACGGACCCTGGTGAAGGGTATCGTACTGTTTCACAGTATTCAGTCTTACGGACCCTAGTGAAGGGTATCGCACTGTTTCACAGCATTCAGTCATACGGACCCTAGTGAAGGGTATCGTATTGTTTCACAGTATTCAGTCTTACGGACCCTAGTGGGGGGGTATCGTACTGTTTCACAGTATTCAGTCTTACGGACCCTAGTGAAGGGTATCGTACTGTTTCAACCGAAATTCAGTCTAAGCAGTAATTATTTGGTCTTCCATCGAGTCGATATAACGTTGTCATTACGCCAGTTGGGCCCGAGTAGGGCAAAATAACAGAATTAAGTAGTATTCAGTCTTCAAGTGATCGCTGGGGCGACACGCTGAATCAGTATAATCAGATCACCACTATACCCTAAGTCGTCAACGAGATTCAGTCTTAAATTATAGTCAGTCCAAGTGGGGCTTGACATAGCACCGTAGGAACGTTAGATCAAACGTGGATTCTCAAGTGAGGGCCACGGAGTTCGATTCCGAAACAAGTTTTCGCAGTAAAACAGAAACGTCAATTCGAAATACAGAAAGGTGCCGAGTGAAAAGAACTATTCAAACAAAGTCGTATCAGCGAACAAGTACGCAATTGAAAGGAACAGTTAGGTCCATTCAGAACACGTTAGCTGAAAAGTATCGCTAGTGTCAGGACAGTAAAGGATCCCCGGTCTTTAAAGGAAAGCCGTGGTGATATAGGATCGTGTGACGAAATTAAGTATTCGCGTCAAAGTATAAAGTATACGCGTCAAAATAGAAAGTATACGCTCAGAAGTATAAAGTATACGCGCTTAAAGTAGTGCAGAGCAGTGAAACGAACAGTTCAAACTGGGTCATAGCACAATAGTTCGAAAGTAACAATTTTCGCAACCAGCCGTTGCTGAATAAAGAAATCCCGTTAAGTTCGGAAACCGGTGAGTTTAAACGGCGAAGTTAGACAGATCTTTGAATTCCAGACCAAGGGTCATCGATAGAAGCTGTTGCAGAGTAGGAAGTACAATCCCTACTAGGAAGAAGAATCGTTATCCAGGAAGCGTATCGGAGGCCACCCACCGTTCGTGACTGAGATGCGACATAGACAATTACATTAGTTGTAATTCATTGTAAAGATTATTAAGTGAAATATAGGACTAAACCTCAATTGGTTTTTGTGTATGAGCACATGTGAAGTATCTTCTAGTGTATATGCTACCAAGTGTAGCTCGTGTGGAAGGTAATAGTGCATTTAAAGGGTTATATTTGTGTAAGTGTTCCCATAAATGGGAGATATAATGTGTCAAGCTATAAATATGTATTATCCATTGAGAATCACGTGTGTTGTGAGTAGAAAAAAATGTGTCTAAAAATGTACTAAGTTACATTAGAATGGGTGAAACCTTTCACGACATCGATCCATGACTACAAGATGGGTTAGTACAAATGATTGTATTACATGTGACCATTATGAAACCAAATCTGTGAGTGAAATTGTGAAATAACATATGCCAAATGATTATGTTAAACATGTCAATAATAAAAGTGTAGTTTGTAAAGTTCGGCCATAATGATAAGTGCCGCGTAAATGAAATATTTGCTTTGATAATGAAAGATATAAACCCGAAGGTATGCACGCCATCATAATGTAAATACGGGAAGGAACCAATTAAAAATTGTTGTTAATGATATAAATGAATAAGTAATAAATAACAGTGACGGTTAATAATATAATATCAAGAGGGAATTAAAATTTGAATATAACGTAAGAACATGTATATGAGTTTGTAGGCTCAGAAATAAAGTTGAAAATAGCTAATTGTTGAAAGTAAATTAAATGGTAAAGATCGTTAACGAGTCAAGGACAGTAAACGTACTGTACGTCAAAGTAAGATGAAGGCATCATGATCTAAATAAGTAAAAATCAGTGAAGGCATTAAGGCCCAAGAAATATAAAGTAAATGGAAACGGGCCACAGTAATTGAATAATGTGTAAAATAAGTAAGTTCGCTATCCTTGAGGGGATACCTAACCGAAGTGATAGAATATTGGAACATCCAAGTTGAAACATATGTGTATTATCACCAAATAAAGGCTGAAGTAAAGTAGACTCTAAATAGGGCTTTGATGAATGATAAAATAACATGCAGAAGGACGACATGTTAAAAGCTGTGGGAAAAATCGTCGGATGTTGTTGGTATAAATCATAGTGAAAGGGTTTCTCACTACTGTATAAATCTTCGTAAGACTGGATGGATGTTGGTAAAAAATAGCCGCTACGGGCTGAAAATACATACCTGTTATATAAGGAAGGTAGGCAGACCGGGTGGAATCGATTCCCAGTCGTGCACTACGCTAACCTCAGCGGTCAAACGGCCATGGCGTCCCGGGTTGATTAGCTAATTAATTATGTTCCCATCGCAGCGGAGTTAATATATTATATCCGCTACGGGCATGAGAATACGTATAAGTTAAATATCCTAACGGCACAGAACGGTCTTCCAGCATTGTATTGTATAATTAAATGATAATTAGACGGTGCGCAGTCAGTATGATGAAAATAAGTAATAAAGTCCTTGGATATTCCATGTTAAGGTGGCCGTCGTAGAGAAAGCGAAACATATGGTTTCTGAATGAGTGGGGCAGGTCATGTCTGTTGTGGTCGCGAGACACATTACCAGCCGTCCACTTGAGTTAGAAAGAACTGATTTATTGCCTAGGGGAGAAGTCGGTTGACTCTTAAACACCGTCACTGGGTTAGTAAAGCTATAAGATAAGGGCTCGGGTAGAAGCTTGTTAAAATGAATTGTAAGATGCCGAAGTATTACCGGCTATTGAAGTTGTTACACGTGGAGAGGTCCTCCCGTCTAACGGCTTAAATGTTATCAAAGCAATGCTTTTAATTTAAAAAAACTGGTTCCTTATGCCAAGAACAAACGGGTGAAGAAAATTATGAGAATTTAGCGACAAGGGTTGCGGGTCCCATGTTACTAAATTCAGAGGTTCACAATGGTTCACAAATAAAATGTAGTTACAAATGGATGGTGCTCGTTGTAAAGTGTGTGTATATTTATGTATGAGGGAACACTTGTGTTTTGAGAATATGTGGGACAAGAGAGATTAATTCAAGTAAAAATAGAGTAATTATTAAAGCCTATAATGTATGGCAAAGTAAAGGCATTCTGTGTGAAAGATAAATGTCCTGATGTCGAAGTCCGACGAGGGTGGAAACTCGGTGAAGAATTGTTAAAGTACCTCAGACTTGAGGGTTTAAAGAATAAAATGCCATTAAAGGAAAAGATTCTATTACCACGAAAATGGATTGTTAAGAATCCAAAAAAATCATAAAGCAAGATATAATGATAAACATTAGGGTCATTTAATCATTGAATTTGTGGTATAATATTACCATTGTTTACATTGTAGTGTTGTAATTTTGTTGTGTTTAAATCTTTTAGTAAATTAAAATAATAGTAAAGTAGATTCTGTTCAAATTTTTCTTTTAGCTTGTACATCCTTGTAGTTCACATTCTGAATACATGGTCAAACAGTGGGAGGAATGGTACACGCCCTGAACTGAGCTAAAGTCGGATGATGACCTGTATTTCCGTTTCTCATACGGGTACACTATGTAGTGATGAAATGATTAGCACGGGACAGGGAAACATGGAGCGCTGCATCAAACCAGTCAAAAGACTGAAGACTCAAACATCATCAACATTTTCAATAACTGATCAGTTGGGCCGGATGAAAGGGTTCAGCGGACCAGGGACGGCGGTGGCCGGCTGTTGCACATGGTTGTCCTAGACGCTAGTAGTAGTGAACTACTCAGAAGTAAGTGTTGCGCTATTGCTAAATGCATGGCTGCTTCTAACTCACTGACCCTCAGCAGGGACAGCAACTAAGTCCATATGGACTGATGCTATGACGTTTTTGATGACCTAAAAATGTTTATGTTCGACCCTCACTATTATGTGTCTGAAAACTGTATCATAATGATGGTCATTATAACACTCTTTTTCATTATGATACAGTTTCTCCAGCCAATCAGAGCTCGTTCATTGACCAATTAGGTAACGATACCTTCACGCGTGCGCTCAAAATCCAACATGTCGGACATAAACACAACATCGAACTATAATAAATTACCGACATGGAATACGCACCGCCCATATGTTCGCGTAAATAAACTGGCGAATATGAGACAACAAATAGCACTGTACCTTAATATAATTTCTACACAGCGCATTCATTGTCTTAAAACAACTCCAGTGGCAATATTACTGAGGGGCGACAGATGTCAACATATGGCCTGCATATGGCATTGCAAGCACACAGAGCGCATGCGTCGGTCGTCCAGTGATCTTGAAAGACAGAGATATAACACCCAACGCTCGCTCTGCGATCACAACATTCAAGTAGCTGACTCTCAACTGATATTTATGAATATTTATGTTAAAACATATAATAAAGTTATAATTATCGTCGAACATAAACAGTCGTATGCAACTCGCCTATAATGGTAATTAAGACACTCGTATGGAAATTATAAAACTCGCGTACGCTCGTTTTATAAAAAATACTCGTGTCTTAATTATAGCCATTATAGGCTCGTTGCATAATGTACTATGTAAGAATGACATAAAATGACTGTACAAATCCAATAAAATGGCCCAAAAACTTTAAAAATGTTACTATCAATTTACTCATCGAGTTCATATATGCTATATTTATTATGCTGACATAATTTCAACACACAGATACATGCAAACACAAACTTTAACTTCAGATATTTGGCAGAAAATAATTTCACCATTGGTAGAAAAAATCGCCATACCGATTTTAGAAATGTTTGAAATGAGCAGTCTTACATGGCTTTAACTTCCGCATTTTAAATACACTCGAAATAACAATCACAGCCAATAACACAAATGCACTCAACACACGTATGTTTACACCGAGACTGACATTACAGGACTTACTGCAGTCTCTCCAGCTACCTTCGCTCTCAAAATCGCTCCCGGATTAGTTACTAGCACAGATATGTCTCCTGGAATGTGGATATTTCCAAGAAGTAAGGATTGAACTAAGTTACTTTAGTCTTCAGATAGACAATGCGCTGTGAAGAATTTCATGTCTCCGCATTTATTCCGATAATATCCAATACCACGCATAAATGCATCGAAATCAATGAAAAATGAGGAAATGACATTAAAACTGTAAAATAGTATATCAAATTCTGTAAACAAAAGACCAATTTATGATGCATACATTCAGAAAATGAATAAATAATAAAAAATGACAAACCATTACGAAAAAAAAAGACGCAATAAATTAGCATTTCTACAATGAGGGATTTATGATCAGTATTTCTGTATAAGTTAGCAGTGATTGAGGTGAACCAATTAAAAAATTGTTGGTTGGTTCCTTAGTTTAGGGGCTGCGATAACGCGGTCATGTAGCCCTGTGTACTTTGGGTGTGTGTAGAATTTTTCTGATAACTGGTGTTAATTTTGATGGCTGTAGTAGTGTGTGTTATTTGTGATTCATGAAGGACTGCAGACGATGAATTTTTCAAATAGTTCCTATATTTGCTACCAAATGCTACCGTCCACGACACCTAGCTGCGGACTTGGCTACTAGATGCCATTGCAGCTAGCACCTGGTGGCGAACTTTGGGACTAATGTAGCGTTACCAAATAATCCAAATACAAATTTTGGATTCACACAAGTGTAGTTAGTGGAAGGTTCTTTTTCATGCCAGAAATCTATGACATGGGACCGCCGGCTTTACTTCCCCTCCGACGGAATGCATGCTGAGGGATTTTTAACGAATTAAAAGATGACAAGTCATCAAAATGTCGGCCCTGTTTCGAAACACGAACTGTATTGAACTTTGTACAGTTCCATGGATTATTAGTTACAGTTTCTTGTTAGTTACATAATTTATTCACATATCCCCCTTTGCTTATACTGTATAACTATCATCATCAGTCGCCTCCTGATATGGCAAATAGCATTCTTGGCTGTCGCTCCGGAGGTCCGGGTTCGATTCTCGTTTCTGCCAAGAAACTTAAATCTGGTGTGAGGGCTGGGACGGGATCCACATTAAAAGCCTCGTGAGGCAGAACTGAGAAGAGGTGGGTGTGATTCCCACCTCAGCCACGTTCCGTGATGTCCCCACTTCTACTCCAGGCAACAGTCTGGTTGGTTCCTATCTTAAGGGTTGTATGGAACTGCGCCCAAGCTTCACTAATGACCCTGGTCATTAGCATCAACATTCGAAATGTGGCGGTGGAACTGCGCCCATTGAGAGCGGTCAGACAGGTTCCCTCCCTACACCCCTCTACCGAATTATGTTATGTTGAGTGGTGTGAATTTGAAGTGACATATTTCAAATCGGTTGTGTCTTGATTGCGAACAAGTCAAAAACAGTCTAGATCGCGAACAACTAAATATACCCTGTCCAGATTGCGGACAAGAGATTAGTGTTGGCCTGGGATAGATAAAACAGGTACAGTTTTCAAAACAGACTAATATTTATTTTTTGTTCTAGCAATATTAGCATTAACTGGTACATTGGGATGTTTTCGACAACCTAACCTTATTTTAAAAATAGTTCTGTTATTGCAAATATTTAATAATCTAGTTTGAGGTAATCTTACCATTTAGGAGATTATTATATTTTTTTATTGTATAACAAAACTAGAGGGGTAGTTATTTATGGTGGATTAGAGAGAGTTGTATTATTATTATTATTCTTGCATCGTTATGCCCGACTCAGGAGCACCGTTGAACCTGTTTAGCTGATGTGTTGGCCTTCTTTTCTTTCCAAAATCTCTTCATCCTCTCGCTGAGCGCCTTTCTTCGGTCTTCTGTCCAAGTTATGGTGGCCCTGGTGTTGGGTTTGTCTTCAAATTGGTGATTGTCGATTAGGGTTCTGAATTTGCATCTGTCCTGTATAATATTGTCTGAAATGTTGATTTCCTGGAGATCTGTTTCAATTTCACGTAGCCAGCTGTTCTTGGTTTTTAGTGAGAGGGCCAAGTTGAGAATTCTTTTAGTCAATCTGCCATTGTTCATTCTGATAATGTGCCCGTAAAATTTCAATCGTCTTTTCCGAAAAGTATGAGACATTTTTTCACATTGGCGATATATTTCCTGGCATGACTTTTTCCTCCAGATTCCCTCTATAAAAACTGGGCCAAAAAATTTTCGTAAAATTTTCCTTTCTTGTTTTTCAATCTCTTTGGTTAAAGATTTGCCACCAATGATTAAGGTTTCTGATGCATATAACGCCTCCGGTTTGATTACTGTATTATAATGTCTAAGTTTTGCTTTCCGAGATATTGATTTTTTGTTATACCTATTCCAAGTGATTCTGTAAGCTTTCTGTAATTTAGAAATTCTCTCTTTATTTGCTTCACGGTTTAAACCAGATGGCTGAATAATTTCTCCCAGATATTTGAATTCGTTCACTTGAAAGATTTTGCCGAATTTAGTTCTCATAGGTTGTCCGTCTAAGTATCGTGAGGCTCCTTCCATGTACTGAGTTTTCTCATAAGAAATGTGAAGTCCCGTTTTGATGGCAATTTCATGTAATTTTTCAATGGAATGAATTGCTTCTTGTTTGTTATTAGAAAGGATTGCTATGTCATCAGCAAACGCCAAACAATGTACATGAATTCTATCTTTGAGTAGTCTGCCAAGGGTTATTCCCTTAGTTTCCTTTTCCCAGGTCCTGATTATCTTCTCAAGTACGAGGTTGAACAGTAACGGAGATAATCCGTCTCCTTGGCGGTCCCCAGTGTTAATTGCAAAAGGCTAAGATATTTCGCCGAGGAATTTAACTTTTGACGTAGTGCCAGTTAGTGTTTGTCTGATTAATTCTCTTGTTTTTCTATCCACTTGAAATTCTTCTAGAGTATTGAAAAGTGTTTGACGATCTATAGAGTCATATGCTTTTCTGAAATCTACAAAGGTAATGACTGTCTGTCTGGTTTTGCGCATTTGTAGGATAGTTTTGAGATTAAGAATTTGTTCCGTACATGATCTTCCTTTTCGGAAACCTGCCTGGTTTATTATTATTATTATTATTATTATTATTATTAGTGTAGCCTCCGTGGCTTAGGCAGCAGCGCGCCGGCCTCTCACCGCTGGGTTCCGTGCTTCAAATCCTTGTCACTCCATGTGAGATTTGTGCTGGGCGAAGCGGAGGCGGGACAGGTTTTTCTCCGGGTACTCCAGTTTTCCCTGTCATCTTTCATTCCAGCAACACTCTCCAATATCATTTCATTTCATCTGTCATTCATTAATCATTGCCCCAGAGGAGTGCGACAGGCTTCGGAAGCCGGCACAATGCCTATCCTCGCCGCTAGATGGGGGCTTCATTCATTCCAACCCTGAACCAGTCCAATGACTGGAAAAAGGCTGTGGATTTTCATTATTATTACTACTATTATTATTATTATTATTATTATTATTAGCATTACTATCATTATTAGTATTATTATTCGCCTCTGTGGTGTAGTGGTTAGTGTGATTAGCTGCCATCCCCGGAGGCCCCTAGTACAGCTGCTTATCGGGTCGGGGGACTACCTTTTATTCTCAGCAGTGCAGAAGCTAGTGGTGGGAGACAGTCCGTCACTTCCCCTTAAACCGACCTTGGGCTAACAGCCGACTTGACTATGGACGCAGTTCAATCGGCCTAATTAAAAGGATCTGGAAATACCACTGATTATGGGCGCAGTTCCATATCTCCCTATCTTAAGACCACGGCCGCCTCCTTCCCAGTCCTCACCTGAATTACAAATACACACACTACTTTAGACGTAAATGACCACGATGTCCAAACCTCTCAAATGAAACAACACTAACATCATCATCAATTCTCTGACTCTTTTACTTGCCTCGTACGATGAGGTGAGTTTGAGGTCGTGCATAACCGGCAATACAGCTATAGACATAAAGATTGCCATCAAGAGCACGGCAATGCCACTGAAGATGTACTGTGTCCCGTATAGGTACATCTCTGTGGGCGTCCCGAGCAGCGTGATGCCCGAGAAGAAGCTGTGGACACAGAGTAAACATTGTAGGAGCGTGAAGGCATAGAGTAAATATAATAGGAGAGTGCTGCAGAAGAACATAATAATTCAGGAGCGTGATGACAAAGAACATAATATTACAGGAGATTGATGACAAAGTGCATAATGATTCAGCAACGTGTTAGCGAAGAACACAATAATGCAGGAGCGTGATGACAAAGAACATAATACTAAAGGAAATTGATGACTAAGAGCATATGCTAATAATTCAGCAACATGTTAGCAAATCAAATAATAACGCAGGAGCGTGATGACAAAGAACGTACTACTAAAGGAGATTGATGAATAAGTGCATAATAATTCAGGAACGTGTTAGCAAAGCACATAATAATGCAGTAGCGTGATGGCAAAGAACATAATAATGCAGGAGCGTGATGACAAAGAATATAATATTACAGGAGATTGATGACTAAGAGTATAATGATTCAGGGACGTGTTAGCAAAGAACATAATAATGCGGGAGCGTGATGATAAAGAACATAATAATGCATGAGCGTGATGAGTGATGACATACAACATAATACTACAGGAGATTGGTGATTAAGAGCAAAATAATTCAGGAAAGTGTTAGCAAAGAACTTAATAATGCAAGAGCATGATGACAAAGAACATAATGTTACTGGAGATCGATGACTAAGAGCATAATAATACAGCAACGTGTCGGCAAAGAACATAATAATGCAGGAGCGTGATGACAAAGAATATAATATTACAGGAGATTGATGACTAAGAGTATAATGATTCAGGGACGTGTTAGCAAAGAACATAATAATGCGGGAGCGTGATGACGAATAACATATTAATGCAGGAGCGTCATGAGTAATGACATACAACATAATACTACAGGAGATTGGTGATTAAGAGCAAAGTAATTCATGAAAGTGTTAGCAAAGAACTTAATAATGCAAGAGCGTGATGACAAAGAACATAATATTACTGGAGATCGATGACAAAGAGCATAATAATACAGCAACGTGTCTGCAAAGAACATAATAATGCAGGAGCGTGATGACAAAGAACATAATATTACAGGAGATTGATGACTAAGAGTATAATAATTCAGCAACATGTTAGCAAAGAATATAATAATGCAGGAACGTGATGACAAAGAATATAATATTAAAGGAGATTGATGACTAAGAGCATAATAATACAGCAACATGTTAGCAAAGAATATAATAATGCAGGAGCGTGATGACAAAGAATATAATATTACAGGAGATTGATGACTAAGAGTATAATGATTCAGGGACGTGTTAGCAAAGAACATAATAATGCGGGAGCGTGATGAAAAGAACATAATACTGCAGGAGATTGGCGATTAAGAGCAAAATAATTCAGGAAAGTGTCCGCAAAGAACTTAATAATGCAAGAGCGTGATGACAAAGAACATAATATTACTGGAGATCGATGACTAAGAGCATAATAATACAGCAACGTGTTAGCAAAGAACATAATAATGCAGGAGCATGATGACAAAGAATTACTGGAGATTGATGACTAAGAGCATAATGATTCAGGGAAGTGTTAGCAAAGAGCATAATAATGCGGGAGCGTGATGACAAAGAACATAATAATGCAGGAGCGTGATGAGTGATGACATACAACATAATACTAAATGAGATTGGTGATTAAGAGCAAAATAATTCAGGAAAGTGTCAGCAAAGAACTTAATAATGCAAGAGCGTGATGACAAAGAACAGAATATTACTGGAAATCGATGACTAAGAGCATGATAATACAGCAACGTGTTAGCAAAGAACATAATAATGCAAGAGCGTGATGACAAAGAACATAATATTACAGGCAATTGATGACTATGAGCATAATGATTCAGGAACGTGTTAGCAAAGAAGCATGATGACAAAGATCATGATATTACAGGAGAGTGATGACAAAGAACTTGATAATGCAGGAGAGTGATGACAAAAAACTTGATAATGCAGGAGAGAAATGACAAAGAACTTGATTATGGAAGAGATTGATAACAAATAACTTGATAATGCAGGAGAGTGATGACTAATAACTTGATAATGCAGGAGAGTGATGACAAAAACTTGATAATGCAAGAGATAAATGACCAAGAACTTGATTATGGAGGAGAGTGATAACAAATAACTTGATAATGCAGGAGAGTGATTACTAAGAACTTGATAATGCAGGAGAGTGATGACAAAAAAACTTGATAATGCAGGAGAGAAATGTCAAAGAACTTGATTATGGAGGAGAGTGATAAGAAATAACTTGATAATGCAGGAGAGTGATGACTAAGAACTTGATAATGCAGGAGAGTGATGACTAAGATCTTCATAATGCAGGAGAGTGATGACTAAGAACTTGCTAATGCAGGAGAGTGATGACTAAGAACTTCACAATGCAGGAGAGTGATGACTAAGAACTTGATAATACGGGAGAGTGATGACTAAGAACTTGATAATGCAGGAGGGTGATGACTAAGAACTTGATATTACAGGAGAGTGATGACTAAGTACTTGATAATGCAGGAGAGTGATGACTAAGAACTTAATAATACAGGAGAGTGATGACTAAGATCTTGATAATGCAGGAGAGTGATGACTAAGAACTTGATAATACAGGAGAGTGATGACTAAGAACTTCATAACGCACAGAGTGATGACTAAGAACTTGATAATACAGGAGAGTGATGACTAAGAACTTGATAATGCAAGAGAGTGATGACTAAGAACTTGATAATACAGGAGAGTGATGACTAAGAACTTGATAATACAAGAGAGTGATGACTAAGAACTTGATAATGCAGGAGAGTGAAGACTAATAACTTGATAATGCAGGAGAGTGATGACTAATAACTTGATAATGCAGGAGAGTGATGACAAATAACTTGATAATGCAAGAGAGAAATAACCAAGAAATTGATTATGGAGGAGAGTGATATCAAATAACTTGATAATGCAGCAGAGTGATGACTAAGAACTTGATAATGCAGGAGAGTGATGACAAAAAACTTGATAATGCAGGAGACAAATGTCAAAGAACTTGATTATGGAGGAGAGTGATAACAAATAACTTGATAATGCAGGAGAGTGATGACTAAGAACTTTATAATGCAGGAGAGTGATGACTAAGAACTTCATAATGCATGAGAGTGATGACTAAGAACTTGATAATGCAGGAGAGTGATGACTAAGAACTTCATAATGCAGGAGAGTGATGACCAAGAACTTGATAATACGGCAGAGTGATGACTAAGAACCTGATAATGCAGGAGGGTGATGACTAAGAACTTGATAATACAGGAGAGTGATGACTATGTACTTGATAATGCAGGAGAGTGATGACTAGGAACTTAATAATACAGGAGAGTGATGACTAAGATCTTGATAATGCAGGAGAGTGATGACTAAGAACTTGATAATACAGGAGAGTGATGACTAAGAACTTGATAATGCAAAGAGTGATGACTAAGAACTTGATAATACAGGAGAGTGATAACTAAGAACTTGATAATGCAAGAGAGTGATGACTAAGAACTTGATAATACAGGAGAGTGATGACTAAGAACTTGATAATACAGGAGAGTGATGACTAAGAACTTGATAATGCAGGAGAGTGAAGACTAATAACTTGATAATGCAGGAGAGTGATGACTAAGAACTTGATAATGCAGGAGAGTGATGACAAAAAACTTGATAATGCAGGAGACAAATGTCAAAGAACTTGATTATGGAGGAGAGTGATAACAAATAACTTGATAATGCAGGAGAGTGATGACTAAGAACTTTATAATGCAGGAGAGTGATGACTAAGAACTTCATAATGCATGAGAGTGATGACTAAGAACTTGATAATGCAGGAGAGTGATGACTAAGAACTTCATAATGCAGGAGAGTGATGACCAAGAACTTGATAATACGGGAGAGTGATGACTAAGAACTTGATAATGCAGGAGGGTGATGACTAAGAACTTGATAATACAGGAGAGTGATGACTATGTACTTGATAATGCAGGAGAGTGATGACTAGGAACTTAATAATACAGGAGAGTGATGACTAAGATCTTGATAATGCAGGAGAGTGATGACTAAGAACTTGATAATACAGGAGAGTGATGACTAAGAAATTGATAATGCAAAGAGTGATGACTAAGAACTTGATAATACAGGAGAGTGATAACTAAGAACTTGATAATGCAAGAGAGTGATGACTAAGAACTTGATAATACAGGAGAGTGATGACTAAGAACTTGATAATGCAAGAGAATGATGACTAAAAACTTGATAATACAGGAGAGTGATGACTAAGAAATTGATAATACAAGAGAGTGATGACTAAGAACTTGATAATACAGGAGAGTGATGACTAAGAACTTGATAATACGGGAGAGTGATGACTAAGAACTTGATAATGCAGGAGGGTGATGACTAAGAACTTGATAATACAGGAGAGTGATGACTAAGTACTTGATAATGCATGAGAGTGATGACTAAGAACTTGATAATACAGGAGAGTGATGACTAAGATCTTGATAATGCAAAGAGTGATGACTAAGAACTTAATACAGGAGAGTAATGACTAAGAACTTGATAATACGGGAGAGTGATGACTAAGAACTTGATAATGCAGGAGGGTGATGACTAAGAACTTGATAATACAGGAGAGTGATGACTAAGTACTTGATAATGCATGAGAGTGATGACTAAGAACTTACTAATACAGGAGAGTGATGACTAAGATCTTGATAATGCAGGAGAGTGATGACTAAGAACTTAATAATACAGGAGAGTGATGACTAAGATCTTGATAATGCAGGAGAGTAATGACTAAGAACTTGATAATACAGGAGAGTGATGACTAAGAACTTGATAATGGAAATAGTGATGACTAAGAACTTGATAATGGAAAGAGTGATGACTAAGATCTTGATAATGCAGGAGAGTGATGACTAAGAACTTGATAATACAGGAGAGTGATGACTAAGAACTTGATAATGCAAAGAGTGATGACTATGAAATTGATAATACTGGAGAGTGATGACTAAGAACTTGATAATGCAAGAGAGTGATGACTAAGAACTTGATAATACAGGAGAGTGATGACTAAGAACTTGATAATGCAAGAGAGTGATGACTAAGAACTTGATAATACAGGAGAGTGATGACTAGGAACTTGATAATGCAAAGAGTGATGACTAAGAACTTGATAATACAGGAGAGTGATGACTAAGAACTTGATAATACGGGAGAGTGATGACTAAGAACTTGATAATGCAGGAGGGTGATGACTAAGAACTTGATAATACAGGAGAGTGATGACTAAGTACTTCATAATGCATGAGAGTGATGACTAAGAACTTAATAATACAGGAGAGTGATGACTAAGATCTTGATAATGCAGGAGAGTGACGACTAAGAACTTAATAATACAGGAGAGTGATGACTAAGAACTTGATAATGCAAAGAGTGATGACTAAGAACTTGATAATGCAGGAGAGTGATGACTAAGATCTTGATAATGCAGGAGAGTGATGACTAAGAACTTGATAATACAGGAGAGTGATGACTAAGAACTTGATAATGCAAAGAGTGATGACTAAGAGCTTGATAATACAGGAGAGTGATGACTAAGAACTTGATAATGCAAAGAGTGATGACTAAGAACTTGATAATGCAGGAGAGTGATGACTAAGATCTTGATAATGCAGGAGAGTGATGACTAAGAACTTAATAATACAGGAGAGTGATGACAAAATCTTGATAATGCAGGAGAGTGATGACTAAGAACTTGATAATATAGGAGAGTGATGACTAAGAACTTGATAATGCAAAGAGTGATGACTAAGAACTTGATAATACAGGAGAGTGATGACTATGAACTTGATAATACAGGAGAGTGATGACTAAGAACTTGATAATACAGGAGAGTGATGACTAGGAACTTGATAATGCAAGAGAGTGATGACCAGGAACTTGATAATACAGGAGAGTGATGACTAAGAACTTGATAATACGGGAGAGTGATGACTATGAACTTGATAATGCAGGAGAGTGATGACCAAGAGCATAGTAATACAGGTGAGTGGCGGTGCCAATGAGTATAATAATACTGAAAAGTAATGAAACAAAACATGGTATGGCTGGTGTGAGATTTCAGAGAGTTAACGTTGCGTGGTGACAAAGAGCACATTAATACAGGAGCGTGATTACAAAGAACATAATATTACAATGAGCCAGTCTGCAAGATACAATAGGTGATATAAAATATGGTCCTATATTTTACAAACGTAGCCTATATTTTATAACTAAGCTTCCATGGCTTAGGCGGCAGCACGCTGGCCTCCCGGTCACTCCATGTGGGATTTGTGCTGGACAAAGTGGAGGCAGACAGGTTTCTCTCCGGGTACTCCGGTTTTCCCTGTCACAAATTCCATTCCAGCAACACTCCCCACTATAATTTCATTTCATCTGTCATTCGTTTAGTCATTACCCCAGGGGAGTGCGACAGGCTTCAGCATCCGGCACAGTTCATATCCTCGCTTCATTCATTCCATTCCTGACCCGGTCGGTCGACTGGAAGCCGGCTGTGGATTTTCATTTTCATTTTATTACTCGAGACCTTCCATTGCTCGCGGATGAACAACGCACTCTCCACATTTTTGGGCCTTTATTTTGATTCTTTTCATTGTTTTAATACTGATATTTGTTACACAGATCTAACATCTCACAATAATAGCAACTAGACCCTACACATTCGCAGAATAGTGACGTAGTGACAATACTATTGGTTGTCACCGTGGAAGTCCGGGCTTGATTTCCCGCTCTGCCAAGAAATTCAGTTCTGGTGTGAGAACTGGAACTGGGTACACTCAGCTCCCTGAGGCAATATCTGAGAATAGGCTTCTTTGATTCCTACTTCAGCCATCCTGGAAGTGGTTTTCCGTGGTTTCGCATTTCTACTCCAGGCAAGTGCATGGATGGTACCTAATTTAAAGCCACGTTCCCTTCGTACCGAAATCTACCTCAATTACAAGTACACACACTACACAGACATAACAGTGACACAAGTTATGAGACAAATTCTACACACACCCAAGTACAACGAGATTACTTGGCCACGATGTCACAAAACCCATACAAAAATCAACAACGAACAACTATAGCATTTACCACCTTGTTTGTACAAGCATATGTTATCATTAAAATACTTTTCACCCTTTAAGAACAAGTACGTTTTAAACTTACCTGGCTATGAGAGACATTGCGATGGGGAAAGTCTTCATACTCCTCCCTCCTACTAGGTAATCATCAGCTGTCACTTTGCCCTTGAAGAAGCCGTAGTAAATGCCGATAGCTGCACTCAGCAGCAACATCAACACAAACACCACATAGTCCACTATACCGAACGCCTGGAGCGACAGCCCCAACTCCTGAACAGTCTGCGTACCCATGGAATCCATCTTACTCAACTGTCTCTTCCTCGGCTTGGATTTTGCAGTAGCACTTTATGTTATTTAGCCATGACAGCTTGAGATCACTGGTGTTACACTTCTGTGTACAAAAAGGATGCAGTTGATAATATTCTTGTGAGCTACGAAGTATGATTTAACACATGGAGACTTTGTTAAAGATAATCTTCTGTTTGGACAGCGCTATCGCCACTGTATAGTCTATTTACTTCTCGTGACCCTTAGAAAATGCCCCGTAATGGTCGCGTGTATATTGATAGCTGGTGTGTTTATTCAGCTCCTTGGGTCAAAGAAATTGAACATAAGTCCGGTGCCATTCATGACCTCTTCTTAGGATATTACCGGTGATATAGTTTAGTGGTGGAAAACCGGGTGAGTTAGCCGTGGTCGTTACGGCATGTCTTCTGGCAGTCGCTCACATCCGGGAGGCGAGGTGGTTCGAATCCCCCCACCGGCAACCTTGAAGATGGTCTTCTGTGGTTTCCCATCTTCCTTCCAGGCAAATGCCGGGGTTGGTCCCTAATTCTAGGCCACAGCCGCTACCTTCCAACTCCTCGTCCTTACATTCAAACTTTCCTCCCCAGACAACACTCCATACGCGACGGTACTTGTAGCTCACCCAATGGGTGTCCGCGTAGAAGCATCTACAAATTGGTGAGCCGAACATGTCCTCGGACACTCCCGGCACTAAAAGATATACGACAAAAAAGGGGTGGAAACAAAAATCAAGATAATCCTTCCTGCGATATAAAGCCATTTATTGCTGTGGAAAAAAGGCATGTTGGTGCCGAGGTAAATTTGCTTGCCTCTGAGTAGTGGTTTTGTAGCGGTTCTAAATCCTCCACCTCCACACCCTCCACACAAGATGGCGGCGGTGCGATATCTCTCGAACTTATGGTTGGATTTTAACAAATGAGGTGTCATTGAACTCAGGCTGACACCCTCTTTCCAATGGACAACATATTTCAACCCCAAAAATAAAACCTACCCTACTAAGGGGTGAAATTGATTTTTTTTAGAGAATCTCTCTTTCCAATTGCAACATGTGAGAGTTTGAATGCTGATATGGAATGTAACGTTGTTCTGCAAACCAATAATCAAAGAGGGGCATGTTAGACCTTGAGGTGAGAGCCCCTGTTATTGTTGACGAGCCCCCCTGCTGTCGGGCCCCTGTTGATGGGTTATTGTTGACAGGTCCTTGTGGACGAGTCCTTGTGGATAAGTCCTTGTGGACAGGTCATTGCGGACGAGTCCTTGTTGACAGGTCCTTGTGGACGAGTCCTTGTGGACAAGTCCTTGTGGACGAGTCCTTGTCCCTTTGAACTGATCCCTTTGGCCTGGTTCCTACGGACGAGCCCATGAATTTATTTAAATTATGTCAAAGGGCCTAACTACATTTTTGTGTGTGTGTGTGTTGAATTGACGTTGTTCACTAATCCCCCACTATTCTAATGGGATAACGATATGAAAGGAAAGTGACGAAATACATGTGAACACGTGTGAAATGACCTTATTACCGTCCTCCTTGTGAAACAAGTCACATCCTGTTTTGCTTCATACGTGAGAAAATGTGAGTTCATGTGTAATATGATCTAACACACAGGTGTTCACCTGTACACGCGCACGATAAGAGCTAACAAGTCACAACCTGTTTTGACAGTGGTGGGAGGTGAGGGGGGGTTAGTGTAAGAGAGAACACAGGTAAAGATAGAAAGAGATATGTATTTGTCATAATACATGTATAGCTGAGGACTGTACATAGGACTGTAGGTTAAGTACAACATGAGTAAATAAATAAATACAAGACACACAGGTTCACACAATATGTAATTTATTAATCCAAGAATTAAAGGCTGAGCTAAATCCCAACCATTTTACATATAGTTTATTTCCTTTTTGTTTCAACACTTTTTCCACAAGGTAATGTTTAGGAAACGCTGTCTTTTGAAGTTCTTGAAGATAAAACCTGCCTTTTATGGGTTGATGGTTGAGGTCCTCGAGTAAATAGGTGACTGGACTGTTCAGGTTGACTTGACGAATTCGAAATAGTTCAGTCCCCCAATTTGGTGTGTAGCCCTTGTCGAAGACGGACTTGAATTTGCTCACACGAACATGGTCCCCAATGTTAAGGCGATGACGTTTAGGGTCTGCTGTTTTTATGGGGTTAAACAGTTTATCCAGTTGTGGAATATTTTTAGTTATAAGTCGTGGCTTGGTCCCAATGGTTCTGTGTTTGGTGTCGTTGTAACGTGACACTAACTCAGGTAACAAGTCCAACCAGCGATAAGTGCCCTGAGCGGTAAACGCTTTCCACATATGGGTTTTCAATGTTCGGTTGAACCGCTCGACCACGCTGGCTTTGAGATTGCTGTACGTGGTGTAATGGTGAATATCCTTAGATTTGAGAAAACTGGAGAAATCCTTGTTGAAAAATTATTTTCCCTGGTCGGTTTGTAGCAGCTGAGGTTGACGTTTAGATTGTTGAATAATATGTTGAAAGGCTTTGGTGACTAGTGGACTAGACTTGCGACGCACAGGTTCAACAAACGCCATTTTGGAATAAACATCAATGACCGTCAACATATAGCGTACACCATCGTTAACGTTAGCATAGGGAACCATTTCAACCAAGTCTGCTTGCCAAAGTTCATCCACACCCTGTGAAATCACCTTGAGTCGCTGATAGTGACGTCTAGCTGGACGATGCAACTCGTGAGCAATACCCATTTTAATGGGTGAGGGCTTAAACAATAATTTTGGCATTTCGAAGTTCTTCCTCAATTTCTTGAATTTCCCAATCGTGACCAGTATGGCCGGCTTGACGTGAAGCATGCAACACCTGTAGTCGCTGGACGAGTTTATTGGGACTGTGCCAGTAGGTAACATCTACAAGGGGTTTTAATGGTTTAAATGTCACTCCTGAAGCGGACACTTTACGACGACCACTTTGACTAGTGGGGAACATTTTTGCGATGATGGTTTTATATTTTTGAGATATATTGGCATTCACTTGTTGAGTGGGATCATACTGTCTTTTGTGTGCATGGGTATCCAATAAAATGGATTTATATTTACTAAGGTCCTCTGGCGTATAATCTTGAGATGAGGGAGTCCGAGAGAATAGTAGCTTTAACAGTCCTGGTGTTAATTTATAGTTGATCATTTTAATGACAGCTTTAGTACGACTAAATTTAATCGATGAATCACCAATTTTAAAACTATCATCCTCATAGCGAACGCCATATGTGGTATCTGTGTTTCCAACAAATAGATTGGTGAAATAGGGTTCCAGTGTTGATCCATAATATTTTATTAAAATGTTTTTCAGTTGAGCTTTATGTTGAGGGGTGGCCAAGAGTTGTGAAAATGGAGATGATCTGGAAGGGCAAGCGGTTTCGACCATGGCCAAGGATTTCCTTTTTCTTAAAAACTCTGCAAGGGGTGATGCCTTTTTTTGAGGCGTAAACACTTGTTCCTCATTATCCTCAACTTCGCTAACACTAGTTAAATCTTCCTCTTCTTCTTCCTCTTCCTCAGGGTCCTCGTGGTGCGTCTGAGTGGCTTGTGAAACTGTAGGTAGCGTTTCAGATGGCTTGAAAAAGTGTTTCAACATGGCTTTTAGCGGAGGTGCTAAATGTTGTTGAATAAACAAAGCATGATCTGCACGCGATCGTTTCAATTGACGAAACTTTTGGCTAATAGTATTTTTGCTCTAATAATATGCTTTTTCAATTGACTCTCTGCTAACGCCATGATGTTGTGACAAATGACTTGAGAGGGAATGATACAGTGCTTTAAATAGCAATAAAATGATCAAACCCTAAGCGATACCGCCCTTGGTTGAGTTCACTTTGTTTATCAATCACTAAACAGGCATGACGTTGTGTGTTCCAGCACTTACCACACAATTCTGTAAACATTTGAAAGGTCATATCCGGATTCACATGTTCATTATAAATGTAACGACTGTTCCTCTCGTCCTGGCGAAATAAAACAATGACATTGGCATTGTCACGAATCAACTGTTTGGACATTTTAGAATATGTTTGTCCAAGATAGAAGCAATCGATATGTTTGTGTCGACCCATGCTGAAATAGCTTTGAATGATACGTTGTCGTTCAGTGGATACATCATCGAAAATCATGAGTGAATCAGGCTTTACCTCATCCGGTGAAATAACATTTTCTTGCGTGGTAAATGTAAAATACCCCATATTCTCATTTTTTAATCCAGACATGACTTGATCCAGAAACACGTAGAGGGGTTGGTAGAGAGATTTTGCGAAAATATAAATATTTTGAAAACACAGACCATTGGGCGCTGTAATAAGTGTCAGCAAAAGATTGGTCTTTCCACAGCCGGAAGGTCCCACAATGATGCAGCGAATGGAAGATGGAAACAGTGAACCATGGCGTTGTTCACGTGATGTGGGGCAGAGATGGGAAACCATGTCCCTCACGGGGAATGACTCTTGCTGCTTAATTAGCTTCATTTCAACTAAGGCTTAGGCTAGCAGGCTGTCTATATACATCGCACCGAGCCTTGTCATAGAAACAGTAGACTCGTACTACAGGTTGACGATGGATGTCTTTGGACGTGCGTTGATGGTCAAAGCTAGGTCTGTTCCCATACATGATCCTAAACAAGAAACAGATCCTGCTAATAAACACTACGTGGATAGGTCAGTAGTGTCACGCACAAAACAAGGAGATTATGACTTTAAAGGAAAGCGGTTAACTCATGTAAAACATCCTCAAGTGTCTACAGACGTTACTACAAAAAAGTATGTGGATAACAAGGTGTATGAGTTTTATGATAAAGTGCCTCAGCTTACGGTGAATGGCTATAGCGCTAATCATCACCGCATTATTCACGTGGAAGGCCCACAAGAAGATAATAATGTCTGTACCAAGCGATACGTGACCTATGAAATGAAAAGGCTTTATTAATTTATCCCATCTGTATTTTTAGTGCATCTGACAAATGTAAAACCTGTGAATGAGAGAAACCATATACCGCTAGTTCATGACCAGCACTTGACCTATGTGCTTGCTTCAGGTTTAAGCCACTATCGACTACACTATAATGGAACCATTCACATCAAATATGCCATACCTGATGAGAACCATTTACAAATAGAGATAAATGGTCATAGGATGTTGGTCCATAACCATGAAATGGTCAATGCAGGAGACGAATTATCCTTTCATCTCCTGTTGACATGGAATGAAAAGCAAGCTGGAAAAACCATAAATGATTTTCCACTTTATGTAGAATTGGAATATACAGCCATGAAATAACAATCTAATATTAGTTGTGACTTAAACTTTCTTGTGAAAGGTTGTTGGTCATCATCATCATGGTGAAACAAAGATATGTGGTGAGAAAGACAAAAATAGGAGCCTGTCCTTGGCAAAGCCTGGGCTTATGACATTCGTGGACAAGCCCTTGCGAAAGAAAAAAAGAAAAAATAATGTGTTGACCATAAGGAAAGCTCTTCGAGTAGCACAGAGACATGTTATTCCAAAACGTCAGCGACAGGGTTCAAAACAAGGGCGAGTGATCCCCGCCCCCAAACGAGCGGGATTTTTACCTGCATTATTCGCTGGTCTGGCTGCTCTAGGTTCACTTTTAGGCGGCGCCAGTGCAGTGGCAAAAACCATTAAAGCCGTGCAACAGGGCAAGCAACAACTCAATGAAAGTCAGCGACACAATGAAACAATGGAGGCCATTGCTATGGGGGCTAGAAATGTCAATTTGAAGCCAGCCTTTTATCAACAAGGATTTGGAATTTCACCTTTTCGAAATAAAAATAAACATCTTTAACCTCAACCATAGCAAGACATGCCCTGACGCATCAGCAAGTGGAAAGCTATGCTAAACAACTGAAGCTTTCTCATTTTCGAGGTGTGTTTATGCGAAACCAATTACCCTCACAACCCTGGAAACATGAATGTGCTGTTGTCAATTTGGATGATCACCGAGGACCTGGAACACATTATGTAGCTTATGTCAAAGAGGGATCTACTGTATGGTACTTTGACAGTTTTGGGAATTTGCCCCCGCCCATGGAACTAGTGACCTATTTTGGAAACAGGATCAAGATATATTATAATGTGAAACGTGAGCAAACGTTTAACAGCCAACAGTGTGGACGTTTGTGTTTAATTTTTTTATATAAGACGCAACATAAGCAAAAACGTCAACAGTATGTCGGTGGAAAGCAAGACGTTTACACTGCATGGACGTGGACCTGAAGTGAGTCTAGACTTTTACCCACCTATCGAATTGAGTGAAAAACCTTATGGTTTAGGACTTGTTTCTCTTGAAACGTACAATCGAATATACAACATACGTGAAAATGTGAACAACAAGTTTTACTATGCTGATTCTGTGCTCACCCTGAACTCTGGTGGATACACGATAGATGACATTTATGAACACATTTATGTGGTGTTGATCAATGAATATGGTTTAAAGTCATTTCTCGATGGAACGCGCAAGTTTGAACTTGTAGGAAATACCAACACTCATCGCTGCAGTATTTTTTCTACATTCAAAATTGACTTTAAAACTCACCCCGATCCCATTGGTCCATTACTAGGATTTATACCACGTGTGTTAGAGCCCAACAAAAAACATGAATCAGACCATGAAGTGAAATTCATTGAGGACCATCATGTGTCGGTGACGTGTAATATTATTAGTCAAGTGTACACCAATCATGAACCGTCGCATTCGCTTTATGACTTTATTGTAACATCGCCCAATGGCTATATTATTCGGGAAAACCCTCCAGTGGTGCTATTTCATTCTGTGGCTGTCGATGGTATTAGTAATATAACATTAAGACTGATCAATAGAGAGCAACAACTCATTGATCTAGATTCTACCACACCAGTGACTTACAAGTTGGTGCTAAAACCACTATGAAGTTTGTATATAAAGCAACAGCACCGTCTAGGAATGGTGTTAGTTGTTAACATCTCAGAACAAGCAGATTTTACAGCATTTGGGTTACCACATTAACCCCCGCGATGAATTCTATTCTAGAGGTAGCGAACCACATCGAGGAGCAACCAGGAGTGGTAAGAATTGATCTGCATTCTTATCAAGCTCAAGCACCTGGACTCAATAACAATGATGAAATTCAATTTGTTATCAACAACCAAGATATTTACACTCTACCGCATGAAAGTGTTATTCAGATTGAAGGTCGGCTCACCAAAGCCGATGGTTCTACACCCACTACATCCAAGTTAGCCAACCATGCTTTCGCCTTCCCTTTTTCTGAAGTACGTTATGTCATTAACGATATCGTGGTGGATAGCACTCGAAATGTGGGTATTTCCAGTGTCATGAAACTATATCCCTCTTATAGTGAGGAAGAAGCTAAAACACTTTGCATGGCGGGTTGGTGCCCTGATTCGACCAATGACTGGATGGTACACACCGATGGCACCTTCACTGGATATTTACCTCTTAAACTGATTTTAGGCTTTGCTGAAGATCACCAGCGCATTGTGGTCAACGCAAGGCAAGTGCTTTATCTGGTGAGAGACAGGTGTGATAATAATGCACTCAAGGGAGTCGACAATGCCCCCATTGATTCAAAAATTCAACTACAACGCTTGCTATGGAAAGTGCCTCATGTGACCCTTAACGATAGCAAAAAACTGGACATACTCAAAATGGTAAAGAGAGATATACCTCTACCCATGGAATTTAGAAGCTGGGCACTCCATGAGTACCCGTTATTGCCCACCACCAACACACACAGTTGGTCTATAAAAACAGCCCGCTATACAGAGAGACCTCTCTACATGATTGTGGGTTTTCAAACGAATCGCAAGTATCAACAAACCAAAGATGTCACGCAATTTGATCACCTGCAATTGAGAAATGCACGTCTTTTCCTCAACGGTGCTGTGTTTCCCTATGAAGGGTTGGATTTAGATTTTTCAAAAAATAAGTTTGCCCCCCTGTACGACTTGTTTTCTAAATTTAGATGGTCGTATTATCAAAAAGAGAATTGTCCAATGTTATCACCCCAAGCTTTTAACACAAGGGCGCCACTGATTGTCTTTGACTGTTCCTACTTGGAAGAGTCAGTCAAACCATCCAATATTGACATTCGACTAGATTTTGAAACGCATGTCAATGTTCCAGCCAATACCACGGCCTACTGTTTGATTATTCATCACAAACAAGTCAACTATTATCCACTGTCCAACCAAGTGACAAGTGTATAAATAGCAGGTCAACACACATCAAACCGCTCAGTCATGTCTTGCTTTCAAGCCTCAAGAGAAGTTACATCCATGAATTTAAAATCTGAGGAACAACGTTTCAAGACCTTTGCAACATGGCCGGTGCCTTTTATAAACCCACAAGCCTTAGCAGCCGCTGGATTCTACTATTTAAAAAGAAGAGATGAAGTGAAATGTGTGTTTTGTCCCATCATCTTAGACCAATGGCAAGAGAGCGATGAACCCATGCAGGAACATCAGCGCTGGTCACCTGCCTGCCCCTACCTGTGCAGAATGGAGGTGGGTAATATACCCTGTCATTCAAGTTACCCCTCACTCATGCCTCTGAGTGATGAAAAAAGTTATGATACGTGTGGACTTTATGGTGTCAACAGTGCTTCAGTGAGCAGCTCACAGTCAAAAACATCCAGTTTAGAGACATTGGGATATCATCGGTGTTATGGACACTATAAACACAAAAGACTTTTTTGTTGTATGAGATGGTACCGCCTCTATCCTAGAATGAAAAAAGAATGTAAAACGTGTTATGCTAATAAAATAATGAAATAAAAAAGTGGTTGTTGTTGTTATATTATTATTTCTTATGCCCCCCTGTCATATCCTAACCTCTATAGTGACTACTCGATGTTTTTCTTTCCTTTTACTAGAATGGAATGTAAGTAAATGACATGGGTACACCTTACTGAACAATTGTCAGTCTGTGGTCAGTTGGACTTGATCCAGACAAGAGTGAACATGTTGCGTACACTGATTGTCGACTGTCAAGGGTTTAAAATTGGAGATAACAAATTTATATTTAAAGAAGTGGCCATCATCGATTGTTCCACTTTTTGGATATCACAAGCTACTCATTTGGTGTTTAAACCACCTTATGCTTTTGATTTGTTGTGTGATAAAGACCGTAAACAAACCCAGTGGATTGAAACTCATATGCAACTAGACTGGAAGCAGGGAACCATTTCATATAAGCACCTGGACATGGTCATGAAAGCCTACTTGTCTTCTGCCCATGTAATATTTGTGAAAGGTAGTGAAAAACGTCAATGGCTACAACCATTTTTAGCGTCTTACTGTCAATGTATCGATTTAATGGACATGGGCTGTCCATCGCTGCAAACACTCATGGATCGCTGCCCCTGTGACAATATTACCCATAAAGCCTTGGCACAGGTGTGGCAATTGTTTCATTGGCTATCCACCAATGCCTGCTGGGAGTTGTTAAATAAAATTAAAACTAAAGGTTTACCTGTGGATGACACCAGTGAGATTTCTACAAGCGACGTGTAAACATCAACATAATACCATGGAGAAAGGGGATGCTACCGATAAAGCGATTGGAAAGTTCTTTGTGTGTTAGAAGAAACTAGACAGTTTTACTAAAGAAGAATTATTGGCTCTTCCAAAATCATTCATTTATTATGTCGCAGCAAATGCAGTGAAAGAAATCTGGCAACATGTACCAAAATTATGGACTCAAGACCCTGTGTTAAGTGAATTGCAACCATGTACGGATTATGATCACCATAAGCAAGTGGCTATGGCAAAAATACCCTCTATGCGACAGTGTGCTACTTGCCAGCTAGTCAAACTGTATCATGGTCATAAAAGTCAGTGTAAAGACTTTGTTTCCTCATACCACGAGTGTGATGAAGAGAAAAAGCAACAACAACAATCATCATCCACAGAGGAGGAGGAGGAAGATGAAACCTTTTTACCATCGATTGAAAAGGATATGCCAGACCTGTACTGGCAATGGCGTCATTAACAAAGTATTTCAATACTTGACTTTCGAAATCTACCTACCTGGTTATTATTTGTGTAGTCCTGGAACTTATCTTGAAGAACCTTTGCAGCATAGTGATATACCTATTAATCCTTTGGATCAAGCATGCATCTTTCTTATCACCACAGTCATCCTGCATTAAGACGTGTAGCGGATAAAGTATCAGTAGTGGAGTACTAGGAGTTCTGCCCCACTTCAAAACCCCCCTTGCTCTACTACTAAGCCTCAGCCATGTTAAATATCTCTTGAACGCATGGTCCGATTTTGACAAATGAGGTATTGTTGGACTCGGGCTGACGTCCTCTTTGCTATGGACCACTCATTATATTTTTCAAAATTTTTTTGAAAATTTTTGTTTTCGAAAATAGGCGATAGTTTGAAAACCAAACAGGATAGAACGTTGTGCCATGGCTCAAACGAACAGTCTTTATGACCTTTATTTTTTGTAATAAAAAATTTTTATTTTTTATATTTTTTTGAAAACACTCGAATTTTGAAAATCCTATATTTTGGAAACTAGGAACTCTACAAAAAAAATTGTTTAACGTAAATCAATGGTCCCTACCCCCTCTACCCCCAAAATAAATTTAAAGTCTCTAGAATGAAAACCTGCAGTAGTGTGGTAAGGACAGAGCTGCTTATAAAAGCAAGTGGTGAGCCCCTGCGACCTTGGAATGGAAGGAGCCATGCTAGGAGGGCGTGCTTGGATTCGTTTTTTTCGTCTCGTTGTGCTCTTTATGGGAATGTCGGTGTCGAAAAGGTGAAAATCTGGAAACACAGTCTTTTTGGGGTAAAAACGTGATTTTAGACTTTTTGCTATATCTCGCGAACCAATCATGCTAGAGGCATGTTCGACAGGTCCAAGGACTCGGGGTGACGTCCTCTTTGCTATGGACCACTCGTTATAATTTTTAATAAAATTGGAAACTCGGTTTTGGGGTAAACACGTGTTTTTTGTGATTTTGTTGATATCTCACGAAGCAATAACGCTAGAGGCATGTACGATGGGTCCAAGGATTCGGGCAGACGTCCTCTTTGCTATGAACTACTCGTTGTAATTTTAAAAAATTTTGGAAACGCGATTTTGGGGTAAACACGTGTTTTTTGTGATTTTTGCCGATATCTCACGAACCAATAACGCTAGAGACGTGTACGAGGTGTCCTAGGACTCGGGCTAACGCCCCCTTTCAAATGTGGTAGATAGTTTTTTTTCCAAAAAGATAATTCACAAAGGGCCTAACGCCATACATGTTGAAAAAACGTTTTCTTTTTCTTTACCTGTTTATAATTTTCATGGAGCGTGGTGGTTGAGAGAGACGATACGGCTGGATGTGTGTGTTTCAACAAACCTGTCGCTGACCAAGGTGGCTGTGTTCAATAGATCAATTGCTATTTCGACGAGTCGGTGTATGACAGAGCGAGGGTGCGTTTTCTGATATTTTACCTTTAACGTGTAAACGGTGATGAGAACTAGGTTCTATGTTGGTCGAAGCGAGTAGAGAAAATAAACTTACAGGAGGTGAATGTCATTTGAGCTTATTGGAAGGCTCCGATCTGACTTGACAATAGGTGACGCTTGAAGGTGAAATAATCTGACCATCGTGGTTGCAGGGGAGTGTGAAAGGCATGCACACACATGTGTGAAACCACAGGCACGCTAAACCAGTGACATCCTGTTTTGCTTCGTACGTGACAAAATGCAAGTTCATGTGAAATTTGATCTTCCACAGGTGTTCGCTTGGGTGTTATCCGTCCACGTGCGCGATAACTGTTAACAAGTCACATCCTGTTTTGCTTCGTACGTGACAAAATGCAAGTTCATGTGAAATTTGATTCGCCACAGGTGTTCGCCTGGGACGTTAGCTGTCCACGTGACCGATAACAGAATGTTCAAAGCGTGGGAAAAAATGATTATACATGCAACGTAGCATATATAAAGACATGTCGTTATCATTTCCACTCTCACTTGGGTGGACTACCTTTCAACACACTGCGTTGCATGAAACCCCTGGTCTTGTTTAACAGTTTTGGTGTTGGTGGAAAATACTTAACCTTGTTGTGGGGTAGGTATTTATTTATATATTTATTCATTTATACATTTATTGATTAATATATATATATATATATATATATATTTACAAGCAATTATTTATTGATTAAGTAATTAATGATTTTATTTATTTGTTTGCAGATAACCGGCATACCTTACATGTCTGAGGGAGAAGAAACCATTGCACTTTTGAGCCCACTAAAAGGGAAGAGTAACAAGTCACTGCAAGTAAAGGTGAGATGATTTTTTTAAACTAACTTGTTTAATTTTTTTTGTTTTATGTTTTATTTTATGAAATGTATGTATTAACCTGAATTTAGGTATTTATAGCGGTTTATTTTATTTATTTTTAGAAACTTGGAAAGAATAGCCTTACCGCCGTAGCAGTCGCTGAAAAAAACCAGAAACGCACTAAAGCGAAACCACTGCCAAAGAGTGAACTGTTTAAAACTCAGGTAAGTCCAACTTAAAAATGCTATTCCATTTTACCACTACTGAAAACTCGTAGACAAAAAAAATTCATTACCTGTACATGACTGGGACAATGATTGCTTTCTTGATTAATGGCTATGTTGTTGTTGTTGACTGGGAAAAGTACAAGGCCATGTTGGATTTTCTAAAAATAAAATAATAAATTTAATTTACGGGTGGTTCCCTATGGACTCAACGAATATCCACAGGTTTGAACATGATAATGTGAACAAAATGACATGACATTCATTTTTGTTTATATATTGGTTAAAGGGAGGGTGGGGGAATGTAAATGACTGTAGCTTTATAAAAAAGAAAATAAGTACATGGGTTACTGTTAGTGCCAACATACAGTTTATTTTTAATGGTGTTTTGATATATTAATGCCAATTAACGTTAACGTTTTATTTACAAGTATTGATTGATTGATTGATTGATTGATTGAGTGATGGGTTATTTTGTTTGCTTTTAGGTGTCGTCATGTGCCATTAACGTAATGAACAGACAGTGAACAAGCATGCATTATGCTTTAAAGTACTCTGTGCAATGTTAATAACTTACAATAAGAAAACGTTTTATTATAACACATGGCGTTAGTACCAAATACAACAAGTGAGCAAGTTGGTTTACCACGTGGGTTAAATTTAAAATCAGAACATGATCGATGGTTAACATTTGAATCCTGGCCTGTAGGCTTTTTGTCGACGCATGAACTTGCAAAAGCAGGTTTTTTTTACTTGAACCGAGAAGATGTGGTGCGCTGTGTGTTTTGTCGTATTGAACTTTCACACTGGGAAGAAGGGGATGATCCCTTTAGAGACCATTTGCGATGGTCTCCTCACTGTCCTTACATGCTTGGAAAGCAAGTGGGTAACCTACCCGTGCATTCATTTTACCGAACCACAAGGCCTTTGGCCGCTACTTACGTTGCTGAATCACAAATAAATAATAATAATGATGTATTACCAGCCAACGGTAGTGTCGATATATGTGGTTCATATGCCATAGACAGTGTTGAATTGGCGTGTGCTTTTGAAAAATTGGGAGTTTGCAAGACTAAAGCACTAGCACACCCAGAGTACAGCTCTGTTGAAAAACGTTTCGAATCTTATAAAAATGTTTGGCCATTAATATTAAAACACCTTACCAAACAGCTAAGTGAAGCTGGATTTTTTTATACTGGTGAAGGGGATAAAACAATATGTTTTTATTGTGGATTTGCGTTAAAGGATTGGCAAATGACTGATGACCCTTTTGTGCAACACGCTCGTTGGTTACCAAACTGTAAATACATGGTGTTGCTTAAAGGTCAGGAATTTGTGAACACTATTCGTAAAGAAAAAGTGATTGCAGCACAAGACATAAAAGTGCCTTTAGAGTTAGAGCACGCGGAGCAAATACATAAGGCTGAAAGAAAAGACTTGTGTTACGAACAGATACAAAAGTGTGACCAACAATTATGTAAAATTTGTTATCAAGATGAACTAGGTGTTGTATTTTTACCCTGTGGACACATGATAGCCTGTGTCAAGTGTGCATTAGAACTTAACACTTGTGCTATATGCAGAAAAGTAGTATCTGCTACAGTTAGGGCATTTCTTGCATAACTAGTATAATTTATTCGCCATGCATCGTGCAAAATCCCTAATTGCACAATATTATTAAAGCTGTTTTAGAGTGTAATAGATATGCTTTTGTTTTGTTTATAGACTACTACAATGAATGTTTTGAATGCTGTGGGACAATCATGTGGCTTAGAGACAAAGAAGCTCAGCGAATTGCCAACGCATATTCCATTCCGCATTATCAAGATTCGGAAATTGAAAACAGCATATGGTGATCGTGTACTTTGTGTATGTGAAAACTTTGAGACATTTCTGCCTATACGGTTTAATGATATGTCGGAGAGTGTTTTTGATGAAGTCAATAATGCTGTGCAACCTGTACACTTAATTTATGAAGGTTTTAAAAACAATAGGTGCATGGTTCGTTTTAATTAAATAAATAAATAATGTGAAATAATAATGGAAAATATAAGTAATGACAATATACTGAAAAAGAAAGAAAATATGTGTATAGAATAGTAATATTTTAGTGTTTAGTGTTGTCTTTAAAAATATTATGATGAAACCAAAAAAAATGTATATAAAGTTTGTAAATAAATGCAAAATGATGTTACAATGCTGTTTTATTTTATACAAAGTTAATATATTTAACATTGCAGAGTATACATGTTTATGACAATAAATGCACACTGAATACAAGCCTTTCTCACTTTACAATAGTCTGTTATAGTTTTAAACACAAGGCTTGTTGTAGATCATTTTCTAGCAATGTCCATTCAATGTTGTTTTCGAAAAGTGGGGAAGCCACAATGGTTGTATTGACATAAAAACCTTATGGTTATTACTATTTAGTCACTTTGATCCCATTGCATATCAAGAGCAGATGACCTAGTTGTTCCACTCTTTAAAACGACAACAACAACACTACTTTTTGCATAGTTTGTGATGTTGATGGCTCTTGCGACGTGGAAGATGGATTAAAAATAACTTTGAGAACAGGGGTTAAACGTTGATCATTAAACAATGCACTATTTTGAGTAGCAATATAGTTTTCTTGATTTTTTGTCGACGGCAATTGTGTTTCATGCGGTACACTACATTGATGTTCACTGATACTTAAAACCTCACTATTTTTACTTTTTAGGTCACCACGACAATGTTTGGAACGTTGCTTTGAACAACGCCAAATAACAGTTCCATTTTTATTGGTTCGTTTCACAATATATGAATATCCTTTATAGTATGCGTAAGGCTTACCATACCTAGTCACTGATACTTCCATATCAACTGTCAAGCATAGACTAAGCTCTAGTAAAGTCAACTTGGTAATAAGAATACTAGTTTAATGTGAGAGCAAATATGGATCCAAAGACTTCAGGTAAAAGTGAAAGCAAATAAGCAAATATTAGAAACAAGAGTTGGGGTGAAAGTGGTCGCAAAGTGGTAGACCCATTACACAATAATTTCAGCACGACGAAGCTCTTGTTCAATTTCTTTGATTTCCCAATCGTGACCAGTATGGCCAGCTTGACGTGAGGCATGCAACAACTGTAGCCGCTGGACGAGCTTATTGGGATTGTGCCAGTATACAAATTTAACAAATGGATTTTTAGGTGTAAACAAAGCATTACCATTATCATGATCATTATCATCATCATCATCATTATCATCATCATGATCACCATTATCATCATGACCATCATCACTGTTACTATATAGTCCTTTTTGATCCTCTTGCAATACCACTTTATTTATAGTCTGAGTTGATTTTGATAGTGTTGAAGGTTTCTTGGACGTTGACAACTGTCCTAACATGACGTTTTGAGGACATGATAAGTCCTTTTGAACAAACACTGCACTATTTTTAGCCGCAATATCGTTTTCTTGAACTTGCTTTTTAGCATTTTGATAATTGTTTGTAAACAGTAAGCGTGGTTCGTTTCGAGCACTACATTGATGAACACTCACACTTAAAACCTTTCCATTTTTACTTTTCAGATTGCCTCGACATTTTGTTGACCTCTCTTTTGAGCATCGCCAGAATATTATTCCATTCACATTCTGGCGATTATAGTTATAGGAGTAGCCTTGATAGAGTGCACGTAGCCTACCTTTGTTGGTTGTAATAAGTTCCATAGTAGTAACTGACCTGTCAGTACGATGTTCACACTACAAAGGTTACAACTGTTTTGCTGATGGAGTGACCTACCATAAGCTTATATATTGGCTTATGTGTTGGCTTTTCGTGTTGGCTTTTCGTGTTGGCTTTTGTGTTGGCTTTTGTGTTGGCTTTTCGTGTTGGCTTTTCGTGTTGGCTTTTCGTGTTGGCTTTTCGTGTTGGCTTTTCGTGTTGGCTTTTGTGTTGGCTTTTTGTGTTGGCTTTTCGTGTTGGCTTTTTGTGTTGGCTTTTTGTGTTGGCTTTTTGTGTTGGCTTTTCGTGTTGGCTTTTGTGTTGGCTTTTTGTGTTGGCTTTTCGTGTTGGCTTTTCGTGTTGGCTTTTTGTGTTGGCTTTTCGTGTTGGCTTTTTGTGTTGGCTTTTCGTGTTGGCTTTTCGTGTTGGCTTTTTTTTGTATTGGCCTTTCGTGTTGGCTTTTTGTATTGGCTTTTCGTGTTGGCTTTTTGTGTTGGCTTGAGTACTGGCTTTTGTATTGGCTTATTTGACAAGTTATTTGTGTCAATGTATTTAGTGGATTTTTTTCTTGGTGTTGGAAAGTAGTTGAAAGAGAGGGAATATTTAATGATGATGATGATAATTGTTGTTTTAAGGGGCCTAACATTTAGGCTATCGGCCCCTGATGGTTTGGGTGATCGTGAAGATGAAAAATGAAAAGCGAACTTAAAACTAAAACTAACTACTAACCTACATACTAGAAGAAGAAATGGAAAAATAAAGGAGAATAAGGCAAATAAAAGGACAGAAGGAAAAGAAATGCCCTCAACCCTCGGAGAAGGCGGATCGAGGGACTTGGAAGGAAGGAGGGCCATGAAAGGCAGATAGGAAAGTGAAAGAGGAGAGGGTCCGCCCCAAAGGTAAGGGACAAAAGAGGAAAACGGACCCAGCTCAGGAATCCCTCGGGGTCGCCAACTCCCGAACTCACCAGCCGTGAGCCCCTGAGGGTGTAGCATTAACTAGGGTGCACCAGAAGTGGTGGGGCTACATACACCCTGCCTCCTTAAGGGCCTAGAGCACAAGGCAGGAGGTAAAAGGAAGAGAAAAAGAAGGCTGACCCCTCGCAGAAGGAGGGTATCAGAAAAGATGAGACAAGGGCCAATTAAGGCGGGAAAGGAAGAGACTCCCTAGGCCTCGGATACCCTAATACCGTCGGGGTCAGAAGAGAACAAGAGTTGACCAAGGGAGGTCGACAGGAAAGAAGACAGAGAGGAGCCCGGCACAAGTAAGTGGAAACAATGCCGGACTCAGCTGGGGCCCCGTGGTCGCCAACCCACGCCCACAAGATGTGAGCCCCTGGGGGAGGGAATATTTAAAGACTTAACCTCAGCTCACTAACCTAACCTAACCTAACCTAACCTTTCAACTCTCAGATGTTAATTAAATTCTGTGCATAGTCGAGTTGGAGCCCAAGACCTCAGGGGTAAAAAAACAATTATTTTTGACGACTTATTTTGGTAACTTATTTTAATGGCTAACCTAACTTTACCTAACCTAACCTAACCTCAGCTCACTTTGGATATTACTAGTAAGTGTTCATATCCTCTGCTAGGTAGCATGCTAGTAGTACAGGTAGTGCTCATATTTACCGCTAGATAGCGGAAACATACTTTGCATGTTGCATGTGACACTTGTGAAGTTTAACCACATGCAAGACGTGCTTGTATAAGTTCTCTATTTAAACTCAATATACAATAAACCACTAAATGTTCAGAACTAACATGTATAGCCATGTTTAGGGTATATAGGAGACCCTTAGCAAGAAAGGCTGTCTAACCCACGAGTGTACAGCCTTGTCATACACAGTAAGCACCTGTTGGCTTTCTCAAATTGTTGTTGTTGTTGTTGTTTTCTGCCAACAGGTGCTTACTGTGTATGACAAGGCTGTACACTCGTGGGTTAGACAGCCTTTCTTGCTAAGGGTCTCCTATATACCCTAAACATGGCTATACATGTTAGTTCTGAACATTTAGTGGTTTATTGTATATTGAGTTTAAATAGAGAACTTATACAAGCACGTCTTGCATGTGGTTAAACTTCACAAGTGTCACATGCAACATGCAAAGTATGTTTCCGCTATCTAGCGGTAAATATGAGCACTACCTGTACTACTAGCATGCTACCTAGCAGAGGATATGAACACTTACTAGTAATATCCAAAGTGAGCTGAGGTTAGGTTAGGTTAGGTAAAGTTAGGTTAGCCATTAAAATAAGTTACCAAAATAAGTCGTCAAAAATAATTGTTTTTTTACCCCTGAGGTCTTGGGCTCCAACTCGACTATGCACAGAATTTAATTAACATCTGAGAGTTGAAAGGTTAGGTTAGGTTAGGTTAGGTTAGTGAGCTGAGGTTAAGTCTTTAAATATTCCCTCCCCCAGGGGCTCACATCTTGTGGGCGTGGGTTGGCGACCACGGGGCCCCAGCTGAGTCCGGCATTGTTTCCACTTACTTGTGCCGGGCTCCTCTCTGTCTTCTTTCCTGTCGACCTCCCTTGGTCAACTCTTGTTCTCTTCTGACCCCGACGGTATTAGGGTATCCGAGGCCTAGGGAGTCTCTTCCTTTCCCGCCTTAATTGGCCCTTGTCTCATCTTTTCTGATACCCTCCTTCTGCGAGGGGTCAGCCTTCTTTTTCTCTTCCTTTTACCTCCTGCCTTGTGCTCTAGGCCCTTAAGGAGGCAGGGTGTATGTAGCCCCACCACTTCTGGTGCACCCTAGTTAATGCTACACCCTCAGGGGCTCACGGCTGGTGAGTTCGGGAGTTGGCGACCCCGAGGGATTCCTGAGCTGGGTCCGTTTTCCTCTTTTGTCCCTTACCTTTGGGGCGGACCCTCTCCTCTTTCACTTTCCTATCTGCCTTTCATGGCCCTCCTTCCTTCCAAGTCCCTCGATCCGCCTTCTCCGAGGGTTGAGGGCATTTCTTTTCCTTCTGTCCTTTTATTTGCCTTATTCTCCTTTATTTTTCCATTTCTTCTTCTAGTATGTAGGTTAGTAGTTAGTTTTAGTTTTAAGTTCGCTTTTCATTTTTCATCTTCACGATCACCCAAACCATCAGGGGCCGATAGCCTAAATGTTAGGCCCCTTAAAACAACAATTATCATCATCATCATTAAATATTCCCTCTCTTTCAACTACTTTCCAACACCAAGAAAAAAATCCACTAAATACATTGACACAAATAACTTGTCAAATAAGCCAATACAAAAGCCAGTACTCAAGCCAACACAAAAAGCCAACACGAAAAGCCAATACAAAAAGCCAACACGAAAGGCCAATACAAAAAAAAGCCAACACGAAAAGCCAACACGAAAAGCCAACACAAAAAGCCAACACGAAAAGCCAACACAAAAAGCCAACACGAAAAGCCAACACGAAAAGCCAACACAAAAAGCCAACACAAAAGCCAACACGAAAAGCCAACACAAAAAGCCAACACAAAAAGCCAACACAAAAAGCCAACACGAAAAGCCAACACAAAAAGCCAACACAAAAGCCAACACGAAAAGCCAACACGAAAAGCCAACACGAAAAGCCAACACGAAAAGCCAACACGAAAAGCCAACACAAAAGCCAACACAAAAGCCAACACGAAAAGCCAACACGAAAAGCCAACACATAAGCCAATATATAAGCTTATGGTAGGTCACTCCATCAGCAAAACAGTTGTAACCTTTGTAGTGTGAACATCGTACTGACAGGTCAGTTACTACTATGGAACTTATTACAACCAACAAAGGTAGGCTACGTGCACTCTATCAAGGCTACTCCTATAACTATAATCGCCAGAATGTGAATGGAATAATATTCTGGCGATGCTCAAAAGAGAGGTCAACAAAATGTCGAGGCAATCTGAAAAGTAAAAATGGAAAGGTTTTAAGTGTGAGTGTTCATCAATGTAGTGCTCGAAACGAACCACGCTTACTGTTTACAAACAATTATCAAAATGCTAAAAAGCAAGTTCAAGAAAACGATATTGCGGCTAAAAATAGTGCAGTGTTTGTTCAAAAGGACTTATCATGTCCTCAAAACGTCATGTTAGGACAGTTGTCAACGTCCAAGAAACCTTCAACACTATCAAAATCAACTCAGACTATAAATAAAGTGGTATTGCAAGAGGATCAAAAAGGACTATATAGTAACAGTGATGATGGTCATGATGATAATGGTGATCATGATGATGATAATGATGATGATGATGATAATGATCATGATAATGGTAATGCTTTGTTTACACCTAAAAATCCATTTGTTAAATTTGTATACTGGCACAATCCCAATAAGCTCGTCCAGCGGCTACAGTTGTTGCATGCCTCACGTCAAGCTGGCCATACTGGTCACGATTGGGAAATCAAAGAAATTGAACAAGAGCTTCGTCGTGCTGAAATTATTGTGTAATGGGTCTACCACTTTGCGACCACTTTCACCCCAACTCTTGTTTCTAATATTTGCTTATTTGCTTTCACTTTTACCTGAAGTCTTTGGATCCATATTTGCTCTCACATTAAACTAGTATTCTTATTACCAAGTTGACTTTACTAGAGCTTAGTCTATGCTTGACAGTTGATATGGAAGTATCAGTGACTAGGTATGGTAAGCCTTACGCATACTATAAAGGATATTCATATATTGTGAAACGAACCAATAAAAATGGAACTGTTATTTGGCGTTGTTCAAAGCAACGTTCCAAACATTGTCGTGGTGACCTAAAAAGTAAAAATAGTGAGGTTTTAAGTATCAGTGAACATCAATGTAGTGTACCGCATGAAACACAATTGCCGTCGACAAAAAATCAAGAAAACTATATTGCTACTCAAAATAGTGCATTGTTTAATGATCAACGTTTAACCCCTGTTCTCAAAGTTATTTTTAATCCATCTTCCACGTCGCAAGAGCCATCAACATCACAAACTATGCAAAAAGTAGTGTTGTTGTTGTCGTTTTAAAGAGTGGAACAACTAGGTCATCTGCTCTTGATATGCAATGGGATCAAAGTGACTAAATAGTAATAACCATAAGGTTTTTATGTCAATACAACCATTGTGGCTTCCCCACTTTTCGAAAACAACATTGAATGGACATTGCTAGAAAATGATCTACAACAAGCCTTGTGTTTAAAACTATAACAGACTATTGTAAAGTGAGAAAGGCTTGTATTCAGTGTGCATTTATTGTCATAAACATGTATACTCTGCAATGTTAAATATATTAACTTTGTATAAAATAAAACAGCATTGTAACATCATTTTGCATTTATTTACAAACTTTATATACATTTTTTTTGGTTTCATCATAATATTTTTAAAGACAACACTAAACACTAAAATATTACTATTCTATACACATATTTTCTTTCTTTTTCAGTATATTGTCATTACTTATATTTTCCATTATTATTTCACATTATTTATTTATTTAATTAAAACGAACCATGCACCTATTGTTTTTAAAACCTTCATAAATTAAGTGTACAGGTTGCACAGCATTATTGACTTCATCAAAAACACTCTCCGACATATCATTAAACCGTATAGGCAGAAATGTCTCAAAGTTTTCACATACACAAAGTACACGATCACCATATGCTGTTTTCAATTTCCGAATCTTGATAATGCGGAATGGAATATGCGTTGGCAATTCGCTGAGCTTCTTTGTCTCTAAGCCACATGATTGTCCCACAGCATTCAAAACATTCATTGTAGTAGTCTATAAACAAAACAAAAGCATATCTATTACACTCTAAAACAGCTTTAATAATATTGTGCAATTAGGGATTTTGCACGATGCATGGCGAATAAATTATACTAGTTATGCAAGAAATGCCCTAACTGTAGCAGATACTACTTTTCTGCATATAGCACAAGTGTTAAGTTCTAATGCACACTTGACACAGGCTATCATGTGTCCACAGGGTAAAAATACAACACCTAGTTCATCTTGATAACAAATTTTACATAATTGTTGGTCACACTTTTGTATCTGTTCGTAACACAAGTCTTTTCTTTCAGCCTTATGTATTTGCTCCGCGTGCTCTAACTCTAAAGGCACTTTTATGTCTTGTGCTGCAATCACTTTTTCTTTACGAATAGTGTTCACAAATTCCTGACCTTTAAGCAACACCATGTATTTACAGTTTGGTAACCAACGAGCGTGTTGCACAAAAGGGTCATCAGTCATTTGCCAATCCTTTAACGCAAATCCACAATAAAAACATATTGTTTTATCCCCTTCACCAGTATAAAAAAATCCAGCTTCACTTAGCTGTTTGGTAAGGTGTTTTAATATTAATGGCCAAACATTTTTATAAGATTCGAAACGTTTTTCAACAGAGCTGTACTCTGGGTGTGCTAGTGCTTTAGTCTTGCAAACTCCCAATTTTTCAAAAGCACACGCCAATTCAACACTGTCTATGGCATATGAACCACATATATCGACACTACCGTTGGCTGGTAATACATCATTATTATTATTTATTTGTGATTCAGCAACGTAAGTAGCGGCCAAAGGCCTTGTGGTTCGGTAAAATGAATGCACGGGTAGGTTACCCACTTGCTTTCCAAGCATGTAAGGACAGTGAGGAGACCATCGCAAATGGTCTCTAAAGGGATCATCCCCTTCTTCCCAGTGTGAAAGTTCAATACGACAAAACACACAGCGCACCACATCTTCTCGGTTCAAGTAAAAAAAACCTGCTTTTGCAAGTTCATGCGTCGACAAAAAGCCTACAGGCCAGGATTCAAATGTTAACCATCGATCATGTTCTGATTTTAAATTTAACCCACGTGGTAAACCAACTTGCTCACTTGTTGTATTTGGTACTAACGCCATGTGTTATAATAAAACGTTTTCTTATTGTAAGTTATTAACATTGCACAGAGTACTTTAAAGCATAATGCATGCTTGTTCACTGTCTGTTCATTACGTTAATGGCACATGACGACACCTAAAAGCAAACAAAATAACCCATCACTCAATCAATCAATCAATCAATCAATCAATACTTGTAAATAAAACGTTAACGTTAATTGGCATTAATATATCAAAACACCATTAAAAATAAACTGTATGTTGGCACTAACAGTAACCCATGTACTTATTTTCTTTTTTATAAAGCTACAGTCATTTACATTCCCCCACCCTCCCTTTAACCAATATATAAACAAAAATGAATGTCATGTCATTTTGTTCACATTATCATGTTCAAACCTGTGGATATTCGTTGAGTCCATAGGGAACCACCCGTAAATTAAATTTATTATTTTATTTTTAGAAAATCCAACATGGCCTTGTACTTTTCCCAGTCAACAACAACAACATAGCCATTAATCAAGAAAGCAATCATTGTCCCAGTCATGTACAGGTAATGAATTTTTTTTGTCTACGAGTTTTCAGTAGTGGTAAAATGGAATAGCATTTTTAAGTTGGACTTACCTGAGTTTTAAACAGTTCACTCTTTGGCAGTGGTTTCGCTTTAGTGCGTTTCTGGTTTTTTTCAGCGACTGCTACGGCGGTAAGGCTATTCTTTCCAAGTTTCTAAAAATAAATAAAATAAACCGCTATAAATACCTAAATTCAGGTTAATACATACATTTCATAAAATAAAACATAAAACAAAAAAAATTAAACAAGTTAGTTTAAAAAAATCATCTCACCTTTACTTGCAGTGACTTGTTACTCTTCCCTTTTAGTGGGCTCAAAAGTGCAATGGTTTCTTCTCCCTCAGACATGTAAGGTATGCCGGTTATCTGCAAACAAATAAATAAAATCATTAATTACTTAATCAATAAATAATTGCTTGTAAATATATATATATATATATATTAATCAATAAATGTATAAATGAATAAATATATAAATAAATACCTACCCCACAACAAGGTTAAGTATTTTCCACCAACACCAAAACTGTTAAACAAGACCAGGGGTTTCATGCAACGCAGTGTGTTGAAAGGTAGTCCACCCAAGTGAGAGTGGAAATGATAACGACATGTCTTTATATATGCTACGTTGCATGTATAATCATTTTTTCCCACGCTTTGAACATTCTGTTATCGGTCACGTGGACAGCTAACGTCCCAGGCGAACACCTGTGGCGAATCAAATTTCACATGAACTTGCATTTTGTCACGTACGAAGCAAAACAGGATGTGACTTGTTAACAGTTATCGCGCACGTGGACGGATAACACCCAAGCGAACACCTGTGGAAGATCAAATTTCACATGAACTTGCATTTTGTCACGTACGAAGCAAAACAGGATGTCACTGGTTTAGCGTGCCTGTGGTTTCACACATGTGTGTGCATGCCTTTCACACTCCCCTGCAACCACGATGGTCAGATTATTTCACCTTCAAGCGTCACCTGTTGTCAAGTCAGATCGGAGCCTTCCAATAAGCTCAAATGACATTCACCTCCTGCTCGTCGGCAAGTTTATTTTCTCTACTCGCTTCGACCAACATAGAACCTAGTTCTCATCACCGTTTACACGTTAAAGGTAAAATATCAGAAAACGCACCCTCGCTCTGTCATACACCGACTCGTCGAAATATCAATTGATCTATTGAACACAGCCACCTTGGTCAGCGACAGGTTTGTTGAAACACACACATCCAGCCGTATCGTCTCTCTCAACCACCACGCTCCATGAAAATTATAAACAGGTAAAGAAAAAGAAAACGTTTTTTCAACATGTATGGCGTTAGGCCCTTTGTGAATTATCTTTTTGGAAAAAAAACTATCTACCACATTTGAAAGGGGGCGTTAGCCCGAGTCCTAGGACACCTCGTACACGTCTCTAGCGTTATTGGTTCGTGAGATATCGGCAAAAATCACAAAAACACGTGTTTACCCCAAAATCGCGTTTCCAAAATTTTTTAAAATTACAACGAGTAGTTCATAGCAAAGAGGACGTCTGCCCGAATCCTTGGACCCATCGTACATGCCTCTAGCGTTATTGCTTCGTGAGATATCAACAAAATCACAAAAAACACGTGTTTACCCCAAAACCGAGTTTCCAATTTTATTAAAAATTATAACGAGTGGTCCATAGCAGAGAGGACGTCACCCCGAGTCCTTGGACCTGTCGAACACGCCTCTAGCGTTATTGGTTCGTGAGATATAGCAAAAAGTCTAAAATCACGTTTTTACCCCAAAAAGACTGTGTTTCCAGATTTTCACCTTTTCGACACCGACATTCCCGTAAAGAGCACAACGAGACGAAAAAAACGAATCCAAGCACGCCCTCCTAGCATGGCTCCTTCCATTCCAAGGTCGCAGGGGCTCACCACTTGCTTTTATAAGCAGCTCTGTCCTTACCACACTACTGCAGGTTTTCATTCTAGAGACTTTAAATTTATTTTGGGGGTAGAGGGGGTAGGGACCATTGATTTACGTTAAACAATTTTTTTTGTAGAGTTCCTAGTTTCCAAAATATAGGATTTTCAAAATTCGAGTGTTTTCAAAAAAATATAAAAAATAAAAATTTTTTATTACAAAAAATAAAGGTCATAAAGACTGTTCGTTTGAGCCATGGCACAACGTTCTATCCTGTTTGGTTTTCAAACTATCGCCTATTTTCGAAAACAAAAATTTTCAAAAAAATTTTGAAAAATATAATGAGTGGTCCATAGCAAAGAGGACGTCAGCCCGAGTCCAACAATACCTCATTTGTCAAAATCGGACCATGCGTTCAAGAGATATTTAACATGGCTGAGGCTTAGTAGTAGAGCAAGGGGGGTTTTGAAGTGGGGCAGAACTCCTAGTACTCCACTACTCACCTAAC